>JAMXBD010001112.1:0-480316 GCA_024138025.1 Combretum micranthum | reverse complement strand
GAAACATATGCACCTGTAGCTAGGCTTGAAGCAATTAGATTATTACTTGCTTTTGCATGTTACAAAGATTTTAAATTATTCCAAATGGATGTTAAAAGTGCTTTTTTAAATGGTTATATTAAAGAGGAAGTTTATGTACATCAACCACCTGGATTTGAAGATCCATCAAAAGAAGATTATGTATTTAAGCTAAGAAAAGCGTTATATGGTCTTAAACAAGCTCCTAGAGCTTGGTATGAAAGATTAAGTGAATTTTTGATCTCAAATGGTTTTTCAAGAGGAAAAGTGGATACAACTTTGTTCTTAAAACATTTTGAACAAGATATCTGATTGTTCAAATTTATGTTGATGATATCATTTTTGGATCAACTAATGAGAAATATTGCAAAGAATTCTCTAGTATGATGCAGGCTGAATTTGAGATGTCCATGATGGGAGAGCTAAATTTCTTTCTTGGTTTGCAAATTAAGCAAACAAAAGATGGAATTTTTATCCATCAAGAGAAATATACAAAACAAATAGTGAAGAAGTTTGGTTTTGAGAATTGTAAAGGAGCTGCAACTCCAATGAGCACAACTACAAGGTTAGATCTTGATTCTAAAGGGAAAAAGGTAAATGAAAAGTTATATAGAAGCTTAATTGGTTCTTTATTATATCTTACAGCTTCTAGACCTGATATATTGTTTGCTGTATGCTTATGTGCTAGATTTCAAAGTGCACCTACTGAATTACATTTAAAAACAGTTAAAAGAATCTTTAAGTACATTTCTTGTACATCTAAGATAGGCATTTGGTTTCCAAAGAATAAAAATTTTGAATTACTAGGATATTCAGATGCAGATTATGCAGGATGTAAAGTAGATAGAAAAAGTACTTCAGGTACATGTCAATTTTTAGGAGATAAATTAATATCTTGGTCTTCAAAGAAACAAAATTCTGTAGCTCTTTCAACAGCTGAGGCAGAATATATTTCAATTGGAAATTGCTGTGCTCAAATCTTATGGATAAAACAACAATTGAATGATTATGGAATTAATTGCAAAAATGTACCAATAAAATGTGATAATACTAGTGCAATTAATTTAACCAAAAATCCAGTTCAACATTCAAGAACAAAACATATTGAAATAAGACATCATTTCATAAGGGATCATGTAAATATTGGCAATATTAGTATTAATTTTGTCCCTACAGAAAGACAATTAGCTGACATTTTTACAAAACCCCTTGAAAAATCTCGATTTGAATTTATTCGTAATGAAATAGGAATATGTAATCCTTTGTAATTTCTGATATTTATTTTGCATTAATTGCTCGATCAGAAATTTCATTAGATTCATTTTCTTATACTCAAGTAGTCTCAATTTACGAGATTCTTTATGTTGGAAACATAAATTCGTGTAGTTATTACACGATTAAAGAGGATGAATAAAAGATATTTTGTTTTCTGTTGGAAATCTAAACAGAATTAATAACTGATCTTGTGCATCGTGCAATTTTTAACCATCGATTTTTTCTCTCCTTCCATTTCAAAATTTATCTTTTCTCTCTCAATCTGCAAAATCCTCTCGTGTGTTGTTCAAACCCTCACGTTTTTCCTTCAACATATGGCTCCAAGAAAATCTTCCGAATTCAATCCAAGGGTTTCAAATCTAAACCATCTAAAACCCCCGTTGAAATCTCTGTGGATTCTGACTCTCAACACAGTTCGAAATCATCTAAGGGTGTTCATGTTGAAACAACACCAAAGGCAACCGCGATAAGGTCTAAAGCATCTCAAGATCCTTCTTTGGCAAAGGATACTGAAAAAGAAGTGACTGAGGAAAAGAGTTCATCTGAGGAACTCGCTTCTGAATCCACTAAGGAAAAGGAAGTTGATAACGAAAGTGGTTCAGAATCGGATGCTGAATCAGAAGCTGATTCAGACGCAAAATCAGAGAGTGCGAAAGCAAGCTCTGAATCTACCTCACCCTCTCCGTCTTTTCAGAAAAAGAAAGCTGACCCTAAGAAGGTATCAAAAAGGGGAAATAAACAGAAGGAGGAAACCCTAAAACCTGTCAGGTTGGTTAAATCCAAAATCCACCCTTGTTCTTTTATCGATTTCCAATTCTTTGAAAAGAAAGGATTTTTGCTGGTTTTTGGCTAGACAGAATAGGAGCTAAAGGGTTGTGTGATTTACGCATTGATATAATTGGAGAATTAGTTGAAGAATTTTACAAGAATCTGAAATTTGAAAATGAGACTTTGTTGATCTCGAAAGTTGGAGGAAAAAGGATCGTGGTCAATAGAAAGATGCTGATTGATTGTTTAGGTCTGTTAGATCATGGGGATGATCACGAGCTGATAACCTTAGGTAGAAATGAATCTATGCAACTCTTGAATGATGGCATTGGAAAGTTTCATGCCAAAGATATTTTCATTTCTGAATTCGAGTTGTTGATAAGGTTGCTGCACAAGATTGTTATCGAGTGCATATTACCAAAGAAAGGAAGTCCTACTTCCATTTCTAAAGAGGAGGCAATCATTGTTCTGGGGATGAAGTTGCAAAAACAACTCGACTTGCCTAGGATTATCTTACGGCACATGTGGAGAAATAAAAAGCACATGATTTATGGAAACATAATCATGAAAATTTTGCAAAAACATCATGTGAAGATGCCTAAGCATGTTCGTAGTCCTCAAATAATGAAGAAGATTGGTGATAAAGTGATTAAGCACATGAGTATTTCGATAAAGGAGAAATTTTGGTACAACATTGATGGAGCTTTCTATGTTCATCCGAGGTAGTTCAGAGTCATTTTCAGAAGGTATTTCAGATTCATTTTCAGAAGGAAGATCAGAAACTAAATCTTTCCAGAACAGAAGATGCACAGAATGTTGCGAATTTATTTATACCTTATCATCTGAAGGCCTGACTCCACGAAATGAATATATTTGGGTAGTATATTCATTTTGTTCCACTAAAGTTGGATAAAATATCCAAGGGGATTTATTTCATCAATTTTATTATAAGTTACGTCTATTTAATTTTCTTGAGGAAGAAGATCGTCAGATTTTTATGTTTCACGTGGTCAGCAAATTCCTAAAGATAAGGGATATATTTTACCAAGTTCATGTTGGTTCAAATTTTCGAAACGAAGATCTTTTAAAGCTTATCTTCAAGGATAAAGGATATCACTGTTTTTATGGGATAGTTTGTTGAAGTATTTATCCAAATTGTTATGGATAAACATATCAAGATATATGAGACATTATCAGATGACAGCATCAACGAAATTTGGATAAAGCTAAGAAGATTATTCGGGATTGATCATACACGTAACAGACACTTCAAAGGAGGGAATTTTGCCAAGTCAAATATTTTCAATTTGAGAAGAATTCGAATTGTTTTGAACGACTTCTTTGCTAGCCGTTGAGATAAAACAATATATAGAGGAAGCACAACAACAAGGAAGATATGATGAGAAGAACGAATCTTGCTCTAACTCTCTGTTGAAAGAAAAAGTCTTCGAGTGCATTTCTCTCAAAAGTCCTTGCGTTACAAAGTGTTCACAATATTTTTGTTCGAAAGATAGGATATTTATTGTATTTCCTTGATTGAGTATCATTCAATTTTTTTTTTTGAGTGAGGTTGAGTGTTGCAAGTTATCTGTTAGACCAATTGTGTGTTATAGGATAACCGTGAGAATTGGGACAGAGTGTATTGTAGCCAAGAAGATTGGCAAGACAAGCTTGTAACTTTTGATTTTGGATATAGTGGAACAAACCGGTGTGGAATACCGGGTCCCCAACGTGGAGTTGGAAGAGAGGACTGACGCTCGAGGCGGAACCTCTATAAATCGATTTGCATTTTTCTCTACCCTACTCTTTTTATTTTCGTGCAATTTATATTGAAGTATTTGATAAACTGTCACGTTTCAGAACCTGTTTCAGAGAGTACTTCAGAGAGTTGTCTGTATTCCGCATAAAATTAAATTTGATCTGTTTTGAATTAAAATAGATATACAAGTGTGATTATCAGCTGTGATTAGTTTCTAAACAGCAAGTTTAATTAATTCTAAGTTTAATAAAGTAATCAAAAGGAAGTGAATTGAAAATTTCGAAAAGAATTTATTTTTGTGAAAAAGCAATTCACCCCCCCTCTTGCTTACATTATTGGGACCAACATATAATAGGGAATAAGTCATAATTGGAGAGTTAAAGATAGTAACCCTTTAGGTTTTAATAAGATAGCCCCCCAAACTCATAAATTTCTTATAATTATTTTAAAAAAAAATTGTAGATCAATAGTAAAATTAGGATCAACCTACCTATTGGTCATAATTTTATTTATTCCCGATTTTGATTGGGGGATGCCTCCAAGTTTTTTAAAAAATTAGTAATTTCCTTTAATTCTTAGTTGATGATTTATATTAAATGGGTTAGGGTTTAGTATAAATCGGATTAAAGGAAATTTGACTAAAAATGGAAATTTAGGCTTAATAAGGTACTAACTTTTAAAAGTAGTAAATTCGTCACATTTTAGTAAGTTTATACGATTGTAGTATGTTGTATTTATGTCGGATTTTAATAAGTTTGTCGCATTGTGGTAAGTGCATCATTTTGGTACTACTCAACACTGTTCATGTGTCTTACTATTTATTATCATATTATAGTAAGTTGGTCACATTGTGGCAAGTTCTTTTGATTGTAGTGAGTGGTAGTTTATTGTATTTTGGTAAGTTTGTTGTATTCTAGTTGGTTGATTGTACACTAACTTTCGAAAGTAGTAAGTTAATCGCAATCTGACTAGTTCGTCCTATTATGGTATGTGTGTTATTGGATTTTGGTGAGTTTGTCACACTGTACATGTATCCTGTTAGTAGTATTCATTATGTTCATGTGTCGTACTATTTATTGTCATATCATGGTAAGTTCTTCACATTCTACTAAGTTTATCCGATTGTGGTAAGTGGTAAATTCATAAAATTCTAGTAAGTTTGTCATATTATAATAAGTTGATGTACACTAACTTTCAGAAGTGATAAGTTCATTACATTGTAGTAAGTTTGTCTAATTGTGGTAAGTGGTAGTTTTGTTGTATTCTAGTAGGTTGATTGACACTAACTTTCAGAAGTGGTAAATTTATTGCATTCAAGTAAGTTCATCCAATATTGGTATGTCATATTTTTGTTAGATTCTAGTAAGTTTGTCACATTATGGTAAGTGTGTCACATTGATAATGTTCAATACTATTCATATATTATTCTATTTTTCACCATATTGTGGTGGGTTTTTTGCATTGTGTTAACTTTGTCCAAAATTTAGTATATGGCATATTTGTCATATTTTGGTAGATTTTCATTCGGTTGTGGTAATTGCACTTAAAATGACCGTTTTACCCAATTATGTCCTAATTTTAGGTAACACTTTGATGACCCAATCTAATAATTTCCCATACTTATTGCATTTATAATACCATACGACCATTAATTTATTTATTTGTTACTCATAATGCAATACCATCCTACCATTTTATTTAGTTATTTAATTATAGACCATTTTATTTATTTGCTCCATTTTCCTTTCTTATGATATTAAAAAAATTGATAAATTATAATTGTGACCATTTTTGAAGGTTTTTGTATGAAATGGTCACTTTAAAAAAAAAAGAAAAAGGGTTCTAAAGTGGCCTTATTTCATAACTTATTCCCAAAGTAAGATTGAAGGTGCATTAAAATTGCTTTTGATGCTCACTTTACTTTCACTCTTAAACTCTTTATTCCAAACTCTTTGTCTCACTCTCAAGCTCTCTCTCTCCCCCCAAACCGTTAAAGATCATCATGCTCTCTTGCTCTCTCTCCTTGCCCCCCACCCCCTAATCTAGGCAACAATACACTTTTTTTTTTTTTTTTTTTACTTTCTTACATTTCATTGTATTTTTAGCATTGGCTATATTGAAAACCTTAGGTGTAGGTATAATATGTATTCGAATTTGTTGGGTGTGAACTTTTGAGTGCAAATATCATATAATTGAGGGTTTAATATTCGTATTCTTACAATTTGTGTTGTTGCATTATTAGGTCACTCTAATCTTATATACATTAATGATTTCCATGTGTTGCACGAGTTGATTCCATCAGTAGAATTAGGCTCCTATAAACACAGAAAAAGTGGTCAGAGGTGTGTCGAGGGGTTGCATACTGTGGCCACCCTAACTCTTAAGTCAGTCAGCAGGTTCTTTTTTCTTCTAGAGAATAATTGTACATATAGAGAAGTTTATGAAATTCCCTTGTCTTCGGGAAAGGGGGTATTTATAGTGTTTAAGGTCATACTAGGATAGGCCCACCGAATCGCTTTGGGTTAAGACGAATCATAACCTAATAGTTGTCTTGGTACATAAGGTAATAAGAGAACCCAAGCTGAGAAGCGGCTACCATAAGGAGTCTGACTGGGCTAGTTGTGTCTTCCCTCCTCCCTCTGGTCTTGAGATGGAATGTGAATACTTTGTAGCTTAGGAGTCCGGTCAAGCTTGCGGTCATCACTCCCGATAAGTTTAGCCTTATAAGGGCTCATTGGTGATCAAAGTAGTTTACCTTCGAGCTCAAGCTCATAGAGCAATTTGCCATCGACGAAAGGCCTTCTGTGGATCACCTAGAAGTTGATATGAGTAAAAATTAGGGTTCTCACATCAAGTTGGCTTAGATCTTCCCCAGTGTAAGCTTTTCTTGAGTAAGTGAGGTTGGCGGCCAGATGGCCCCCATTAGGCCGAGTGGGCTAGGCTGTAGCTCATATTTCACTATCAACACTTGTCTCTTCCCCCTCCCCTCTCGTTGTGCAGGGACAAGAAGAGTGACTGTCCTAGGTTCAACTTGCGAGGTAGGGACATAATGCCCCTGATTACCATCTAAGTGTTCACATCATTTGGGCTATTGCTCTTTTTATCCAAGCTGGATCCCCCTTAATACTTTTGTTTAGTTTTTGTGTCCCCCAAACTTGCCCATGGGTGAGCCATGTCAGCACTTTGAATCCTGCATTCATTAGACTTGTTGGGAAAGCCTCGTGCGGTTCCTTAGGGACATGTCAATCGTGATGATTGCATTAGCCATTTTAGCAATGCGGATAAGCTTTAGGGATTTAGACCGCATTGTTCTTGAGCATAGGTCACTAGGTAATCTCTTCAACTCCTTCCACCACTTTCTATTTATACTATATCCTTCCACATGTGAAACATCCTCATAAGAAGAATTATTAACACAAGTTATCATTTCCTATAGGAAAGTTCCTTCTTCTCAAGCATTTTCTTTTGTTCATCACTAAAGGAGATGTCAAGCTCTGGAAACTTCAATACTTAGTCTTTTCCCCATGATTCTGAGGGCAAGGTGCGGTGGATCGCAAGGGAGGGGGGGAGACGTGGAGGGCAATGGTTCAACCTTCATAAATGGTCGTGATGAGAGGTCTAGCGAGATCTCGGTGTGTTCAGCAAGGAAGTAGGCTATTTTGGAGATGGCATCATTTGTGAAATTGGCAGATAGGCTGTATCAATGCCCTGTAGACAGGTATCCCTTGATGATCAAAACAAGGAAGTGATCGTTCCCCTACGTATCAAAGTGACAATTGGCAATAGTCTTAATAGGATTTATTGCACTCTTGCGAAGAAGGCCCTTCGGTTAATCCACCAAAAGGAAATACAAGGAGCTCCTCGGAAGTGAGGGGTCATGATGTCTTTGAGTTCGTATGATGTTTTCCTTCTCAGTGGTTGGAAGTTCGCTCTGTATAGTAAGGCATTTCATTTTGGCTTGAAGATGCCATTTTTCCTGGTCTAAAAGGAGTTCTTCAATTACCATCGGTTATGCTAGGCTTAGCTGTTACCCAATGCCTGGTGTGTTTTGGTGACCTTTGAGGCTGTTTGCCTTAGTGTGACGATATAACCCATCCCGAGAGTCTTCAGCTTTTTACTAGCCTCACTAACTCGAACGGGCATGACTGAAAAGGGCAAGTTCTGGATAACTAAGCTCGAGGAGGGTATGCAATATGGCTTGACTTCTAGGTAGATTGGTGTGAGCACATCTAAATTAAGAAACCTGCAAAACTGATATCGTACAACCCCAGAGGGTTGAGGACATTGGAGCAGGTGATGGATAAGCAAAGTGGAAGGCCTTACAATTCTACTCTTGTAGTGAGAAATTTTTTTAAGGATGCACCTATTCATGAGGGCGAGAAGGACGCTTCTTTGCAAGGTGCAGTTCATTTTGTGGACGTGGCTCCTCTCTCTCCCCCTCCCTTCTCTTAATGGCTATCTAGTTAAGCTCTCAGTGGAGAAGGCTTTAGCCAATTGTTGTGTTTTTCTTCTTTTCTTTATAGGTAGGCTTGATTAGGCAGACTTTGTAATTTTGCTGTTCCTAATGTTTTCTGTGTTGTTTTTGTAGAGATACCGATAGAGATGATCAACATTGCCGAGCTCTTTCCTAGTGCTTCAACTAAGAAGAGGAAGAAAAGTGGTGGTAAAAGGAAGATTCCCATAAAGAGACGAGTTATTGGTGTTGAAGGGAGGGAGAGAGGGGGATGAACCCTTTCCTATTGCTGAGGAGGTCCATGTTGAGCCATTACCGAACCCTCAAAGGCGTGTACAAGGGGGTGTCAAGGTTCCTATAGATGACCCTAGTTTGCAGATTATACATACTCCACCACGCCCTCGATTGCTCAAGGTGTAAAGTCAGCCTCGTTGTTCTCCTATCGTCCCTACCCTTATTGGGGTGTGGGTCTCCAAGGGTCGAAGATGCTGGAAGCACTAATGACCCGATTAGGTTAGTTACCGCTGGAGGTCAGGTTGCAATGGCTAGCTTTGTTGCTCTACTTGACATTATAGGGGGTAAAGCTCTTAAGTGGAGCAAAGTTTCCATTGAAAGCCGAATGTTTGAGGACCTCATCATAGTGTAGGAGAGGGGTAGAGTGAGAATGCTTTTGGGTGAGCTATTGAAGTCGAGGGATGAAGTTTTTGACTTCTCAACTCATAAGTTGTATGAGGTATAGTTGCATTTTTGCTATCTCATGCTTTGTTTGCTTTCTTCTCTCTCTCCCCCTTTTTGTTATGTTTTGGATTATTGCAAGCGATGGCAGGCCTTACTGAAGTTATAAGATATACGCAGTTAAGCTGGGACATTATGAGTTGTGTTATCCCTTTCTTGTTAAGTGCAAAGATTTTAATATCTTGTCGACATTGTTGACTTAACATTTCCTTGTTAGGGGGATAAGGAGCTAGAGAGGTCAAAGGTTCGTATCATTGAGCTACAGAAGGTGGCTTTTGAAGAGAGGGTTAGATTGTAGAGCAGCATTAGTAAGCTAATGAATGAAAGGCAGCAACTGAGTAGGCTGAACTGGCAGCCCACCGTGCCCAACATGAGGTCAACAAGGCTTTATAAATGCAATCTTCTCTAAAGATCACAATTGCTGATATAAAGAATAAGTAGAAGGGTGTGAGACAAGAAAAGGACAGGTTGTCCTTTTGAGTGAAGGAGCTCATAATGAGTTTAAACGAGCCGATAATGGAGAACTTTTGTCTGAATGTTGGTTATCTCCTCTTAGGTCTCTTTGTTGCTTTCATTGTTGATCTTCTTTTTCTTTTAGATGCTGTATAACCATAGGCCTCTTGTTTTTGTAGGCTCGAATGACCGATTTTGAGGGAGGTTAGGTTATTCCAAGTGCGGCCAAGAGGCATGGAGGAGATCTTTATGAGCCAGAAGTGGAGAGATCTGCAGCAAGCCATTATGAGGGAGAGTACTCAGGTTGTCCATAGTGAGTTGTTGGAGTAATACTTGAGTTGAGTTTAGTCTTGGCTTCTTAGCTATTTGTTTGGGTAAAGTCGCTTTAAGAGATGATGAGGACGAGGAGGATGAAAGCAAAGAAGGTGAGGGAGGAAGCATGCTCGAGGTCGGCAAGGGCACTGCTATTGCATATCAAGCTAATGATGTCGTCGTTGATGGGGCTCAGAGGGTCAAGTAAGGTGAGGGTGTTCCTTAAACTGTGACCCAAGGATCAGATCAATGGGCTTAAGGGCCTTCGGTTCCTAAGGCTATTCTTACAACTAAGCCCCATGTAGGTGACCAAGGCGAAGCAGCTGGTGATGTTCGTTCAGAAGCTTAAGAGGAGGTTACTATCATAGCTCTTTGACCTGTAACAAGTGAAGAGATCTTTACTGCTTAAGGAGTGGATTGAGTCTCATCTTTTCTTTTTTTTTGTCTCCTTTTTTTTTTTTTGGTGAGCTTTATCATGAGCTCGCTTTGTTTACTAGTTCTTTCGTGGCTTTACTCGTTGCAATCTTATGTTGAATGAAATTTGCTATCTTTTTGTCTTCGACTTATAGGTTTCCTTTTACTTATTAGTACATGATCTGATCCCTTTTTGACATGAGTCAATCCCTTTTGTTGTAATGTTCATGATTGTTAAGCACTTATAGTCCTATAACACTTTTAGAATGTATTGTAGCTTAATTGGTGCGATCTTCAACATCAACAACCTTTTCTTTCTTAGTTCGACCTTTTACCTGTAATATGGCAGTAGCACATGGGGCAGGTTAACAACAGCCTTATTGTAGGTGATGATATTGATCTGTAAATGAGTTTGCGTATGACATGGAGCTTTCTTTTTCGAGATACGCATGTTTCCAAAGTCTCATCGGATGGTTGGGGTAAGTTATACTTAAAGATTCTTAAGATTTTGTGGCATTAAATGCTAATTCTGATGTGATTTATTTTTTCCTATAAATAGTTCTCTTTGCTAAGGAGTCTTCATCACATTTCAATTCTAGCATTTGTTCCACACTTTTCCTCGTGTGAATCCCTTTGTTGTGTTCCCATATGGTTCATCATTGAATGACTGATGCGATTATTCTTAGTCGACCTTCTTTGGCTAGAGAGGTTGAGCCTTTGAGGGCTGTGGCCTAGGGCTTATGGCTCTACAGTCCTTGTTTAGTGGAGTTGCTAGCTCTATAGTCCATTTTTACATGGGTCTGTCACTAAGGTTGGCTAATGTGTTGGGCGTGTTGTCACACTTCAATTCTTGTTTCCATGTCGGCTGCTTGATTTGGGGTTGTGTTTCTCTTCTGTGGCTCTTAGGTCAAAGTCGAGCAGCTGTGTGATCATAGTGGTGTGCCCAAAGATTGTAGGGCTTGTCCCCTTTTTTATAGCTCAATCTTTTGATGGCTTATTTAGGGTCGAGGTTGTTATGGAGGGTGCCTCCGACCCTTTCTTCTACTTCTTAGCCCCTTTCTGTAGGCCGTTTTCATGGCCAGTGGGTTGGAAAGAGGACAAGTGCTTGGAGACCGTGCAACTAGTGGCATCAAGCTTAAACAATTCTTGTTGGGGATTATCCACTAGTTGCTTTCTCGAGCTAAAATTCCTATTTGAATGGTGTACTATGCACCTTTTTGCCCTTGGCCAACTTTTGTTAATCGATTTTGGTTGTTGGTAGAGCTTATGGATTTGGAAGACTAATGCTTAAGAGGTCGAAATGGCAGGGTCATGCATTGTCTAAACCAACATTCTCAAGTTGGAGCTAATAGGATGGAGATTCGACCTTTCTAATTTGAGGTTCAAGTCCATTTCGAGGTTCTTCAGTCTGAAGCTTATAGTGCCGTTGGAGGATTTTATACTTGTAGAAAGTTTACTTTATATCTCTTTGGCTGAGATGCTAGTCAAAACTATTGTAATTGTTTTTTGCTTCTCATTAATGAACTTAGTTTTTTGCGCTTGATGTGGACTTGCTCTTAGGTAGTTTTAGCTCGTGATTCATATTTTAGGTAGAGGATCAATAGTAACTCTCGAATAATTTATGCAAGCTGCTTTTTATATTGTGGCCTTAATCTTTGGTTATAACCTACTCCTAAGGGGAAACGACCTTGAATTTTCAAGGTAAGTGACCTTTAAGAAGGAGTTACCCGAGCTCAAAAGGAAAGTTACCCTTAAGAGAAAGTTACCTGAATTTCACAATAGGAGTTACCCGAGCTAACGAGGGGAGTTACCCTTTAGAGGGAGTTACCTGAGCTCCATGAGAGAAGTTACCCTTGAGATGGAGTTACCCGAGCTCTATGAAGAAAGTTACCTAAGCTCACGAGGGGAGTTGCCCTTAAGAGGGAGTTAACTAAGCTTCACGAGGGGAGTTATTCAACCACACAAGAGGAGTTACCTTTTAGAGGGAGTTCCTCAAACTCATTAGCACATAGGGGAAAAGTCCTTTAGGCTCTCGAGGCCCTTGGTGAATCTCTTTCTTTTTTTTTTAAGGGGCTTGGACAAGAAAATTAATCGTAAAACTTCATTTCATTCATAACCCTCTTACTTCTTTACAGAGTCATGTTTCATGCTTTACATATAAGCGAGTTGCACCTATTCGAAGAATTTTCTCAATTTGTTGGCATTCCAAGTTCTGAGGATGAGTTTGTCGTCTAGTGTTTCGAGTTTGTAAGCTTCATTTCCTATGGCTTCTTTTATTCTAACTAGATCTTCCTAATTTAGGGTGAGGTGCCCTCAGGCTTCTTCAGCTCTCATTGCTTCCAATTTTCTGTAGACAAGGTTGCCAAGGTGAAAAACCTTGTGCTTGACCTTTTTGTCCTAGTATTTAACTGCCCTTTCTTAGTAGGCTACTACTTTGTTACTTACGATATCACGAGTTTCCTCAATGGCATCAGGATCGGCTTATAGACCTACTTTATTGATGAGCTCATCGAAGGATTGGATTCGGATGTTAGCTCTATTCGATGGGTAGCATGGACTCAGATCTGAAAATCTAGCTTAAAAGGGGGTTTCCTCTATCGAGGTCCATCTAGTAGTATAGTATGCCCATGGTATGCTGGGGAGCTAGTCAACCCACTTGCCACTTATGAGGTCAACTTTAGCCATTAAGCTTTGCATGATGGTTTTGTTGATCGCCTCGACCTGATAATTAGCTTGAGGGTAAGCAATTGATGTGTAGTTCATTATTTTCCATTATCCATAATGATGGAGTAGGGGACTCTGAACCTTACAAAGATGTTCGTATATAAGGAAGTGTAGAATATTCTTGCCTGTGACTTTTGCTACTGCTTTAACTTCCACATACTTTGTGAAATAATCACACCCGACTACAATAAATTTTCTCTGTCTTGTTGAGGGAGGGAAAGGGCCAACAATATTGAGTCCCCACATGGTGAATGGCCATGGACTCGTGAGGTATAGTAGATTCATATTGGGGGCAGTGTCAATGAGGATGATTTTTCAACATCGCTTTCATCGTTGCATGAACTCCTTGGTATCGGCTTTCATTGTTAGCTCAACTTGCACAACCTAGGTGTGTAATGACTAGGCTTTGACATGGTTACGACATTTGTTGGCATGGAGGCCTTCCAAGACCTGCCGTCCTTCATTTGGATGCAAGCACCAAAGTAAGGGGAAGCTGAAACATCTTTTGTATAGCACTCCATTGATCAGAGCGTAGTTGGCTACCATGAACATCAATTTTTTCACCTTAGCTCTATCTGAGGGCAAGGTGCCATCCCTGATGTATTTAAATATCGACGTTATCTTGGTAGTGGTGTTTTTTATTATAGCTTAAGTACCTCATGGGTTTTGTTTATGCTGAATTTTTTCGGGGGAACACCATAAAAACTTTTTCTTTAGTGTCTGCTAGATCATGGGCTATAATGGAGGTGAGCTTGGAGAGCTTGTCAACCTCTGAATTGTCATCTCTTGGTATCGTGATTGTGTCCCAGGAGGGCAATTCTTTATTAAGAAATTGAATGACCTTATATCATCCATTCTCACTTTTTGCTTCATAGGTGCCTTTGACCTACCAGACTACGAGCTGGGAATCGAGTAGATTTTAAGGTCTATCTCTACCTCGATGTTGCTGCAACTTGAGCCTAGCTAGTAAGTCTCGTATTCTACTTCGTTATTGCTTGCAAGGAAACCAAAATTTAAGGCACAACAAATCTTAACCCCATGAGGTCCTTCTAGGATTAAGCCAGCCGCCTTACTCCCCCATTGTGTAGGGATCCATCTACATGGAGAGTCTACACAGTCTTTTGTTGATTTTTGGGTTTCAGCATACTAGAATACTTGGCTATAAATTCTGCCAACACTTGGGCCTTGATGGCATCTCGGGGTTAGAATCATACCCCACACGCACTAAGCTCAATAGCATATTTCATCATCCTTCCAAACACGTCAGGTTTCTAGAGGATCGACCTTAGTGGTATGTCGATGAGGACAATGATCTGGTGTACATAGAAGCATATGATTAAATGGTGAGCTGACACCATCATTAAAACAAATTTTTCTAACTTCATGTATCTTTGCTTTATTCCTTGGAGAATATGGCTAATGTAGTATAAGGGTCGATGTTATCTTCCTTTAACTCTGGCTAGCATTAACGAGAGAGCTTGATTGCTCATTGTGAGGTATAGGTACAAAACCTTGCCTGGGACAAGGGTCAAAAACATCGGTAGCTCTACTAAGAAACGTTTGAGCTCGTGAAAGGCCTCTTATGATTTCTCTATCTATTTGAACTTATCAAGTCTTTTGAAGATCTTGAAGAATTTAGAGCATGTGTCAGTGCTCTTGGGAAGGAACCTGCTTAGAGCTATGATTCTTCTGGCGAGTTATTGTACTTCCTTGATTGATGAGGGTTGTCTCATTTCCAAGAGTCCTTTGATCTTTTTAGGGTTGGCTCCAACCCTTCTCTAGGACATAACATAACCCAAAAACTTTCCAGACGAGGTACTGAAGGAGCTCTTTTACGGGTTAGGCTTCAAATTATACAAATGAAGGCGATCAAATGCCTCTTAGAGGTCATTCAGGTGGTCTTTCGCTAGTCTTCTTTTTATAATAATGTCATCTATATAGACTTCCATGTTCCTGCCAATATAAGGTTTGAATATCTCGGTGACTAGCCTTTGGAAGGTAGCTCTAGCATTCTTTAATCCAAACGCCATCACTTTGTAGCAATATATGTCGAAAGACGTGACAAAGGAGGTGTGGATCTTGTTAGTTTGTTCATTTTGATCTGATTGTAACCTAAGAAGGCATCCATTAAACTTAATAGTTCATGCCCTGAGGTGCCATCAATGAGCTGATCGATTGGAGGTAGAAGGAAACAATCTTTCAAACATGCTTTATTCAGGTTGGTGTAGTCCACACACATCTACCATTTCCTACTGGATTTCTTGACTAAGACTACGTTAGTCAATTAGGTCGGGTGATTCTCTTCCCTAATGAACCCAGCTTAAAGGAGCTTTTAGATTTCTTCCTCGATAGTGGCCTGTCCTTTTGAGGTAAAGTGCTTGATTTTTTGGTAGCCTGGCCTGTTACGTTGGAAGGCGACCATGCAAAGATGTCTTTGGTTGCTCGTAAGAATGTAATTAGACTTTCTCTTATGTTGGGGCAGATCCCTCCCCCCCTCTCCCCCTCATGCTCAGGGTTATCATTTAAGGTGACATCCTCGGTAGGTTCAGCTAATTCACCTCGGTGTTTGGAATTGTCATCTAACTCAGCACCTATGACACATATGCAATCTCCCTTTAGTGCCTTGAGGTATAGTATTCTAGATTATTCTTAGTCTCCCCGACATATCTCTACCCCCACTTGGGCGAAATTTAGCTTTGAGGTGAGGTTGGGAGATAACCATACCGAAGATAAACTGTATGGCCCTTCCTAGTATGACGTTATATGGAGACCGACAATCAACCACTAGGAAATCTATTTGGTGTGTTGCGCAGCATGTCCCTTCCTCAAGTTCAAGGGGTAAGGTGATGATCTATCGAGGCCAAATAGGTTAATTATTAAAGCTATATAGCTTATGATCATAGGGTCTTAATTTTGGCTTTATCTTGTGTTTCATCTTTTCATAAGCCTGATTGAACAGGATGTCAGCACTGTTACCCATATTGATAAGCACTCTCTTAATTTTCCAGCTTGATATGTGGGTAGAGATGATCATAGCATCTCAGTGAGGGGTTTGGATTCCGTAAAAGTCCCCATCAGTGAAGGAGATTGTGGCATTGACCCTAGCTCTCTTGGGCTCTAGGTTCATCATCTGTTGGGATCCACTTAGTCTTAATGGGGGCCTTGCCTTAGTCGAGATCAGGGGCCTATCGATAATGGTATTAATTTCATCGTGGCATTCTCGGTTGAGTCGAGGCTGGTTCGAGCTGTCTCAGGTATCCGTTGCCTTTTGTTGTTCATCAGTCCCATGCTTCTAAGAAGGTGGTTTGGGTTTGATGTCATAGTTGATATACTACTTGAGCCAACCATGCCTTATGGCATCTTCTATGGAACTTTTAAGTTACCAGCAATTCTTCATATCATGCCCGCGATCGCGGTGATACTTACAATATTCCTTTGAATCCATTCTTTTCGAGTTGAGCCTCATTAAAGGTAGTGGCAGCAAGAGGCCTTGGTTTCTTATTTCGAGAAACATAACATGCATAAGTAGTTTTAAAGGGGTAAATTTATCACATACTAGGAAAAGATTCTACTTGTTGTGGTCTCCATGACCTAAGCCTGCATCAACTTAGTTATATAAGTTGCAGTGATCTTTCTGGTGCCCCTTGTCTTGAGGCTATAGGCTTTAGATCAGGGAGGCTCAATCCTAACTTCATTCTCTCTTCCGACGTTTCTGGTATCCTCCTAGCATAAATATTTTTGTGCCTTTTCTTTCACTTGCTCTAGCATCGTGATCTAGTATTTTGACATGGAGTTGAAGAATGGGCTGTCTACGATGAATCCTTGTTTGATAACTTCCAGGGCCACTCCTTGGTTGAGGTTTGGGATTTCCAGACATGGCTTGTTAAACTTCGTTAATTAATCTTTTAAAGGCTCACCTTGTTGTTGTCGTACTGTAGAGAGGTATATGGTATTCTCCTTTGGAAGTTTGCTCGCTATAAAGTGAGCCACAAAGAGGTCGCTAAGTTAGGCGAACAAGCTGATTGTATTTAGTTGAAGCTTGTTGAACCAAATATGAGCTGCGCCTCGGAAGGTGGTGAGGAAATTCTTGCACTATATAGTGTTTGCGAAATTATGTATTGCCATTATAGATTAAAACTAGGTGATGTGATCTTTGGCATTGGTAGCTCTGTCATAGGATTCCAAGATGGGAAGCAGAGCTCCGTTTTAGAGTATTTCAGATTGGACCTCCCTTATAAAGGGTTTTTTCCCTAGAAGCGCCTTGGGAGGCAGGTTGCTTCCAGAGCCTTCTTTCATGGCTGACAACCTTATCATCATATCCCTCATTTCTTTGAGGACGCGCTCTTTCTTAGAACCTTATCAAGTCTAGTCAGCAAGAGGCATGCATCATAAGCTCGAGCAAAGTAAGGACTTGCATGTTCAGTCTTTGCTCATCTCCTGTCATTCGCTCGATATTTCGACAAAGTTTGAGCTAAGTGTCGTGATGTTGTGTGTCCCCGTAATACACCGTGTGTGGCTCTCAATGGGCTCATGGAAGTAGTGGGTCTCCGATATGTATTCTAGAGTAGCATCGAGCTACGAAACTGTTCCCTAACGGAGATGTTGGCTGGCGGTGATGTTGCGGTACACTTATGGTTTCTTTCAAGCAATTCTTCACTAAGTCTGGGCCGCAGAGCGATTGGAGAAGTGCTCTGCTGTGCATTAAAGGCTTGTTCTTCCAAATGTAGGTTCTTTAGCCTCTCTAGCTCTATAATTCTACCTTATAGAAGGGCATTAAAATGCTCGTCACACCCTAAAAGAGTACCTTAAACGTAACAATCTATCACATACAATATTAAGACTTAATAATGACTACCTTAGTCACACGAAAGTCTTGATATTATATGTAAAGCATCTAACACAGCAATAGGAGATACTAATGGGATATATACTTTAAGAAATTATATAAAGCGTACAAGATCTAATAAACATACATCCACCAGCTTTATAAAAATCAATAAAGTCTTTACATAATCTTAAGGGTATTCCCCTAATAAATTTCCTAAGGATAAAAAATACACTTAAGTCTTTCTTACATAAAAAATCTATAGTCAAAAGATTTTAAGGGAATTTCTATCTAATCCTTCGATTGAATTTCCCCAAAAAGCTTCCCATAAACATAGTCTTACCCGGATATAAGGCGACTTAGGTAGAGCAAGAAGTGTTTCTAAAAAAACAAAAATATGTAGGAGTATAAGCTTTACTAGCTTAGCGAGAATATTCTTGGGGTTATCATAGTCTAATCAAAACACCAAACAAGTTATATTTAAAGAAGCATATGAAATGCACCAAACACGTAAGCAAGCAAGACATATGGTTTTTCAGGAATCATATGTTGAATAAATTTATGCCTTTATTCGAGGTTAGGTATACTGGCCAATTACAGCCAAAATTTTGCAAATAAATTTTATAGTTCTACTGATTACTACTGCCATAAAAACATGTATCATACCCCACTTTGTAGATGCAAATACTACGTTATGCTAACTACTACTATTATGCACTTATCCCACTAAATGTATAATAGCGAATATAATGGGACTCATTGCGTGATATGCATATTTTGAGTTATTAAATTCTTTAGCATGTAATTAGAATATCTTTAAAGTGATCATACAATTTGAAGACACTTCATCATGGTAATAAAACATACATTTGATTAGGGTAATTCAAGACTCGATAGACTTATTATAAATTCACTAAAATTATAATTTACATGCACATCCTATTTTTATCTTTTCCTATTTTTAGTATTGCTAATTCTATAAGCACAATCATGAGTATGAAAATTAGATGAAGTAAATTCACTCGACTATGACTTCAATCAAGTACTTTCACTCGACCATGACTTAAATGAGCACTCTAATCGATGTAATCTTCGGGGTACAAGGCTTCTCCTTCCTTATCACCTAACTAAAAGAAATACCCGAAATGAGTAATTCATAGAAGTTCTACTTAAACTTTCTAATTCTATTTCATTATTTTCGTCAAAAATTGGGTTAAATGAAATTTTAATTTAAAATGGCCATAACTTGCTCATTTTAACTTGGATTTTCGCATATTAGGTGTCATTTTTACCTATTCGAAAAAATCTATCTATTTCTAAGGTTATTTTTAACATAAAACCATTTGGGTCCTCAAACGGGTCGGTACATATTTATCACGAAAATTCCAGCCTTTATTTTGTGATTTTCTAAATTCTATTTTATCCAATAATTCATAGCAAACACATAGATATTTATATTGTTGAAAAATCCTCTGAATATATATATATTATATATATATGTGTGTGTGTGTGTGTGTGTAGACCCATATCATATGCATGATTCTAGTGGTATTGTCTAAACAATAATTTTTCACAAAACAATTTCCTTTAGATGTTGGAAAAATGAAGTTACAAAATTTCCATCAAGTTGTTAGAAAGAACTAATATTTTGAGTTGTTTCAAATAACTATATTTTTCCTAACTTGATCAAATTAAATTTACAATCCAAATCTTGATTTCTTATGTGATTGGCAAATTTTTATATTTTAAGTGGGTTTTTGAACTAGAGAGTTGATTTTAACTTAACTTGAAAATTTTAGTTTTATTCTTAACATCTATCTAGTGTTGGTATACTCATCTAAATAAGTGTTTAAGAAAATTTTCCATGGCAAAGAATTATCAACATTAAACTTAATAATAGATTATTTTAGTATTTTTGAATAGAATGTGTTGAACCATTATTATAATACTTAGGGAACCTTTGTATAATAACAACTTATCAAAATTTATAATGAATATATTAAACTTTTGGTGAGTCATGATCCTAAGCTTAAATGGAAATTTTCTCCTAAGTTCTAAGAATTATTTGTATAAGGAGTTTTAGTCCCATTGTCATAAAAGAAAACAATTCCTTTTTTTATTCCTTTGAAAAATTGTATTAGGACAACATCATGAAGATCATGCATCATGCATGAATATGGTATTGCAGCTATATGAAAAGACAAGAATAACTCATATAGAGAAAATAAAGATAAATAAAATATAAATATA
The DNA here is from genome assembly GCA_024138025.1 of Combretum micranthum. Taxonomy (NCBI): domain Eukaryota; kingdom Viridiplantae; phylum Streptophyta; class Magnoliopsida; order Myrtales; family Combretaceae; genus Combretum; species Combretum micranthum. The sequence goes on along the minus strand of JAMXBD010001112.1, from coordinate 460,330 downwards.
AGAATAAAAATTTGGAAGTCTAAGGTTATATCAAGATTTTTCGAAACTTAGAATGGAATAATCTATAGTCTTAGATCATATATTAGGCTCCTGGGACATAAATCATAAACAAGTTTCAAAACATGTTTTAACTTGATGAGGACAATTCTATGACAATAAAATGACTAGTCTTATTTATTATGAGCAATAAATAAGAGCAAAAATAGTAAGAGCATGATAATAAAGCATGAATAAAGAGTTAGATTCATGAGCGTTAGGCTCTAAGAATATATATATATATACATATACTTATATCTAACAATATCTAGAAGTTAAATGAAGAGCATGAATAAAACAAGAACATAACAACATTAGCAAATAAACGGTTATCGAATAAGACATGAACAAGTTATTATTTTCATGATTTCTTCCCTAGCATAAAGCTCATGGGGTTTTAAAAATCAACATAACAAAGTATTCATGTTATGTTAACATAAATAAAAGGAAAGGTTTAGAACTTTTACCTAAAATGTAGAGATGGAAAAATAAGCTGGTAATTCTTTTCTAGAGAGAAAAGAAGAGAGTTTTGGGAGAGAATTGGAAAGAGATTTGTTGAGAGATTTTGAGAGAGTAAGGTTGTGTAAATAAGAGGTGTGAAAGAAGTGGATGAAGATGTAGTATTTATAGAGAAATTTGGAAGGAAATTAGATGTAATAAAATTAATTAAAAAAGAAAAAAATCAAAGAAGAGAGAGAGGGGGGCCGGCATGATATGAAGGAGGGAGAGGGAGCGATTTAATTTATTTTGTGTTTTTTATAATGAAAAGTAATTAAAGTGTAAGAAAAGTTATGTAGGAAGTTTTATGGGGAAAGAAAATGTAAGAGGAAGGTATGTAGGTTATAAGAGACGGGTTGTAAGAAAAAGTAAAGATAGGTGAATAGTTGTGAATAGTAGAGATGATACGGTGAATAGTAGATTAAACAATTAAATTACGAGTAGTAAAAAAAAGTGTAAAAAGGTTATATTTGATATTTTTAAAAGTAAAAAATTATGAAACTGATATTTTACGAATCCTTGTTAAATTATGAATCTAAACATGTCTTCGGATAATTTTTACTATCCCGAGCACCAGATAGGTTTTTCGAAAACTATCTTTTTGGGTTTGAAATGATTGATTTTTTGATGAATCTAATCTTTTTAAGCTACCTCATACTATTCTGAGCTATTATTTACCATTAGTTCATTTATATTATTCTCAGGTTTTGAGCACGAGATTGTCAGAGTCAAAACGACTAGTATGCCTTGATTATTGTTGACCTTTGAAATTCCAGTTTGACTAGGGTTAGGGTTTACTCAAATTCTACCCTAAACTTGAGGGGTTTATAGTTAGTTTTCCACGTTTTTATGCCCAAGTTATCTGTGCAAATTTTCTAACTTCAGGATACGCTTTGGGTCTAACAAATCATCATTTGCAGTAGTTTTTTGCTTAGGTGTAGTAGCTCAAGGCCCCGTCTGATACGATCCTAGGATGTTAGGATATGAATCTCGTTTAACCCGTGATGAAACCCTAAACAAAAATATGGATTCTTAACCAAACTTCGCCAAACCTCAGGTATAATCGATCTAAGACCCAATGAATAATATGGAATAGACCTTATAATCAACACACATAAGTATGGTAAACCACGATCCTATGCTTATAAGAAAGCAAGATCCTTTTGGTTTATGAAGTAGATACCGCAATCGAAGGTGGGAATTTCAATTGATACGTCAAAATAAAGAAAACTACGGAACAAATTCCTGTAAGTTCATATGAGTTCACTCAAGAACTCAAGAGATATCTCCCAAAACCTATCATTCAAGTCTATTCTTTATAAAAGAAAAAGAACTATATATAATAACAAAGGAAACCCTAAAAAACCTAAAAACAAATGTTGCCGTCGAAACACATAAGCTAGCAAGAAAAACAAGTATGATGGCAGCTTTCGAGGCAGCCTTAAACTTGGCCGGCAGCTTAAACTCCTACGCCGCCAACATAAGCAATGAAGGTCGGCGGTGTTAGGCCGGTATAAGACAAAAGTCGCCCAATAATTACTCGACGACATTGGCTGTGTTGAAGACAAAGGCCAGCGGCTTTGAGTCGGAATAGCCCCTGTTCGCCCCAAAACATGTCTTGGTCTATTTCATTTTCACATTAGTCCTTCCTTCTTTGGAAGGATTTTTCCTTGAATCCACGTTACCATGAATCTTTAAAAGCTCTTGGTACCTCTTAAAAATTGCTGCACATGTTGCTTGTCTAATTTGGTCGTCTTTTTATCTTTTGAATCTTGCAATAAAGAAACATTCTTTCTAAGAACAAATATAATAAGATCATTAGTTGCAACACACCTACCAAATAACACACTCTTAACATCACTCACTAATTTTTGAGTCTTACTCTCTGATTTTCTTTTACCATTCCTCACTAGTGTATCACTCACGATTTTACCTTGAGCATTTGTGTGTTCTTCTCTCTCTCTTAAAGCACTTAATATCGTCAACTGATCCTCACATGCTTCACATGGTTTGATAGGTGCTAAATTCACTTGTTGTTTGTTCAAAACAAAGGAATAATGGATCTTGTAGCCATCATATGTAACCCTCATGTCAAATTACTATGGACAACCTAAAATAATGTGACTAACATGCATTAGCGTTACATCACAAAGAATCTCATCCTTGTAGCTACCAATGGAAAATGCCACTAACACTTGTTTCGTCACCTGAACCTCTCCACATTCATTAAACCATTATAGTTTATATGGCTTAGGATTGTTCAATGTAGGCAAATGTAGTTTTCCTACCAATAAAGTACTAGCAACATTAGTGATGCTGCCATTGTCAATCATCATGCTACATATTTAATTGTTCACTAAGCATCTGGTGTGATAGATCTTCTCTCTCTGCACTCCAGTTTCCTCTTTCACCTGCTTAACCGAGTCTCTCTTCACAACTGTAACTAACTTTCCTTGTGCAGGTTGTTCATAACGAATATCTTCTAAGGGTGGCATATCATCATTTGAGCTCTCACTCTCAATATCACCATTATCCTTAACAACCATAATCCTCTTATTTGGACATTCAGAAGCAATATGCCTAAGTCCCTTGCACTTAAAACATTTAATATAACGTGCTCTAGAAAAGGATTTTTCAATCTTACCTTTAAAAGTAGAATTAGACTCCTTAGCCTTCGCTTCATCTTCTAATTTTGTAGCTTATTTGTGATCCTTCCAGTTTGACTTCCATGAAGATCCAGATGATGATCCATACTTGGATTTGCCCCTGGATTTCAATTGCTTCTCTACTTTAATTGGCATTGTGCAGCAGCTCCTCCATCTCCATGTAATACTATAAGTCCACCACATCAGCTATCTTTGGATTCAATCCACCAATAAACCTAGCCATACTAGCCTCTCATCTTCCTCTATATTGGCTCAAATCATGGCTACCTTCATCTCCTTGTAGTAATATTTAGCTGTCATAGAACCTATGTCAGATTATGTAATTTTCTGCACAAATCCCTATAGTAGTTGCTAGGAATAAATCTCTTTCTCATTATCACCTTCATCTCTTCCCCAGTACTAGTAGGTCTTTCTTCATATCTTTGCCTGTTAGGCATAAACTGATCCTACTAGAAACTTACATAATCTGTAAACTCCATAGCGGCTAATTTCACCTCTTTCTCTTTTGAATAGGTGTGATAGTCAAATACATGCGCAACCTTTCTCTCCAACTCCAGATATAACTCTAGATCGTTCTTCCCCTGGAAAGAAGGTATCTTCATCTTAATGTTTCCTAAATCATTGTCACGCCTACAAGCAATCTCCCTTCTTTCCCTAATGAAATCTTCATAATCGGATTCTTCTATAACATGAGACTTAGTTTTACCAAATCTAATCCTGCTAAGCAACTCTAGATTATCCAATCTCATATTTAATGCCTTTAATTAATCCTAGACAGCTTTCATAAACAATTTCATATCGAATTTAGAATTTTCTCCTCCACCACTCATGATTTTTTTTTTTAATTCTGTAGTAAATCAACACTACAAACCCTAACAACAACTTAACCTTCAATTCAACCCAATAGCGACAACAACAACCAAATCTAACAAACCCTAATTCACCAATAATGCCAACAAAAACCAATCAATTCAAATGGAGATAGAAAGAATTCGGTGATCTTACCAACAAATCACGTCGAATAAACTCCACAACCTGTTACTTTGATACCAAGTGATATGATCCTAAGATGCCAAGTGATATGATCCTAGGATGCTAGGATACGAAGCTCGTTCGACTTGCGATGAAACCCTAAACAAAAATATGGATTCTCAACCAAACTTTACCAAACCCCAGTTATAATTGACCAAAGACCCAACGAACAATATGGAATAAACCCAATAACCAACACACACAAGTATGGTAAACCACGACCCTATGCTTATAAGAAAGCAAGAACCTTTGGTATATGAAGTAGATGCCACAATCGAAGGTGGGAATTTCAATTGATAAGTCAAAATAAAGAACACCACGAAACAAATTCCAATCAGTTCATACAAGTTCACTCAAGAACTCAAGAGATATCTCTCAAAACCTATCATTTAAATATATTCTTTACAAAAGAAAAAGAATTGTACAAAATAACAAAGGAAACCCTAAAAAACCTAATAACAAATGTTGCAGTCGAAAACATATGCTGGCAAGAAAAACAAGGACGCTGAAGGCTTTTGAGCGACCTTAAACTCAATCGGAGGCTTAAACTCCTGTGCTGCCAGCGTAGGCCATGAAGGCCGTACTGTTGGGCTGGTATAAGACAAAAGCCACCCAATAATGATGCAACAATGCTGGCTATGTTGAAGGCAAAGGCCAGTGGTGTTCAACATATAGGCCGGTGGCTTTGAGCCCGTATAGCACCTATTTGCTCAAAACATGTCTTGGTCCACTTCATTTTCACATCACTGTCACTCGTTGGAGCGACTATGGGTTATGTGGGAGTAGGATTGGTTTGATTCTTACTCTGTTGTGGCCTTAGCATCGTAGGAAACAAAATTCTTCTTCATAGCAATGCTCTATGAGTTTTAAAGGGCTTTTAGTAAACAAAATGATGAGAGAAAAAGAAAGAAGAAGAGGGTTTAACACGGATGGTGCCACATTATTTCATGAGTTGATTCCGCCAGTAAAGTTAGGCTCTTGCAAATATAGAAAAAAAGGTTAGAGGTGTGCCAGGGGGTTACCTAGTGATGAGGATCAAATGGCGACAACTAAAAAGATAAAAGTTTTTCAAAGAGAGTTGAAACTTCAAGAAACACATAAAGCATAGAACATAATCAAAGTAGATGAATGAAGCTTTATATGGATCAATTATAGAGTTTCAAGAGGATGAAGCTATTCAACAAGTCTCCTACACAAGTAACAAGCTCATCAATATATTAGAAACAATTGGAGTACATAAAAGCTGCCAATTTCACTTAGAGAATCATCGACCTTCATTGCAAATTCTATGCCCCGCCTCCAACGTCACTAGTTTTAGCAAGTATGCTGTCAACATAGGCCCCTTAGGCTGCCGACGTATAGCTATCTTACAATATGATTAGAATCGAAATTTTTTAAAGCTAATGACTATGCTGCTAGTGTAAATAACAAAAGTCACCAGCCTTGGCTATATAAACCGTCAGCCTTTGGCCAGCCTATCCTATTCCTAAGTGACTTTTCATTTTTCTTTTTTCATTTTTTTTTTGCTTTGTTTGCTTATTTTCCAAGGTTATTTTGAAGCCTATATGAACCCTTATATGGACATATCAAATTAATATCGGTTGAATGAAAATACTTTTGAGGGAGATTTCTCCATTGGAGAGTTTCTTTGTTATTATGATAAGAACAAAACATATGATAGTTTAGGTTTTAATCAGCAGGTGTGATTAGGGTCAAACTCCATTCTATGTGATAACTGTGGTTCCATGCAACAGATTTATTTGGGGTCAAGTTACATTGCTGCATTATTTGATAACTACAGTTTCAGTTGGCGAGTTCAATTAGGGTCGTATTGCTTATTTACTTGTTTCAAGTCGATTTTTGGGTTTGAATTCCATCATCGATCGTTGGGTCTTAAGTTTTATATACCTAAAGTTCTCGATTCGCATCCTTTGGTATCAAGGCTTTCAGTTTCTTGAATCAAGTGTTATCCTATCCTTTATTTTTAATTTTTGGTTTTTTTATTTGTAGAAAAAAAATTCATGTGAAAAAAAAAGTTATGATTTTTAGGGTCTGATTGAGATTAGTTTCAGGAAGAAGAAAATCTATTAAAAGAAATCATGAGAAATGGAGGAGTTAACAATGATTTTGATTCGAAGTTGTTGATGAAGGTTTTTCAAGATGGATTTGATCATTTAAGTAGGAGATTAGATGATCTTGAATTTCCATCCAAGCCTAAATTATCTAGAAGGCATATGGATGAGGAGGAAGAGGAAGAGAACTTTGATTTTGGCACTAATGGTTCTTAGAAAGATAGAAAGATTGTTCATAAACAAGATGGTAATCTTGTATCCACACCAAATTTGGTTTCTAAGAATTCTTGTAAAACAAAATGGAGAGAAAAAGAAAGAATAATTGAAATTCAAAATGAAAAAGAAAGTGGTGTCAAGAATGAGATTGATATAGAAAGTGGGCAAGAAAATGAATATTTTATGCCAACATTGACAGATGATAGTCAAGAGGAGTCTTTGGTGATTCAAGGTACTTTGAAAGTGCAAGTCAATGAAGATGGACATGAAGAACTACAATCACTTGTACCCATGAACAAGGAAGAATATCTTTATACTAATGAGTTTGACTATTATCTACCCAGTGTAGATGTTTCTTTCTTGCAGATAAAACACCTCTTTTAAAAGATCTATTCCCATTATTTGCTATAATAGAGATTGCAATTGAACTAAACAATTGGATGCATAAGTATAAGAAGAAACTTCCAAGTAAGAAGAAGAAATTTCTAAGAGAAGATGACCCATTCCCATTGATTTCAAAGATGATGAAGATTTGAGGACGAGTCTTTTCAAAGAAGGAGGGAATGATGAGGATCAAATGACGATAATAACGAAGATTAAAGTTTTTCAAAGAGAGTTGGAACTTCAAGAAACACATAAAGAATAGAACATAATCAAAGTGGATGAATTAAGCTTTATATGGATCAATTATAGAGTTTCAAGAGGATGAAGCTATTCAACAAGTCTCCAACACAAGTAACAAGCTCATCAATATATTAGAAATAATTGAAGTAGATGAAACCTGCCAATTTCACTCGGAGAATCATCGGCTTTCATTGCAGATTTTGTGCCATGCCTCCAACGCTACCAGCTTTAGCAAGTGTGCCACCAGCATATGCCACTTAGGCCGCCAGCGTATAGCCAGCTTATAATATGATCAGAATCGAAATTTTTAAAGTTGATGACTATACCGCCAGTGCAAATAATAAAGGCCATTGGCCTCGGCTATATAAGCCACTAGCCTTTAGCAGACCTGTCCTATTCCAAAGTGACTTTTCATTTTCATTTTTTTTTCTTTTTTTCTTTTTTTTTCCAAGGTTATTTTGAAGCCTATATGAACCCTTGTATGGACATATCAGATTAATATCAGTTGAATGAAAATACTTTTAAGGGAGATTTCTCCAATGGTGAGAGTTTCTTTGTTCTTGCGATAAGAATAAAACACATGATAGTTTTAGTTCTAATCAACATGTGTGATTAGGGTTATCCTTCGTTCTTTGTGATAACTATGGTTCCAAGCGATAGGTTTGTTTCGGTTAGGTTACATTGCTGCGTTATTTGATAACTACAGTTTCAGTTGGCAAGTTCAATTAGGGTCGAGTTGCTTATTGACTTGTCTCAAGACGATTCTTGGGTTCAATTTCCATCGTCGATCATTGGGTCTTAGGTTTTATATACCTAAGGTTCTCGTTTCGCATCACTTGGTGTGGCTAGTCCTACCCCTTTGTCTTTTCTTGAATGGAAAAGGGTGTTTATAAAGTTTAGGGTCATACCAGGATGGGCCTACCAAATCTCTTTGGGTTATGGTAAATCACTACTTGATAGCTAATTTGGTGCTTGAGGTGACGGAGGCACCCAAGCTGAGGAGTGGCTACTATAAGGAGTATGACCATGCTAGTTATATCCCCCCCCCCCCCCATCCTAAGATGGGATGCAAATACTCTGTGGCTTAGGAGTCTAGGCGAACTGCAATCATCACTCTTGGCGAGTTGAACCTTGTAGGGCTTTGGTGATTGCAGAGTTTACCTTCGAGCTCGAGCTCGTGGAGCAAGTTGCCACTGAGCTCACAAAAGGCCTTTTGTAGATCACCTCCGGGTTGGTATGAGTGACAACTAGGGTTCTCGCATTTGGTTGAACTTAGATCTTCCCCAGTATAGGCCTTTCTTGAGCAAGTGAGGTTGGCGATTGGCTGGGCCAGGAGGCCTAGTCATGTGACAATGGTAGGCTAAGTAGACTTTAGCTCATGTTTCATTGTCAGAACCATGTAAGTATTTTAAAGCCTAGTTTCTATATATGAAGAGTGAATTGAAAAATATTGAAATATCGTACTTCAACAAACCCTCTCCAGAACATCATAAGGCAAAGGAGCATCACAGGTAGCAATCCTTCATGCCATCTTGATTTGTAAAGTTTTGCACTATAATAACTAGTAAGAAAAGGGATAGACTAGTAAATATTGTACTTGAATTATTAATTTGTAAGATAATGTTCTTTATGCATTCTTACTTCTAATTTGAGTTAATATATATGGTTGATGATAAAAATGATGCCTAAACGTTTGCAAAAAGAACGATTAAGTACTTGAAGTTTGGTTTTAACAATTTGGTACATGAATAAAGTTTTTGTTGATTTTTTTCATACCTAAAATTTGATTTTAACAATTTTGGTACTTGAATAAAGTTTTGATTGACTTTTTTCATACCTGAAATAAGTTCAATGGGGTATGAAAAAAGTTCGTGAAAAGTTTATTCAGGTACCAAAATTGTCAAAACTAAACTTCAAGTATGAAAAAAATCAACAAAAACTTTGTTCAGGTACCAAAATGTTCTAAACCAAACTTTAGGCACCTAATTATTCTTTTTGTAAAAGTTTGAGTATCATTTTTGTCATTATTCCTAATATATAAATATATATATATGACTGCAATAGCTCAGTTGTATTGAAGTTTTATGTCAAATGTTGTATATTGTATTCGCTTTCATTGCCTTTGCAATTGTGGTTGTGGTTACAAGTAGTGAAGTTATGTTTGAACATTGTGTTGAAGATTGTTAGGTTCGTGATTGAACATATGTGTTGGACAGAGTTTACTGATTTTTTTTATTGGAATTTGGTAATGTTTGATTAAAAAATCGTGTGTTTCATTTTTACTTTGTGTTCTAGTTTATTACTGATCTTATTAACTTTTTTCGTAAGTAATATATAGAAGACCTATGCAACTTCTATGCCTTTAGTTTCAAAAGAAGGCATAAGTACATGCTCATCCAATATGGCACTAACATGAATTGAAGGTACATTTCATGGATGCACCTTCAACATTTATATAGAAGGCACTTTTATTGAATGAGCCTTTAACATTTAAATAGAAGGTACATTTCCTCCATACATCTTTGTTATAAATATTATTCCTAAACAAAGGTGCATGCAAATGTGTCTTCGATGCTACTATAAGCATAAATTTAACAACTAAACCATTTTAAGAATGTTTTTATTCCAAAGTGTCCCAATTCCATGCAAAAACCTAACTTTATAAATCTATCTTTTTGAGTTTTGGGAAATACAATTAAGTCTCTAAATACCACTAAAAGTCCCCTTTTTTCAATCTTTTAGTTATTACTTAGGAAGAAAATTCAATTTTTGAAAGAGTTTAAGGTCCAAGGTTCCTTTTATTTTTTATAATAAGTGATAAGTAATTGATTGTTGTGGTATGGATTGAATGGAATCTAGATAAACAATTTTTTTTTTTGGATAATGTCAAAAATGGTACTTGAACTTTTGCAAAAAGTTCAATCAGATACCTGGCATTTGGTTTGAAATAATTTGGTACCTAAACAAAGTTATTGTGAAGTTTTTTCATACTGATTACTTCCCTTTCTTACGGCTTTCAAGATCATATAGCTTAGACATGGGTACTTAGTCTCCTGGGACATGATATTAAGAAGAACAAAACCCTACCTGGGATATAGGAAAATAAAAGAATATGTTCATATATCTATAAAGAAGGAGGATCATAGTTCTAGGAAGAATTTGCAAAATATATCCTTTTATAATAGATAAGATCCTAATAATGAGCTGACTCTAGAGCATACTCAGGATATAAAGAACGTAAAATCTTTTTGGTGTCTGAAGTTTTCCTATAATGTTACTAATTCTTTTTAGATTTTCCCTGGCCCCGAAAAGTTCAAAGATATTAAAGGATTGATAGTTACAAAAGAAGGAATTCAATTATTAGAAGACACAAAAATTATGTATACATCAGAGTTGACAGAGAAGCATGGTGATACCTAATAAATTTGGAAAAAGGATCGTAATCATAAAAGAACTAATAAAATAACTTAGAATCATTAGAATTACAAATTATAGAAGATACACCAATAATAGAAAGTAGATTTTTAGATAACCAAAAATTTATAGCATGATGGAGTAGGAGAACCTGAAACAGATGGCCTTTTAAGCAAATTAGAAAAAAAGGGAATAATAAGAGAAAACCCCTAAAGACACTAGGAAAAGAATAAAACAATACATACTAAATATTAAAATTCGAGACTTACGATAAAAAGCTAGAAAATAGAAGAAACAAATCATGACATAAAAGTTCTTGAAATGCATATAAGAGAATTAGAATAATTAAAAGTAATTAGAAAATCATAATCCAAACATAGAAGTCCAACATTCCTAGTTAGAAAACAAAGTGAAATAGTAAGAGGAAAAAGTAGAATGGTAATAAATAAAGGTTAAATGACAATACAAAGATGACTCATATGATATACCAAATAAGACACAATTAATTAACAGAATACAAGGAAATTAGTGGTTTAGTAATTTTGATTGTAAAAGTGGATTTTGGCAAATAAGAACGGTACTAGAAAGCACAGATTGTACTCCTTTTACATGTCCATTAGCCATTATGAGTTGCTATTATGCCTTATGGATTAAAAAATGCCCCTTAAGTTTTTCAAAGAAAAATGGACTTAATTATTAATAAATATAAGGACTTTGTTTGTATACATACATGATATATTAGTATATTCTAAAAACAAAAAGGAACACATTAGTCATTTAAAATTAGTATTATCAAATTCAATAAAAAGTGGGATGGTAGTAAGCAAAAATAAAGCAATAATGACTAGAAGGAATATAGAATTTTTAGAATCAGAAATTGGAGAAGGAAAAATTAAATTACAAGATCACATGAGTGAAAAGATTTTAAACTTCCTAATAGAATAGAAGAAACAAAGCAATTATAGCAATTTTTAAGCTTATTAAACTATACAAGACCTTTCATTAAAGACCTAAGCAAATTAGTAGAACCCTTATATAGTAAAACCAATCTAAAAGGACAAAAAAATTTCAATACAAAACATGAAAAACTGGTAAAAGAAATTAATCAAGGATAGAAGAAATTCCACTCAAATTGCCTTTAGACTCAGACCATTTAATAGTAGAAACAGATGGATGTGAAAAAGGGTAGGGAGCTATTTTAAAAGGAAAACCTCATAAATATGCATTAGAAGATAACAAAAAAATTTATAGATATCGTAGTGGAAATTTAAAAAAAAAGAAGGAATTATTAGCATAGATGCTGAACTATTAGCTGTACCATATGGCTTAGATAGTTTTAAATTATTTATTCTAAATAAAATGAGATATTAGTAAGAATAGATTGTGAAGCTATAGTAAAATTCCATGGCAGCATAGATAATCAAAAGAGTAGTACTAGAAAATGATGTAGATTTTTAGACAGAATCATAAACAGTGGATATAAAGTAGGTTGTGAACATATAAAAGGTAATGACAATAGCCTAGCAGACACATTAAGTATATTAACAATTTAATTTATGTCTTTGCAGGGAATGGACATATTAAAGATCATACCTATAGAGCTCACGGTCTATCCTTTAGGCTCAAATCTTAGGTTTAGATTACCTAATTGAATAGAGGTTAGTGAAGCAAGAAAAAGAAAAGAAAAAAAAAAATTCTAGACATCTTATGGTTAACAAGTGACATACAACATAAAACTTAGAAATTTAAATGCATTATCATTTTATTTATCACAAAATACAAAGCCAAATATATTTAATTGTTATGTTGCATATAACAGTAGACAGAATGAAGTTTATAAATCTTAGAATTGAAGTCCAAAGAATAACCCAAGGTTTCTCCAATCCTTTGTATAAAGGATTCATAACACTAGAAAGTACATTTCAATTTGCTAGACAATATGTAGGACACAGATATTTTATAGAACCAGCAATTAAGCAAGGAGCATCATCCTCATCATCAATGGAAAGAAAAGCTAGGTATGATATCAAAACTCCTTGAATCAAGGATATTCTCCAGCACAAAGTAATGTTGAAAGCTCGTTATCATACTCATATGTGTTAGAAAGTGATAACATATTCTTCAAAGTATTGCAGGCATTGTGAAGTTAATGTAAAAACAATAAAATGTTTAAATGAAAAACTTTAGAAAAAGAAGAGACAAAGTTTAAATTTAAAAATACCAAGAATAATTACCATAGAAGAAAAAAAAAATATGAGAATAATTCAACATTTAAAAAATAGGATAAACCATTTAGAAAATATGTTAGAACATTATAGGAAAAAAGTATAAACTTGAAGAAAAGATAGAAGATGTTCTTCATAGCAGATTGTTTTTTAAACCAAATGAATTTGTAGCAAGACTACCTTAGGAAATCAGAGGAAAAAAAATTAAAAGCTTCTTCGTAGAAGGATTTTTATAAGAAAATGCAAAAAGCCCAATAATTCTTAAAAGATATTTATTATCTTAGAAGAAGAATCCTAAGAATAGTTTGTAGAATAAGGCATGTCATTGGAGCAAATGAAGAATGCCAATTCATTTTTTTTAGCAGACATTTCTTTGATAATGCTCAACCTTAGATATTTTGAATTAGAAAGTAGCTATTTAGTACAACAACTAATGGATTATGGAATGATTGAAACAATAATGTTTGGAGATAATTGCCAATACACCATATTCTTGACTAGAAAGCTCCAGACAATATTATTTAAATTTATAAGAGAAGTAGAGGTTATTGGCATGGTTAAAATAGAATTCATATTAGCACCCTTGGAACCTCGACAACTTGGCCTTATACCAACTCAACACCATATTGATATAAGTAAATGTAATATGGTTAATCCAGTAGAAGATGAAGATAATTTAATGGACAGAGATCCAGAAAGATATTATATCAAGCCATTTATTAAACAATTCTAGAAGCATAGAAGTTATATTCATTACAAAAGGTTTTTCTTTGATCGTGTTTGTCCTTTCAACCTAGCTGATGTTACTTGAAACTAAAAAAATATTTATTTAAGAACCAAAAAGGATGCATCTTGAAGAAACAAGAGAAGATAAACATTCGAAAAAATTTTGAAGATGAAAATGCCAGCTATTCACAAATAAGTCAGAAGATTATCATGCTTTATTAGACGTAAAGGACTTTAAGCCATGGTAGCCTTATCTTTTAAATAGATAGAAGTAGCATAGATTCCTTCATTATTGTACAAAGATAAGATAACATACAGTAAAAATTTTGTCATATTCTGCATATGTAAGATTCTTTTGTACAAAATTATACTTTGTCTAGTTTTACCCTTATTTTAAGCATCCTATATAGGGGTATGTATGATTATAGGAAATTTTGAAAATAGTATAAATGGGACTAAGCATTTTATTTGTAATACGGAGAATCTCTCAAGATTCCTTTGTAATGAAATCTCTCTTCACTCACACTCATTCTCTCTCCTCAAACTTTTCGAGGGAAAATTTGAAAATAATTAGTAACATCGTGGGAAAACTCTAGACACCAAAAAGATTTTATATTTCTTATGTCTTGAGTATACTCTAGAGTCGCCCCATTATGAGGATCTTTTTTATCAGAAAAGGATATATTTTGTAAATTCTTCCCAAACCATGATCCTCTTTCTTTGTAGATATTAGAACATGTTCTTTTATTTTCTTGTATCTTAGGTAAGGTTTCTATTCTTCTTAATATCATGTCCCAAGAGACTAAGTACCTATGTCCAAGCTATAAGATGTAGAAAGCCATAAGAAGGGGAAGTAGTTGAGGGACTATAACTAAGAAGAATAGATGGAATGTTACATAAATACTAGCTCCCTCTAAGCAATCCTACTAAGAGAGAGAGAGAGAGAGAATCTAGAGTCTTGGTCCCATATTGTGAAAACTCTAAGTAAGAGAAGTATCATTTGTTTATTATTGAAAAACCTAGACAATCATTTTTTTCATCCTTTCTTTAATCTACTTTTCTTCATAGCCTCCCACAATTGCTTTCTAAGCACTAACTCCACTTCATTCTCAAGGAACCCAGCCCAGCTTATGATGGTATGAAAAAGTCCGCGAAAACTTTGTTTAGATACCAAAATTATCAAAACCAAACTTCAGTTATGAAAAAAAAAATCCATGAACACTTTGTTCAAGTACTAAATTGTTTGAAACCAAACCTCGAATACCTGATTGAATTTTTTGTGAAGGTTTAGATACCATTGTTATTATTAAGCATTTTTTAAAATGAAAAGTAGCAAGAAAAATTAATTGAATAATATAATTCTTCTTTTTCTTGAAATGAAATTTATTTCACTTATTGTTTTATTTTATAATTTATTGTAGTTATAATGAACTTAAGGTATGCCATTATTATTTTAATTACCATTGCCTCCTATTGATGAAGTGAAAAATAATTTTTAAAATAAAGAGAAGTTAGTCATTTTTCTCCTTAACCTCTTCTAAGTTAATAAAATTCATCCTTTTATCTCATAAGATAGCATTGCCAAAATGGGAGTCAATCCTATAGACCCTTAATCTTTCCTTTTTACTTTTTGTGCCCTTTATTCCTTGTAAAGATAGTTATTGCCTTTTTCTCTTTCTCTATACCTCTGAGTGACATCTTGCTTTATTTCTCTAAGATAAGGCATATGTCTCTCCATTTTAAGTAAGTCATCATTTTCTTTTCTTTTCGGCTAGCTGCAGGTATTAGAACAAAATTAGTTTGTTAAATTTCAAACTATGAGCATGCTAGTATAACAACATTAAAGATTAATGCAATGACTATAGCATACCTAATGCAACAACTTGGCTTATTTTTCTATGGTTGAAACAGACTTAATCGTCTTGTCAGTGTGAATCCTATTGCTTGGCATAAGCTCTAAAATACTCTGTTCATATAATCACTTCCATTGACTTTGGACACATATGGAGTTGGTGAGTCGATTGCCTTTAGATGACTCTCCATTCTATACTATTTGTTTCATGCTTCTATCACATCTTATTGAGTCGATTTCTAGCTTATATATCAATGAGGAAAATGTCAAATTTGGTTCCTAAAATTTACACAAAAATATAATTAGGTACATGAACTTTGAAAATTTTAATTTAATACTCAATTGAACTTTTTGGGATTACTTTCACTACCCTACTTAACCCATTAGTTTTGGCTGCTGATGTGGACGCTTAATCTAACCATAAGTGACATGTGTACAAGACACAATAAAAAATTGATGGAGAGAGAGAGAGAAGGAAATGGCTAGAAAATGAAAGAGAAGCAAGCATCTACATCCACATCCACCTAGCTAGTAGCTGCATCATTTCTCTCACCAACCATCTACACCAAATACATGTCATTGAATCACTAAAACCTATCCAAATCATTCTTTCCAAGGAATAAATAACCTCAAGCTAATCACCATAGATAGTCACATCTCGAAGCTTTTAGACCCAATCACAGTCGAACTAAAACCATCTCCATCTTTGAACTAGCCATCCTAAAAACCTAAACCTACATGCATGTGAGCCAACCTACACTAAATCCCCATGTTCAATCTTCACAAACACCATGACAAAATCATTTGACTTGTCACCCATTCATCACCCGTATAACGCCACATGTGCTTCATCGGACTACTCTAGCCGATTTGCCCTTGTTTGCTATCTTTTTCTTAGTCGAAGTCAAAGCCGAACCCCTTGACATTCATGACTTATTGAAGACGACTAACTCGATTGATGACTTTCAAGCCTACACTCAAATCCTACCCAGACTAGCGCATGGAGCGTCACATGCTAACTAAATCAAATAGTTCCTACGCCCGATCCATGCATTTAAAGAATCACTTCTTAAGCATTCACTAATTTTCAATCTTTTTTGTCACTTCCTTTTAAGTTTTTGAGAGAATATTATATGCATTTGTTACTTTTATTAATTGTTTTACACAACCCATCAAGTTTTCAACTGAAAATAAGAAGAATTTGGCTTTATTTAAAGCTTTTTTAGAGTTTACTATTCATCATCTTCTTCTTTTTTTTCCTTTCTTTTTTCTTTCTTATGTCTTTGTTTCCTTCTATCTTTCTCTTTTTCTCCATCAAATTCTTTATTGTATCCTGTATACATATCACTCATTGATTGGGCCAAGCATCCACATCGGCGGCTATAATTGATGAGAGTTAAGTGGGGCAATGAAAGTAACCTCGAGAAGTTCAATTGACTATTAAATTGAACTTTTTAAAGTTTAGTTCCCTAATTATATTTTTTTCCAAAGTTTGGATACCAAATTCAACATGTCCTCTTATCAATAATATCATAACAGCATGATCAACAATATCATGCAATAGAAAAGAAATGACAAAAGACAATTCTTTGGGTTAGGTTTGATAAACCAAAATCTTGTGGGTGAGGTTCAGTAATCCACGTGCTCATGGTTGAGTAATCAAACTTATGTTTAAAACACTATCACAGAGTTAATGTAGATCGGATTATGGAAAAAGGAAAGAAAAAAATTTGAGTTAAACAAGGGAATAACACACCAAAGATAAAATGTGATGTTAGCGAAATGACATTATAAGATATTAAAAAGAAATAAATGGAAATACTATATAATGAGGGATGTGTATAAGAAGCATACAAGACAAATTATGAGTTACGTTCCCACTAATGTGCCTTCCCAGCTTGTGGTCACTAGCCATGTATGGATTTGGTTAACAAAGCGCATGACAAGTAGAAGAAGGTGCACATGATTGTGAGTTTTGTTGATCGATTTTGCTAGATTTACCTTGACTTAACTAATGGGTTCATGATGAGTAAAAGGAGTCCAATTCGATATTAACATTATTGTTGAAGCTTAGCTGCTTTTATATTCTTGTTTTGGCTTTTTGTAGGTTCATGTTTGATCGTGAAGCATTTTGAGATGTCTCATCTCAAAGATTTAAAATGAATATTCTCAAAGGAAGAGATGATAATGTGCACCCTGACTCAAATTTAAGGGCACAAGTTTAAAAACTCCAAAGGCTTACAATATGCTTTCCATCTCGAAGATTTAGTCCACAAAGAATTAAACTTTGACTATAAACCCCCAAAGTTTTACGATCGATTAAGCTTAAACCATAATTAAAAGATCAATCGGAAATCCTAAAGTCAACAAAACCCTAATCAGACACAACCGTTCAAGTCCGGCAATCTCGTGTTCGTAACCCTAAGTGAGTAAGTGAGAGATTAGTATATAGAATAGTTCGTAATAACATGAGAAAGCTTAAAAATATCAAATTAGTTAAACCGTGATTCATTTTGAGCCCGATCGGATACAGTTTTGAAAAAGCATGTCCTTAGGCTCGAAATAGTAAAAATATTCTGAATATACCGTTAAACTCTTAAAGATATAAGGTTTTCAAAAATATCAATTTTATAATTTTTCGATAACTAAAAATATTAGATATCGCAATTATACGTGTATTTTCTTACTACCGGTACTTTATTTGTCATATATACATTACATTACACTATTTATTACTATTCTATACTATTTATCTATCTCTACTTTTTCTTACAACCTACTCTTATAACTATACACCTATTTTCTTACAATTTTTATTTCTAATATAACTTCACATCTCTCATATCTTACTTTTCATTAACAAAAATATAAAAAAAAATAAATTTTTCTCTCTCTCCCCTCAATTTGCGTCGGCCCCCTTTCCCATTCCCCTCAATTTGTTTTATTTTTCATTTATTTAATTAACACAAATTACTCTCTACTTTTTCCTATAAATACCACATCTTCCTTCCATTTCCTTCACTCCTTTCATACACTACAATTACTCTCTCAAAATCTCTTCAAAAGTTCTCTCTAGTTTATCTTTCATAAATAATGCTTCTTTAAGTTTTCCTTATGTTCATTTACTTAGTATGAACATAGTGTGTGTTTTCTATACCCATGGAGGTTAGGAAAGCAACAACATATTCATACTTTGTTCTTGTTCATGAATCTATTTTCCTTTATGTTGTTTTCATGTATATCTAACTAAATATATCTATATAGTTATATATATCTTTTAGAGCATATAAGCTCATTTGTTATTACAATTTATTTACTTTCCTTGCAATTTGTTGACTTACCTTGCAATTTATTTACTTTCAAGTTGTTTTAGGACTAATCTTTCTAGTCTTAGACTTGTCCTCGTCAAGTCAAAACAATTTTCTTTTTCTTTTGGGACTAGTCTAATCTTAGTCCTGGGAAGCCTTGAAGAAGCTAAGGCTCCCAATACTTGACAATTATTATTATGCTTATTTATTTCTTATGTTCTTTATTATCTTATCTTGTGATATTTTTAGCTTTTATGAACCACATGATCATATTCATGCATGGCTAATAAGTTGTTGTCCAAATAAAAATAAATCTTTTTTATGAAAGAATAAAATTTGATCAAAGTTTTTCCATAGACTTAGAAAAATATTTTCAAATAAATCTCTTTTAAAAGTTTATGTAAACTAATCATGAAATGTCAAACTATTAATAAATGAAGTTTTTCTAAAGCCTAAAGATATTTCCTTTTTAAATAGCAAAAGAAGTTTTGATATATAGAGAATAACTTGGTACCATTTTTACCAACTTTCTAAACCAACAGCTAAATAAGTTTTCAAAAAAATCAGCTTACAAGGAAAATGAAAATAAATTTTTTAAAGAATAAACTCATCAAGTACTATTAAAGAAAACTTTTAGAAACTCTATTTTCTTTTTTTAATTCCTAGAAATAAATTTTTGTAGATAACCCCAAAAGGCCCAACTTTATTTTCAACTCACTTTTGATAAACTATAGAATCAAAATATATTATATTATATTTTGATCATCCAAAAATTTATAAGTTACTTCACCCACATAAAGTAAAGTCTAATAAATCCAAATTTTCCAAAACACTAGAAAATGTTGTTTTAAAGAAATAAATTAAATAAGACAATACCTGCAGCTTCATGCATAAATTATGAGTATATTATATACATAAGGAATTCTTTAAAAAATATACGTATTTGAGTTTTACTTAAACAAGCCTTAGTAAAGGAAGGATTAGAAAATTTTGTTTTTCAAGAAAGGAATTTTTGTAATAGATATATACCCTTCTAATCTGAGACCCAAATGACCTTTTATAGTACAAGTAATCTTAGAAATGGATAGATCTTTTCGAGTAGGTAGAAAACGACATATAATATGCAAAATGCCGAGTTAAATTGAGCAAGTTATGACCATTTTAAGTTGGAACTTCCTTCAAATCCGATTTTATCGCAAATCAAAGATAGACTTAGTATTTTTAAAGTAGAAATTCTATAAAAAAAACTCATTTTGGGTATTTCATCTTATTTAGGTAAACAAAGGAACCGGTATCGCCTTCCTAAAAGATTATTTCGACTAAGAGCGATCATCATTGAGTGAGTTAATCCCTTACTAATTACGTTTCCTTGATTGTGTTTGTAAGTAGTAGCACTAGAGAGGAAGGAAAAAGATAAATGAATAAATGTTGTGTGATTTGGATTCATGATTAAATGATGTGGTTGTTGAATAAAAGTTAAATATATCGAAAGAGGAATTGATGAATAACTTATGTTTTCTTACAATAGTATGATGGATATTGTTTTGGTCACCTTTAACTTGAACTCGACGATAATTGAATAAACCAATATTAAAAACAATTCATGCATAACATATTGTGAGTCACATTTATCTTTCGCTACTATTCTTCGTGTGGGAAAACGAGGAGTTATAGTGGTGGCTAGTAGGAGCCGAAAAGTCCACACGGGCTAGTGGGAGCCGAAAAGTCTACAGGGCAAGTAGGAGCCGGTAAGTCTGTAACTATTTATGGTCGTATGGGCCAGTAACTACCCAACCCCTAACATGGAGGGCGTAAAATCCATGCTATATATGATTTCCGGTTAATCGTGTGTATTTTGTTTGCTCATGTGATTGATACATTCCCATATAATTGTCTAAAATACTTGTATGTTTTATGGAAATGTTTTGAAGAAGGGAGTTATCTCATTAAGCTAGTTTTGCTTATATCTCTAGAGCTTTTTGTTACTATTTGATTACTTGTAATTGGCACCAAGGAGCCCCTTTTGTCAGGTATGAGCCAAATCTATTAGGAGTTTTTGGAAGAAGTTTATATATTTAGTTTTGGATGTAGACTTCTAAGAGAAATCTCTATAGTAGACTTATGTTATATTCATGTATGTTTTGAAGATGACTTAGTTTAAGCAAGGCTTTTAGAACGGGGAATGCCCTAAGAAGTTGTAAGAAACTTTTATCTTAATAATTATTATATGTTTACCTTTATAAGTTCTTACATGCTTTTATTATCTACTTAAACGTAATACCCATTTGAGTCTCCAACTATCTTGAAAGCACGCCTTACACATGATATCGAAGCTCATGCATGACTAAGGTTGTCATTCATTAGCTTTAATATTATGTGCGATAGACTGCAAGGTTTATGGTACCCTATGGGATGTGACATTGACAATCTAATAAAATTACTTAGAATGGTTAGGATTTCAACTAGAATAATGTATTATGAATCGTTGAGGAGTGAAGCCTTGGAGTATCATAACGATTTGTTGTATGAACTAAGATGGGAGCTACAAAATACTATTGAATCATTATTTATGGAATTTTTTTACGACTACTTTATTATTATCATTTGAACAACCTAATATTGTCCTAACCTCTATTATTGCATAAAACTGTTTAAAGGGGAAAAGAAAATGGCATTGAGACAACTTTTTTTTGGAGCAATTATTCGCTTATGCTTTATGCTGACGATCAAATATAGATCACAGGTTTCCTAAGCCTAATCCAACCCTGTAACCATCCAAGTTGGCCCCTTGAGCCTAGGTTTAACCTACTTTACCAATCTAGTGCCATGCAAAGATGTTGATTCTCTCAACTCGGGACACCAATTACCAAATGCTATAACTAGACGAATCCAAACTGAAGACTACTGTTAAGATGAATATTACTCAATAATTCATTGGTTTAATTTGGATTAATTTGTTATTAATTTTATAGAAATTATATGGAATCAGTACTTAATCGTGATTTATATGAATATCAGGTCTTTGAATCTAAAAGAAGTGAAAAATACAAGATTGGAGCAAAATTTAATCAAAGAGAAAAATTACATTGAAGGCCGGCCAAACAAGAATCAAAGCCGTCGGCTTAGAACTGGACTTCACCAGCGAACAAGCAAGGAGGCCGGCTGTGCATATGCTTAGGCCGTCGGCCTTTATCATTCTGGACATCACGCACACAATAAAGGCCGCCAGCTTATCTATCAACGCCGTCGGCCATTACTACGCTGGACGCACGAAAGGAGATCAAAGCTGTCGGCGTATCTGGGCTTCTTGCCGGCCATCCTGGGAATTTTGCCAGCCTTCTTGTAACGACCGAGTAAATGAAAAGTTGTAACGGCCGGGTAAATGAAAAGTTGTAACCGCTGGGTAAATGAAAAGCCATGAAGCATTTAGGTCGGTCAATTCATGATCTAAACGGATCCAGCCTTTGTCCCTACGAATTCCATAACTTCCAAACTTGTATTTATATATTATTTAGGGTTTCTTTCAAGAGGAATTATTCATTCCATATTCAGATACAATTTTGTAAGAAAACCCCAGAGAGAATTCTAAGGGTCATGAGTGGCTAAACTCCAAATCTAGCCAAAGGGATTATTGCAAATCAATTCAAGATGGATTGTGAGACCAAAGTGGTTTGATTTCATTATTCTCTATTTTGAATATTTATATTTCATCAGATTTATTTGTGATTGTTTATCTATTATTGATATAACTTTGGATCCGGTTGTATTAGATAACAAACAATAATCAATCAATTAGGACTCATATCCGTAATTGTATGAATCTCCTAATATAAAGTGATGAAACAACACGATAGTCGTAAATAGATGATTATTTGTTGTTGTTGATGAAATATATCTATTCTAAATGATCCATGCTCTATGAGATGTTGATTAGAGTTAGGTCTCTCTAACTTCTAATGCAATTGATAGATTAAACCTTAAGAGCGTGTTTAGGATTGTCTATTCGATTAGGAATAATCAAAGATCTTATCTTGGTTATTTAATATATAAAAAGAGATTGATTTTCAGAGCTTGTTGAAAATTATAACTAACCTATTCAAAATAGGAATAATAATTATTGAGTCAAAGATCAATCCCTGGAATTGAATTGTAATAAGACCTAGGCTAGATAATCTTTTTAATATAGAAATTCTTGTTAATTAGATATAGGTTTATTTTAATCGTGTGATTTCAAAAACCCCTTATTTTATTTTTTTTCTTCTTAATCTCGATAGAAACTTGGGAATTTTACTAGTCCCTGTGGAGACGATCCTGCTCACTCTATTTACAAATATTTAAAGCAGGTTGATTATAAATTATTATTTTTGTTGGATTCGACACCCACCAACTACTTGATAGATCCCTTGTAAACCCTTAGATTTTATGCCAAGTCTAAACCCTAGAATGGAAATAAACCATAACCCTAAAGTCAACAATTTTATAGCAAACCGTAGTGATTTTAGATCTGGCAATCCCGCGATCTTAATCCTAGGATAATAAAATTGAGATAATAGTCGATTATGGTTCGTAATAATGTAGAGAAGCCTAAAAAGATTATATTTGTCAAATATTAGATCGTTTCATATTCAAACGAGATCAAATTTCAAATCAGGTTTCAAACATGTAGAACGATACAAATATTTCGATGACATTGTTAAACTCGTAATAATATGAGGATTTCAAATTTATCAGTTTTAAAATTTTTTGGTAACTAAAAATATAAGATATAGCTCGTTTAAATGTACTTTTTTTTTTACTAGCGGTAATTTAATTATCTAGTTTACTATTTATTTTATAATTTCTACTATTCATTACTATTCGCCCATCTCTACTTTTTCTTACTACCTACTCTTACTGCCTATACATCTATTTCTTACAATTTTTATTTTCAATACCACTTTATACCACTCATATCTTACATATTAATTTCTTTTCATTACAAAAATACAAAATTCTATCTAATCTCTCCCTCTCTTCCAAAAGTAGCACCAGCCCTCTCTCTCTCTTCCATTAATTTTTTTAATTAATTTTATTACATCTAATTTTCCTCCACAAATCTCTATAAATACCCCTCCTCTCTCCATTTCTTTCACACACTTCATTTCATTACCAAAACTCTCCAATTTCTCTACGAAATTCCTCTAAAACTACCTTTCAAATATCACTACAAGTCCCTCTCTTCTTCTTCAACCAACAATATCCTTAGGTAAAGGAGCTTTTATAAATTTTCATATCATGTAACTAACATGACTATGGTGTATGTTTTCTACACCTATGATGTTATGGAAGCAACACTACATTCAAGTTTTGTTCTAGTTCATATTCATGCACAAAAATTTCTTTATATTGTTACGTTATTATATTGCCATATTGTTATATTATTATTGTTGCTCTAATCTAACTCCATATATATGTATTGTATATATTTATATGTATATTTCTTAGAGCCTAAATGCCTACTAACCTAACATTTTATTATTGCTTTTATTATTATGCTTTTCCTTTTCTTTCTTTTCTTTTCTTTTCTTTTTGGAACTAGTCTATTTTTAGTTCCGGAAAATCTCGATGAAGCAAACACTCTAAATGCTTGACCTTACTATAATGCTCATATGTTTCTTATATTTCTTTCTATCTTATTATGTGTTATTCTTATCTTTCTCATGACTATATAATCATATTCATGCATGATCGAGTTATTGTTGTCTTAATAAAAATAAAAAATTCTTTCTTTAGTAAAGAAGATAAGGCTAAACTCTTTTTAAAATAAATTTTGTCACATAGCAAATATTTTCTATCAAAGAGGCTTAGAATTTGTTTTTGATAAATTCTTTTCAAGAAATTAGATAAAATCATTATGAATGAATTTTTAAAGTATTAGTGAGGAAAATTTCCTCAATGATTTAACTAAATAGATAAACACTCTTCTTCAAAATAGTAACATGAAATTTATTAAAACCTTAATGTTGATAATTTTTTGTTATGCAATTTTTTCTTAAAAACTTATGTATAAATTCTTACCAACTTCATAATAAAAGCCAAGAACTAAACAAGTTTCAAACTCAAGATAGAATTCAACTCACTAGTTTATAAACCAACTTAGAGAAATAAAATTTGCCAACAACTTAAGCAAGTAAGTTTTTAAAATAATAAAATTATTTGCTAAGAAGAAGGAAAATATAAATATGAAGAGAAAATATATATGTGACACAACAAAAAATCTTAGATACCACCAAAAACTTAAGAAAATTTTTGAAACTTCATTTTTTCAATCAATAGAAGTAGAATTGGTAGATATCCTAAAAAGTCTAAGTTTTTGAAAACTAATTTATCCTTTGAAAAGTTAGGAATAAAATTATAATAAGAAAGCATTTACTCATGATAACTCAAGAATTTTTAAGCTTTCTTCCCAATAACTTAAAGAAGACTTTTAAAAATCAATCTTTCTAACTCTTAAGACAAGTTGTTTTATGAAAAATCATTGTTGAGACAACAGTACTGAAATTATGCATACAATATGAGATATGTATATATTCAAAGGATTTTTCAACCATACAAATATATATGTTTATTTAAGGATTTTGAACGAAGAAAAGTTTGTAAAATAGAGGGCTAGGAAAATTCGTGACTATTCTGTACCCTCCTATTTTGGGACCCAAATGACTTTTTGTGACAAAAATAACCTTAGAAATGGATAGATCTTTTCGAGTAGGTGGAAAACGACATATAATATGCAAAATTCCAAGTTAAAATGAGTAAAATATGGCAATTTTAAGTTAGAATTTCACTCTACACGATTTTTGACTAACTTAGTGAAATAAAATTAGCAAGTTTAAATAAAACTTCCATAAAGTACTCATTTTGGGTATTTATCTTGTTTAGGTGATGTGGAGATTGAGTCCCTGTACCCCGAAGACTACTACGACTAGAAGTTTGTCAGCATAATGGCCGAGTGAGTTTATTTCCTACATTCTTATACTTATGTTCTTACTTGTAGAATAGTGGCACTAGAATTAAAAGAGATAAAAATAAAAAGTATGTGCTTTACTTATATGGGTGAATTTATGTTAAGAATATCGAGGCAAGAATTATCTATAATCAATATTTGATTTAGTATAAGAATGCTATGTTTACAAATTCTACAATCACCCTTAAAATATCTAATAATATGCCATGAGTGCTTAATTAAATTGATTCATGCATACCACATAGTGAGTCACATTGCATTCATTACTATATACTTGATGGGACAAGGACATAGTAGTGAGGTCCGTAGAGCTTGAAACTCTACGTAACGGCGATTGATCACCCGAATTAATTTCATGGTGACTAGATACCTGAAAGAACTAAATTTTAGTGGCTAGTAGTGGCTTGAATGAGTTACAAAAATATTATTTGTGAAATGCGGTCTTTGTGGCTTGGAACACCTAACCCCAAATGGAGGGGTAAATCCATTAAACACATGATTTTTCTATAAATCATGTGTATTGTTTGCTCACGTGCTTGTTGCATTCCATATGTTTGTCTTAAATAACTTGTTTGATATTTGATTGTGCAAGTACTTGATTGTGTGGAAATGATTCTCACTAAGCATATAAGCTTATACCCTCTTAGATAGCTTTTGCAACATACATACCTTTGGTTGAAGCCCAAGGGCTAGTTTACCTAGGTATTACCTTTCGAATCAGGAGCTTTGGATAGAAGTCAATATCTAGATGTAGACATAGGCTTCTAAGTAAAAATTTAATGTATTTATTTTGAGAGAGATAGACTCTGATGGACTAAGTTGTTTTGATGGGGCTATGCCCCTTTTAATATTTGGAAGGCTCTATGTATCTTGATTAAGTTGAATTGTTATGATTTATATTCTTAATTGCTATTTATATATCTTCTTGGATGGCTCGTTTCAAAGTTTGGCCCTCTATGATTGTGAACGTACGCCTTACACCTGATATTGAGGCTTTTGGGATAACTAAGGGTATTATATTTAAGTCTTAATATTGAGTATGATGGACTATCGCGTTTAAGGCATCCTTTGGGGCATGACATCCCTCCTGATTGGTTAGGGTTAACATGACCAAACGTAGATTAGTGGACTCGACCCACATCCACAATAATTGTCACTAACCACCCATTATCCATAATCTCACTATATGAGTAACTGCCAAAGATCAATATACTATAAATAACTCCTCCAATACCATTAGAACAGTAGTGTTGCTTGGATACCCATTATTATTTATTACTTATTGTACCTCCAACATACATATTGGCCTAAGAATTGGAATGGTTGCACCAATCCAAACCGGTACACCACTATCTACTAATGATGATTTGCCTTGGTAACCTAATGCACAAAGCCCAATCCAAAAACTACAATAACACTATTGGATTCGAATTAGCGAAATTTAGCACCGGTTATGGAATACCTACTCCTGAGAAGTTTTTCTATCTTTCAATCCTTCCTTTAGAAATATGACCTTGAGTCCCTAAAGAACCCTTCATTCATCCGTCGTTCAAAGCAAAACACAAAGCTTTTTAAAATTTATAAAATGCTAAGAGTTTTAATCAACTTCGGTCACAACAATTAAGGCAACTGCACCTACCAAAGTAGAATAGAAACAATTAGGCTATGTCCCAAGGGATTGTTAGCACCTATAGTACTAACTCTCATCCATTATCTAGCCTAGAAAATTTAGGGATGCGTGATATTCACAAGCTAACTAAGTATTTACAAGAGTGAGCTACTTATATACATGCTTTCAAATCAATCCGCAAGAAGATAAGTGCAAAATGCAAGGAATAGCTTAGATGTTACTTCACCTAATCCTCATCATGTGATTTCATAAAACAATCTTACTAAGATCTTTGTTGAATTTCTTGTATTGTCAAATTCATGAGATTATATTAATGCCTCTCTCGAGTATCATTAACATTTAAACCTAAGTTAAACAACTAGAATTTTTTCCTAGCCATTACCAACTTAGATTCACATCATATTTTATAACATCAATCAAGTGACAAAAGGATTTCAATTGAGCAATCCTCATTAATGGCTTTGATCTATTCAAAAGAATGGTATCTCAATCTGTTCAATTGAAATCAAACATGAATTCATATGGCGTACACACATAAATTCAAGAAAATGTAGCTCAAGTTATTAATTATAAATACTCAACAATATTTCAATGAATGTATAGGTGAAATCACATAAATTAGGATTAGATTCACAAAATCTAAGTAGAAATTAATTATTTCTCCATAAGATTCATCAAGCTAAGCACGAAATTAGAGAAATAATGAGAAATCATGATAGAAAACACCTATGGGCCCAGGAATCCTTGCAAAACGAACCAATTAGCTCTTGCATTGATCCTGAATGCTTGAATTGTAGTAGAGCATAATTTTCTCTCACTAGAATTCCCTCTTTAGTTATTTATCTCTTATTTTGTGCAATATCTTACACTTTATTGTACATTATGATACATTCCTCACCTATTTATTCGTAACAAACTTGCAATAAATAAAGAATACAATGCTAACGTGTAAAATTTGTTGCAACAAACTTTGTTAGAGAATCTCGTGCCCATGTCAGGGGCTTGTTCGCGGGTGCAATTGCAACCTTGGGTTTGCACTGTGATTGGCTCTGAGTGCAATTTCATCCTTGTTGATGCTTTAGCATGATGTTAACTGTAGATTATAGTTGTGGGCGTGGTCTACACTCCAATTGACTCTATTGTCGCATCTTCATGTTATCCTTTTCTTCATATCGTAGGTGCGGTTTGAGTGTTCCTTAGTGATCACAAAATCATACCGCTAGTGTGACTTTGGCCTAGATTTTCAGTTCTATTGTTTTAGCTCTAATTCTTGATCAAATTACCTTCATTTCTTCTTTTTGGTATAGTGGAATGAAAAAACGACAAATTAAACAATTGTTGTTCAATTTATGGGGATTTCCATAAATAAACTAATAATATAAGCACAAATCCTCATGATTCGAATATAATGGATTCAACTTATCAAATTTTTCCACACTTAAGCTATTACTTGTCCTCAAACAAACAACTGATTAGAACAAGTACATTAAAAGGGCAAAGCTTTTAAAGATAGAAAATGAATCATAAATGGTACTTTGACAAAATTCAACTTTATAGATCACATTCATCTAAGTTCAATTGCTTAGCTTTTTGTCCTTTTAAATCACTAGCAACCTTGGCAACTATTGCATATATTACTACATTCAATCTCACTATAATATTAATATGTGCTAAGGTTACTAGTACTAGAATTACAAAGTTAATCTAAATAGACAGCCTTTACCCTTATTGTTTAAACAAAATCCAAAGTAAAAATTATCTAAAAAATAAATCAAAGTACGAGAGACTCAACTAACTTCATCTCCTTATATTTATAAATATAAACTCCCTTAGTCATTTCTCTAAGCATTGCACTCTACAGTAAAGGCATATATTTAACTCCCTTGAATCTTTTTCATATTTGTGCTTTTCAAACTTTCTTCCTTTCTTTAGATATCATAGTTGACAATAGGGATGAATCATGCTTTTTGAGAGACCAAGACAAGCCTGTATCAACTAGCCTTTTTAGCACTTTCTTCATGCATCATTCTTTTTTTTTTTTTTTTTAATGAGTTCAATCTGTAAACCCTCTTTTTTCTCAGCAAACCTGAGTTCGATTCAGAAAAAACTTAAAATCGAAAACCGAAACCCTAAAAGGATACCTTTGGACTAGAAACCCTATGTACGCCAATGCCAATAATGAAACACCGAAAAATTAGAAACATGTTAACTCCAAGTAAAACCCTAAATCAGAAAGTCAACCGAAAACCCTAAGTCAACAAAACTTTAGGAAACCCTTGCAATTAGGTCTGACAATCTCGTGTTCTCAAACCAAGGAGTAGAAAAATGAGTGAGAAGTGTAGCTTGCTCATTAATATCAGAATACTTAATAATATCAGATGAGTGGATTTTCGACTATTTGAGCCTGATAAGAACAAATCTTAAAAAGCGTATCCCAGGGCTCGGATATTAAATATATGATATTAGTACCGTTAGATTTGTAATTTCATAATATTTCTGAAATATCAGTTATGTGATTTTTTAGTTATAAAAGTTACGGTTATAACCTTTTGTCGTATTTTCATTACTATCAGTAATTTAATTGTCTAATCAACTTTTTGCTTTCTTTCACACTATTCATCAAGTACAACCACTATGCCCTATTCTTGCATCCTTACAACCCTATTCTTATAATTTGACATCATTTCCTTACAAATTTGCCTTTCAACATTTTTGTACTCAAACTACTTATTAAGTTTGAATTTTATTACACAAAACAAAACCAAAAATCTCTCTCTCTTCTCTTTGCTAGAACCGGCGCACCCCTCTCCCTCATTCACTCTCTCTTTTGTTTGATTTTCTTCAATTAATTATTTATACAAAACCCTAATTCACTTTCCTATATAATATCTCCTTCACATTTCACTTTTTCACTTTTCCTCATTTCTTACAAATCAAACTTTTGAAAAGTTTTTCTCTTCTCTCCTTCTCCCTCTTTGCCGCAAGCTTCTCTCCCTTACACACACACACTCAATTTTTCTTCAAGTTTTCTTACTCTAAACACTAAATAGGTAATAGATCTTGACCCTACCACTGTAGAAACATGTAATACAAGGTTATACATGTATGGTTCCACAAAAATCACCATAAGCTTTATGCTAGAGATGTAGAAACACTAAAACATGATATTTTTCATAATGTGTAGATCTTACTATTAAAGTAAATATACTAAGTATTTTGCTATATTATTGTTATATGTTGCTCATATAGAAATTTTGTGCATATATTCTCATTTTTTCTCCTATCTACATATTGTCATTGTTGCATTACATTTATAACATGAGTAGTATAGTAGATCTATTTATTTAGAGTAGTTAAAATGACATAGACACTTGTTTTACATGCATGAAGGACTTGCTACATGATAGTCTTAGTGAAGGTGTTGATCAAAACTCAAGATCCATTTTGTTTCTATCAAAAAGTGATTTTAAAAATTCGGATCTTGGGAAAGAACCATTTAGAAAACATATTTTGCAACTTTAAAATGAAGGTTTTACATGTAAAATGAAGGGCTTAGGTAATAGGTATCATAAAGTAGTGATTTTTATAAGTTGATCATTGTTTTACTAAGAGAAATTTTCAAAATAAGAAAATGATTACAAAAGTTAAGTTAGATCTATGATTCAACTCCAACAAAAATGTAGAAATTCGTAACTGGGCGAAATGCCAAGAAAGCACTTATTTTTCAATCCTAAAACAAGTGTTTTATTAAAGAAATGGAAGCCTTATGGAGTAGGTTTGATTAGAACTTAGTTTCAGAAAGATTAAATGAGTTTTTCATAAGAAACAATCTCAAAAACAATTTTCCAAAATTCGGATATAAAAATGATCCTTATTTAAACACATATTTCCAAATGTTAAAAAGAGTATTTTAATAGAAAAATAGAAGCCTCAGGGAATAGAAGTAATAAAGACTTGATTTTTGTAAGAGTAAATGTGTTTTATCAAAGTAGAAACTTAAAACAAAGAAAATGTTTTCCAACTAAGATCAAATAATATTTTCCTTTCCCAAAATTGTGCAAAATTCGTCATTAGGCAAAACTTACCTTAAAGCATCTATTTTTCGACATTTAAATGAATAAATTTATTGAGATAATGAAGGTATTAGGTATATAGGTTATCAAGGCCTTATCATAGTAAAAATATGTATGATTTTCAAAGGAATAAAGCTAGTTTCTCAAACAAGTGTTCATGACATTATTGCAAAGTGAAAGTTTTTGCAAAGTTCATTTTAATTGAAAATCATTAAGGAATTACATGTAGATAGTTCATATCATGACATTCATGATCATAACTTGTAGATATTGCATGTACATATAATCTACTTGTTAGAAATAATGCAAATTTCACAAAACAATTTCGAAATTTCAAACTAGTTACTGATAAATATGATCGAATATTTCAAGACCTAAACGTTTTCAAAATTTAGTAATAACTTCATAAATAGATAGATCTTTTAAAGTAGATAAAAATCGATAGCTTATTTGCGAAATTTCGAGTTAAAATACCAAGTTATGACAATTTTAAGTTGAATTTCAATTACCACGGAAATTACAAATTCAAAGAGTTTTATTTGAAAAGTTTGGAATTAGTTATGGTACGAAATACTCATAGGGGTATTTCTTTCGTTTAGGTGATTTTGAATCGGGGGAAATTCGTGTTTCTGGATCACTACCATTAGAGACCGGAAGACCATGGCCGAGTGAGTTCACTATCTTTAAATTATATGCTTGTGATTGTGCTTGTAATGTTAGTGGCATTAGAATTAGGGTAAGATAAAAATTTGATTGTGTGTGTGAGTTCTACTTGGTGAATCGATGATAAGAATATCTAAATGAGCTTGTTGTAAATATTTGTATGATTTAGTATAGATTGAAGTGTCTGTAATATCTATGATTGCCTATGAATTGTTAATTAATATGCCATGATCTTATATTCAAATTGACCATGCATACCATATGTGAGTCACATTGCATAGGTTATTATATCTTTGTGGAAAGAAGGCATAATAGTTGGGCAACGAGGCCTGTAAACTCGAATGTCGGCGTAAGGGCCGGAATTGAAAATGTGTGTGGGTGGGCACCTGTATTAATACAATATAAATGACAAAAATTGAAATCTATATCGTATGGGCCTGAAACACCTAACCCCGAATGGATGGTATAAATCCATTCAACATAAGATTTCCGGAAGGTCTTATGTATTATATGCTCACGTGCTTGTGCATTTCATATAGTTGTTAATATAACTTTCTTGATATATATACTACTTGTTGAGCATTTAATTTTGGAAGTGAAACTAACTAAGCTAGCATAGCTTATGCCCTCATGGTTTTTTTCTAATGCAGTTTCCATACATATGGCTGCGTCTCCAAACCTGGCTAAATCAGGTAATGCGAGACTAGGAGTTATCTCATTAGAAATTTACGATTAGCTTTGTATAGTTTTTAGTAGTGAACCTAGAAAGATCAAGTGTTACAAAAGAAATAATACCTAGACTTGTGTAGCAGGGGAATATAGGATGCAAGCGGGTGGGTTTTTATAGGGTACCCAACCCCCAACCATAAATACCCTATAGGGTACCCTATAGAGTTTGGGATGTGTTTTGAGATCAATAATAATACCCTATAGGGTTTTTGGACAAGCATAAAACCCATTGGGAAACCCGAACCCGTTTAAATATATAAATATATATATTATGTTTAGTCCCAATCTCTGAAATTAACCAGCTGTGCTCTATTAATTGTGAAGCTATTTTTTTCTCATTTATAAAATCATTTAGAAAAAATAAAAAACCCTTTGATATAGATAATACTTATGTCTTTACTTTCAGTCTTAGTCTTAGCTCACTCTCCTCAAATTTAAGCTCTCACTCTCTGTTGTCGTACTGTTTCATTTAATATTTCTTCCCATGAAAATGGTTGGGGTTTTATAAAAAGGATTGCATGAGTAGTGATAAGAGTTTTTTTCCTTGGCCTAAAAAGTGGAAACGGATCGGAAATAAAAAAATATGAAAAAAAATTATAATGATATTTTTAAATATTCTATTGTATAATGATTCTAACTTTATATTAGGTTTCGGATTCGGGTTTGAGTACCTATAGGGTTTGTCTAGCGGGTTTTGGGTTCATGGACAAAAACCCTATAGGGATTGGACGGGTTTTGGGAATCCTATTAGGTATCGGGTTTAGGTTCGGGTTTTAGTATACTGGTCCTGAACCCGTCTTTGTTGCATTCCTAGGGGAATGCCCCTTAATGCTTTGTAACTAATCATGAGATATCTGTGGTTTATATTTTTATGCTTATTTATCAGGTTGAACTATCTATCTCCAATTGTTTATGTATTCTATTATTGTAAGGGAACGCCTTGCATACTAATACAAGACTTTTGAATGACTATAGTAGTGATTCTTAAGTCTCGTGTAGCATGCAACAGCCTATTATGCTTAGGATACCCTTTGGGGCGTGACACAATCAATAGGGGAGTCAAATCTTGCTATTCTAGAGACCAAGACCCGCTCACATTAACTGGACCATGTTTTTATCCTACTTATACTAACTAAACCATGTTTTTGCAGCACATATTCAATTGCTAGAGAAGTCAAGCAATTGCTCTTTTAAGGGACCAAACCCTTCTCATGCCAACTTAATCTTTTGGTATTTACATGCTTTATATTGTTTTTAGTACAAGGAAAAAACATCAAATTACAAAGTTTCATTTAAACCTTCACAAAATACTATAAAGCTCTCAAAAGGACTAACTTGAAGAGTATACAGACCATTTAAGCTTAAAAATGAATTAACAACCCTTACTAAGAATCTTAAGTTAATCCTAAATCTAGATTATCAAATTAAATAACAAGTAAGACTACCCCATATGATTCTACAAAGTAATTCTAGCATAGTAAGAATAATACAAACGTAAGAGAATGGTGTTCAATGCTATAATTACATATATTAGATGATGTTTTATGCAAAAAAATTGAATTTTTTTTCTTAATTTGTGCCATTTCATTATTTTCCTATAAGTATATGGGGTTATTTGATCAATTCTAAACATGTGATACTCTATTCAAATTCAACTTCAGATTTAAATTCACTTTCATTCTTGTTTAGCTCTTCCCTCACACTTAAATATAGACATTGTCCTCAATGTGTAAGCAATAGGAATCAAGTGGAGGAAATATCATATTAAAGCATAAATCAAGATGAATTAAATTAAAGGGGTGAATACTTCCCTGATATGGGATCACGGGTGAAAGTGTATATGAAATCACAGCCTTGATCTACTCCTATGATTGATACTGTAAATTCAAAGAAGATAGGTCAAGCGTAACCATGGTTGTGGTTCACACTATGGTTAAAATCATGAGTATTTGAAAAACAATTTAAACACAATTGCATGGGCGATTGTGCATGCAATTGAGACTACAAGTTTAAATTCAATAAAAAAACAAACAGACCATAGACATGATTGGAAACATGCTTAAGTCCTTATTAAGGCACTTTAGCCTTTTCCATGGGTGTGATTTAGTCTTATGAAGCCCTTTTTCAAAGAAAGTGTTTGTTACAACAAGAATAAGCTAACAAAATGCCAAAATTTTACAAGAATAATATACAAGCAAATATTATACAACTAAAATACAAAAGCAAAAAGCAAGAAAACGAGGGTATAATACAAAATTGATCACCATAAAGAATATACAAGCTCAGTCAAAGTTCATTGGCAAATGTTCAAACAAATTAGCACTAAAAACTTAATCACTTCTTCATTTTGTGACTCTTCTCAACCTTGTCCTTATCTTTCTTTTTACTCTCTTCTCTCCTTTTTCTTTCTTGTTACTTATCTATGTCGGTTCGTATATCTCTTAACTTAGCCTCTGTCTCATTTGCCACTTCAGTCGTATCATCCATTAGAGCACAATATGCTTCATCGTCAAGTAATTTAGTAAATTCCTTATCAATTGCTATCTTAACTAACTTTCAGCTTGTTCTCTTATAAGCGTAGGGGGTTCTTTACAATTCTTTCATTCAATTTTTTAGTAGCATGGGAGAGAGATTACACCCTAAAAAATGGTGGTCAAGAACATCAACTATAGTAGGGTTCTCAATTAATCCTCCTACTCCAAATAATAACCTAACGTTTAGATCTTCTTCAATAAGCTTTGGCTAAAAGCTAGGCTACCCTTCTTCCATCATTTGTGGCTCACTTTGCTTCCCTAGCTCTTCTCGACGAATCTCATTAATAGCATGCTTTATCTTTGTAGATACCTAATTTTTGGACATTTAAGGCTTCAAATTATAGTAAAAAATAAATATTATATTAAGCCCGCAAATTACAAAAAAAAGAGAGAAAACATAAAAGAAAAAAGAAAAAAGAAAAAAAGAAGTCATTACAAATGTATAAAAAATAGAAACAAATAATAATTTTTTAAAAATATTTTTGGGCTTGATATAATACTAATTTATATTATAATTTTTTTGGACCTAATTAAATAGCTAATGTAAATTGGTCTATTTAATTGAACATATTTTTAAAGCCTTAAATATAATTTTTATGCAAACTAGAACAAAACACATGCTAACAGTCTGTATGGATAAGTCATTGACATGCATAAAGGAAACCTGAGTTTGATTCAATGACGAGGCAAATTATCTTTTTTTTTTTCTCCTTATTTTTTCCACGTGCTCTCATTGACTGGATAAGGTAAGTGCACTTGTCAGTGAGCGGGTAAGTGAGCGGTAGATGACTGGTAGGTGAGCAAGTTGAGCATCTATAAATACCTGCTATGTATCACTGGAAAGAACAATGAGAAGAAAAAGCCAAAAAAAAAAAAAAAAAGAACAAGAACAAGAAGAAAATCATTGAGAAAAAAAACACACACATACACATAAGAGTTCTATACAGATCATAAACATAAAAAACACTCAAAAAGTTCAAATCCAAATTTATATCTTGAAGTTTCAAGTTATTTGAAATCATCGAAACCACAACAATCTGGAGCTCTATCGGCATTTGAATCCGACCAGTCGAATTGTTCTCTCCCTGGTGCATGCCTGCAAATAGTCCGCGAGCAGGCTCGACAGTCCAAGATATTCCTACTAAAGAACGCCTCCGCACACTCCCATTTAATCAACGTCGGCTGCTTCGATTCCTGATGACCCCCGACTTGATTTTCTAGCCCAGTATCCAACCGCCGAAATCATATCCGTAAATCTCCCCTGCACCATTGCATCAGGTAAGTGCATCAACTTGTGTATATTTATTTATCTATTTTCATTTAATTTAAGAAGATACATCTAATAATAAAAGGTTTAAAAATAAATATAATGTATCTGTATAATAATAAAGAAATGAATGTAGATATCAACATGACACAATACAAATTAAAAGGTACCATCATGATGTAAATTATTTTATCACTTAAAAAAAAATCTCTTTTCTTAACAAATAAATGAAATTGATAGTATTTAGGATCATTAAAGAATTATATTCTCAAAATCAATAAAATTTAATAAATCTATAGTGAAAAGAATTTGAAAATTAAAATAAACCAACACGCTAAAACTTTCAAAAAAGAACTACGTAACATCTGATTCTAATTATCGGGCACGTAGGCACTTCCGAGACAACATAAAATATAAAAAAAAACATTTTTTTTGTTTCATCACATTATCTTGTAAATCTTGAGTTAATTAATTTATTGTAAATATTAAACGGTCTTGTCATCAATTTGTAAAAATCATAAATTTAGGAATTCATGGAATTTGATTTATTTTTTTTAGCATTAAAAGGATAAATTTTAAATTATGAATTTTAAGTGGTAATCATATGGTTTTAATAGGGTAGCCCTCGAATCCAGAATTTCTGGTTTATAAAGTTTGGTTTTAAATCAAATTCTTTCGCAGACAAGTAGCTAAGTTAGGATTAATCAACTCATTAATCTTAACTTATAATTTTTCTCGATTCCAATCGGATGGTGACTCCAAAATGTTTTTTTCAAAAAATTAAATTTCTTTTAATTCCTAGTTGAGGGTTCGTATTAAATGAGTTTGGGTTTAATACGGATCTTATTAAAAAAAAATTAAACCAGAAACGAAAAATCCAGGCTCAACAATTTTAAGATCTAAATTATCTTCACTATTATTTTGTTCTTGAACTTGAAGTGTTTCTTGAGCTTTTTGAGTAGGAGCTTCTTCATTCACATTGCTTTGAGTATTAGCAACTTCAATATCATTATTGACATTCATATTTCACACAGCCCAATAGAAATGTTTGTTTTCTCCTTAAAATCATTTACCCCATTGGGCTCCTCATTTGTTGTTCTTGCTTCCTTTCTCACAATGTCTTTAACCTTAGGAGCAATGGTTTCTTCAATCTCTTTATCAACTTCCGTAGCAATGGCCATTTCAATCTTTATATCAGGTGCATTAAAATCATTGCTGCCAGCAACAGTGTTAATATTTTCATTCCCCTTCATCCACTCCACCGTTTTCATCCTTCTTAGCCTCTAGATTAAGATCATACCACTAGTAGTCACTGTGGTCTAAACCTCTCTAGCATTAATAGGTATATCACCATCAACAACTCTAATTCCACTAGTATCAACAATTGGCTCTACTATATTTCCAACATCATCATCGGCACTTGAAGAATCATCATTAGAATCATATATAACCAGTTATCTTCTCAGAGGAATGTTTCTCCTTGAGATTTTCTTAAAGGTAAATGAATAGAAGAAATAGGTCTTTCTTCTATTCTTTGGGATGGTGTGGATTGTGGTTCTTGAAATAAAAGAATAGATTTTCCTTCATTAATAAATATCTCAAGTGGTTGTTGTTGTGTTGTTGGAGCTATTTATAGTTAAGTTTAGGGGGTTGGCTGTGAAATATGTGCTTGAATAGGGCTTTGTGGTTGCATAGGGGATAAAGATCAAAGTGTTTAGATTGGTGTTGGGAATATGTTGGTCATTGTATTGAGGGGGTTCAGAAGAAATGTTTTGAGCAACTTAGGTAAGAGAGTATATAGGGATATTTGTTGTAGGAGATAGGGGGCTTATAGAGGCAGCATGAGTGGAGGGAGATGGTATGTCTTTGAAGGACTTTGGCATGTCTGCATCATTGAAATTCAAGGAAAATGCCTTCCACATCTATCTCATCATTATTCCAACTTTGAGGAAGGAATCATCAAGATTCTTATTTATAGCCTCCTTAAGCTCCTTAAGTTTAGTCTTGACTTCTTTGACTTCTAATGTGTTGAAATTAGTTATAGAATATTGGGGTAATGGAGCATTAACTATGGTTTCAACCCTGAGGCTTCAACATCAATATTTGGGTCCTACACCTTTTTATATCCCCAATTATGAAAAATAGACTCATCAATCTTTCTAGCTCTATCAACTTTATCAATTAGCCCATTTCTAGCAAGTTAAAATCTAAGATTTTTCAAGGCTTTTTTAATTAAGCTACTCATAAATACTCCTTTATCTTACTTTGAAACTTGATGCCCTATACCACATATAGAAAACAAACCCACATTCATCCTGTAATTTTTCACCAAGTTATATAAAGGAGCCAAATCTGATTGAGATAATGTACCTGCTCCTTTAAGTCTTGAATGGAGAGATCTAACCAACAAGTAGTGAAGTATCTTCACATTAAGTACTTTAAAAGTAGACCCCTTAGTGTTTGAGGATGAGAAAGCGAATTCAATCAAAATCTCCTTCGAAAGGTCGTTTCCTTCATTAGGGATTTAAACTAGCAGCTTCTTGAATTCATCAACATAAATCTCACTTTTATCTTCATATAATCTAAGGGCAGCTATGAATTTCCTCATAGGAACACTTCTATATTGCTCAAAAGCAAAGAATGTGAATGCGTCATCTAAATACATGACAAAATGCCCAATCTTGAAACTAGCTAGAAATGTAAGGTCGACTTCCTTGTATATCTCCCCGTTGACTGTAAGCAACTGGTTTGGTGTGTCGTGTGTGTTTGTGAAATTCAAAATTCAATTTTCACTGATTATTGATTGAGTTTTTCAAATTTATAAATGTTTTGTAAATCAATAACTACTTTCTCATAGGGCAAGAGCACCCATTAAATGTAGCATAGAGAATGATTTAGGTCGATCCCAAGAGAATGATTGACAACTAATATACTCTCAATCCATTAATTGTCTAGCTAAAGAAAGATTTTAGAAATCATAAAGAAAAATAAAACTACATTAATTAGAAATATTCACAAATGTTTAATGGGAAAAATGAGAAATAAGCCTGTAACTTTTATGAAATAATAGTTTAAAGTTACTTTACTAATTTCTTATCAAAATGATTTCTTAAGAACAATAACTTCTTAAAAGCTATTTGAAATGATGTGTTTATATTGCCGGGTTCTCTAATTTAAACTAAAGCTTTTCTCGAAGTC
Source organism: Combretum micranthum (assembly GCA_024138025.1). NCBI lineage: Eukaryota > Viridiplantae > Streptophyta > Magnoliopsida > Myrtales > Combretaceae > Combretum > Combretum micranthum. The sequence continues at coordinate 420,564 of JAMXBD010001112.1, read as the reverse complement.
AATAGTTCTAGATCTAGCTAAAACCAGTAATCTGAAGTGTCAATTAGACCTGCATAAAGAATAAGAACCCATTATTTTGAAAAGATAACTCAATGAATTTTTAAAACAAGTGATAGAAAGCCTTCACCCATTCCTCGGCAAGAGGTAGTTAGGATCAACTTCGTTAACAACCATAGATCTATTCAATTGAATGATCTCTCAATCCATTCAATTGAAATCAATTGTAGATCTAAAAGAATGCACCATTCCTTTAAAAACTACAAGTTAAATTCAAGTTGCTAATTACACACATCTAATCAAATTTAATTGAAAGTGCATTTGAAATCAGACTAAATTAGGAATTGGATTCATAATCCTTAAGTTGTAGGAGTTTATTTCTCCATGGATTTATCCAAATAAGCATAAATTAGAAGTAATAAAACAAATTTGAAAGATTAATTAATTAATTGCTTAGAAATTCATAAAAATTACAAACATCGGGTTAACTTGATTTTACCTAGAAAATAGAAGAAATTTTCAAGTAAAAAGAAATAGAAATTCTTTTACCCAAAAATCCTTCAGAAATCTACTCTACGTTAATACTGATTTACACTGTTGGTACATACTTTACAATGCACGCTTGTACATTTGTTTATAGACTAGTAGGCATAGAAAGCATGGCCATCTTTATTTGACATATGGTAGATTCGTCAGATCCTTTCTAACAGAATTTGATAATTATTCACGCGCACATATGATATGTGAAAATACTTATCGAAGGTTGAGTGCTCAGTTGGTCAAGGCTCGTATTAAGCAAGATTGGCTCGACTTTAGGAAATTTCCTAAGTAAACTGTGTTTTTTTTTTCCATTGCTCTATCGATGGTAAAATTGAGAGAGTCGAGGATCAAATTGTTAAGGATTGAGGTAATTCTGATGAAGAATTGGTCTATCAACACAATTGTCAAGGGTCGAGTTTTAAGGCTCGATAATATATTTTCTTCAAAATGATGCTCGATCGCTTTGACTGAAGTCAAAGATCACATCGAGGGCTTGTAGTTGAGGCTCGATAGACCAATTTTTGTTGTTTTCTTTCTTTGTTTGGCCTCGGCTGTGTCTTTTCAAGACTCAACTTTTGCATTCTTGACTTTATTTGTTGTTTTTTCTCCAAATCTGAATTAAAACATTTGATTACTTTTTATTTGATTCTGAGAGCTTCAAAACAACAAATTTTTATTAATAACATAATTTTTGCATGTTTTTATGAGAAATTCTTAACGAACTAAGCTCAAAATCCTATGAAAAATATAGAGTAAAAATGACTTATCAACAACCTCTCCCAAGCCTTATCTACTAAATGCCTCTTAAAAGCATATTGATGAACCAAATTATTCCTATTTTATGAGTGCTAAAACATATGTTTGATGGTCATTTTATTGATGAATATTGGGAATTTAGCACTTGAATTAATGGAGTTAAGCTTTTAGGTCTTTAAAGGAGATATTTTTCAAAGAAAGCAAAGATGGGTCAAAAATGCAAATTTTGGATTAAGAAGAACTCAACATGACAAGAACAAGCCATGTCTTTCAACCATTACAAGAAATAAGCAAAATTAAGGGCTAAATATCAAGCTTTTGGAAGACATTTATAAGACATGACCTGTCCCAAACCGTGTCAACCTGGAAATTCAACTTTGCAAGGGACATTTCTGGGACAAGCCATGTCCCAAGTCGTGTCAGTGAAGAAAAAAGTGCACAGCAAGGGACATTTCTGGGACAAGCCGTGTCCCTAGTCATGTCGATTTCCATAATGAAGAAAACAGCCAGACATTCAAGTGACATGACCTGTCCCCAAACCTGTCGATTTGACAGTCCGTTACTTTATGAGAAACGACTTTTTTAATGAATAGTAACCCCCTATTTATTAAAGAAACGTCTATTGGACATTAAAGGGGTGTTACTTTGAAAAGCCAAAAGACCCGTAACTCCCGTAACTTCCCATTTCCTCAATGATGAGCATTCAATTCCATTTATGTGTTACTTTGAAAAGCCAAAAGACCCATAACTCCCGTAACTTCCCATTTCCTCCATCAATGAGCAGTAAATTCCATTTATGCAAAGATCATTATAAATTGAAGATGAAAGAAGAACAAAACAAGCAGAGAAGAACAAGAAAAGGAGAGACAAGAAAAAACACACTTTTATGTATTTTTGCAGAAGCATTTGTGCTTGAGTGTTTCAATTTATCAAGGAACATCGTTTGTATTTCTAATCTAATTTTAGATCCTTTCTATTTCTCCTTGTTATTGATTTATATTGTTTTATCTATGGAGGAGTAGTTTAATATTGCTTGGGTATTGTGGATCCTTGATTGATTTCATGTGATTCCTTTGTTCTTAATTTCAAAACGTGTTGATTTTATTGTATTCAATAGCTTGCGCCTAAAGAATGAGTCTAATTGGATGGTGCATCCCATTGGATTCATGTTTGAATTTTGTTAAAAATACACCAAGAGGTTGATTTAATGAATAGATCTAAAAGCTATTGATGAGATTGCTCATAATCACCTAGAGATAGGGATGGTGAAATCTTCTGTCACTCGTTTTGAATTCATCACTTTGGTTTTAAAACGAAGGATTCTTGTTCTTTATGCAAATTTAAGTTGCTAATAGTCAGGAAGACATTCCGATAGTTTGGCTTAGGTTTAGGTGCTTTTGACTTTGAGAGAAGTATTAGCATAATTTAGTGAATCCGATGGTTCAATAATCAATACAACTTTTTGAGAAAATTCTTGAATCATATGAATAGATCTTAGGTGAAGCATGACCCAAGCAACCTTGTGAATTGATTTATCCTTTTGTATGCTTGCTACGAAGTCTGTGAATATTAGACTTAGTTTAGTTTCTATGTATATAAAACCAATTCTGATTTTTTTTTCGGCTTGATAATAGGAAAAGAGTGAGTAGAAGTACTCATCAACGTTCCCTAGGAATACGACCTAGATCATTTCTCTATGCTACATCTGATGGGTGCGCTTGCCCTGTAAGACCATAGTTGAAAAGAAGACGATTTAGAAAATTTATAAATTTAAAACTTGGTCTTTTGAATCTATCACATACTTCAACCCATAGCTCTTTACAACACCCCAATCTAGCATCACACTTGGGCAAAATTTCCTTTCTTTTCATAAATAATTTGAATTTTTCCTTATGACTATCTCTCAAACCTATATGAGGTTGTAGTGAAGAACTTACTTAGGGTTGTGATTGTTGAGAAGGAATGGATGTTGAAGGCTTAGAATCAGTTCTAGCCTTCTTTGATGATTGTTTCTTTTGTTGGGTGGTTTGAGGTTTTTTAGGTGCCACATCTGCAAAATAGGTCCAATTGGATCAATTAATCAGTCCACTCAATGAATAAACTCGATTAAAGTACCACTATAACAGACAATATCTTCAACAGCACAAAAACTCCATCTTAATAAATCAACATTATCCTACTCCATTAAACATATTGCATCCACTTTACTAACTCATTCGAAATCATTTATATTAATAAATTATTCCAACTCATCGATTCATATCATTCATAGTTATCAGATGCATCACAAAAGTCCCATTCAAACAATTTAAGTACAAACTTAGTAAACAGCCCCACATTATGCTTCAATTTCAAATAAGCTTTATGCTCGATCAACTATATTGTCCAATTCATGCTTTACAATGAACTTTTCAATCATTCATAAAATATCCAATTCCTTCTTTAACTATCAAGTTCTACTCACAAGTTCAATTTAGTAACTTAAGCATGAAACTTCAATTTAGCATGTCAATAAGAAACTTAGGGTTTTTAGTGACCTACATTGCTCAAATTCATGATCCATATAACTAAAAAGCTCAAATCATATCATCAACATGATCACACTATGTTACATTCAAGGTTCATTAATACCTTGAAAAATTAATAAACCCCGATATCATGAACAAGAAATTGCATAACAATTCTTGAAAAAGTAAGTTCGGAAGCTTACCTCAATGGATTGAATGCAAAAATAGATGGGAAATTTGAGTGTAATGCAAGTTTTGAGCAAGTTGGGTGCAAGGTTATAATGAGAGCAAAATGTGGTTTTGTTTGTTTTCAAATAAAGTGCAAATGAGAGGAAAAGCACATTATTGTGATATTTATATTAACCTAATATCACTATAAATCACAGGTGCAATTACAATAATGAATGCTTATAACAAAAGAATAACATTCAATCTCAGCTATAATTGATCATTTAATTAAACCTGCAAGCAATCTTGTTAGTATAAAGGCTCAATCTCACGTGTGAATGAAACCATGGTTAAATCTACGCAAGCTAGCAACGTTTTAAGTTCAACGCCATTGCAGTCGCGAATGTAAGGACAATTAAAACTAAGTAACACAAACGAACAATGCAAACAAAATTAGAACTATAAATTTGCGGCCGTGAGTGAAGGTGCAATCGCAAGTTGTATTAACTCATTCATTGAAGTTCAAAACATCATCATTCAACACAGGTTCAGATCATCCTGAAAACATAAAAGACAAAAGCATGGTCTTTAAAAAAATTTACAATCAGACTTTAAAATGTCAAAATTAAATAATTATTCAAAAAAAAAAAAAAATAAAGGTTTTCATCATAGGAGTCATTTACCACTCAATCTTTAATTCTTCACTTGATCCCTAGGATTCGTCTCAGTATTTCCAGCAAACTTCCTTGTTGCCTTTCAGAAAGTAATTTGGAAATTTGGTCTAATTGAGTCTCCAAGTTGTGGATTGCAACTAAGTGGTTTCTCAAAGTGGTATCAATTCCTTATTCCTTAACCTCTAAATCATTAATGAATTGTGGGATGAATTCCTCTAAAGAACTTTGTTTCCCTTCAAACACATTAGATCCTTGACCTTGAACTTAGGATTTTTGGAAACCAAATGGAGGAAAACTTTGATTTTGAAAATTATAATTGTTACTCCACCTAAAGTTTGGGTGGTCCTTTAACCAGGATTAAAGGTGTTACTAAAAAGATTATTCTAAGGGCCATTAAAATTTCCAACATAATCGACATTCTCATGAACAACACCATCATTTGCCACCCAACCACCGTCTACCATGTTCGCTTGTCCTTGACTTATGGTCAGACTCTATTTTCTACACAAAGCTTCAACCTTAGAGGACAAAGATGTAACAACATCCATCTAAAAAAAATAGCTTGTCTTTTCTTCCTATCTCTAGATGATGACCATTGTAATGGTTGTTCAACATATCTTTAAACAATTATAAACACTCCTCGGGTGACTTGTTGTTTAAACTCCCTTGCAGTAGCATCAATGAGTTGTCTGGTTCCTTAATTTAAACCATTATAAAATGTTTATGCCTAAGTCCACTCAGGCAAACCATGATGAGGACACTTACCTAATAATTCCTTCCACTTCTCATAAGTCTCATACAAAGTTTCAAAATCCAATTGAAGGAAAGAAGCAATGTTAGCTCTAAGTTTAGTTGTCTTAGAGGATAGGAAATACTTTCACATAAAGTGCTCTGCCATTTGCTGCTAAGTTGTAATAGATTGCCTATACAAACTATTGAGCCACTTCTTAGCATTGTTCATAAGGGAAAAAAAGAATAGCCTAAGATGGATAGCATCATTGGAAGCTCTATTAATTTGGAAAGTCACAACTTTTAAGAAATTGTTGGAGGTAAGTGTTGAGGTCCTCATCGTATAACCCATTAAATTGAACTTATTGATGCACCATTTGGATTACAATGAGTTTTGTCTCAAAGTTATTAGCCAACACCCTAATGAGCTATCTAGTATTGGCTCCATCTAACTTTAGTCTACAATAATCTAGCATAGTCCTAGGATTATGAGGGTTCACTCTCATTGGGTTAGTATTCTCATCAACAGCTCCAATCTACACATTATAATCATCTCCTTCAACATTCACTTTGCCATTTCTTTCTACTATCTCTTCAATAAAGTAGATGAGTGACTCCTAGTCATAGAACCTAAAAAATTACAAAAAGAATTAATACTATATAGGTATATTACATAAGCAAAAATAATCAGCTACGATACATCAAAATAGAGTTAGTGACTAGATTAATAGATTTGAGCTTTCAAGTATGTTATATTGAAGTTCAAAAACCAATTCAATGGCAATCACCAGTAGCGGTACCATAAAACTTGATTCATCCATAGCTCAGAGCAAAACACGAAGCTGTTTCAAAAATTTATAAAATGCTAAGAGTTCCAATCAACTTCGGTGACAACAATTAAGGCAAATGCATCTACTGAAGTAGCATAAAAACAATTATGTCATATTTAAAGGGATTGTCAGCACCAACCGTACTTAGTCTTGTCTATTATATAGCCTAGAAAATTCAAGGATGCATGATATTTACAAGCTAACTAAGTATTTATAAGATTAAGCTACTTATATATATATATATATATATATATATGCTTTTAGACCAATTCACAAGAAAATAAGTTCAAAATGTAATCAATAGCTTAGATCTTGCTTCACCAATTCTTTATCATGTGATTTCATAAAACAATCCCAGTGAGATCTTTGTTGAATTTCTTGTACTTTCAAATTCATGAAATTATATTAATGCCTCTCTCGAGTGTTGTTAACACTTAAGCCTAAGTCAAACAACTGGAATCTTTTTCTAACCATTAGCAACTTAGATCCACATTAGGATCAAGAGTCCTTTGATTAACAATCATATTTTATGAAAATTGTTATGAGTAATCAACATTAATAGCTTTGATATATTTAAAAAAAATGATTTTCAATCTATTCAATTGAAATTGGACATGAATTCATATGGTGCACACACATAAATTCAAAAAAATGCAGCTTAAGCTATTAATTGCAAGTATTCAACAAAATTTCGATAAATACACAAGTGAAATCACATAAATCAGGATTGGATCCATAAAATCTAAGTAAAACTTAATTATTCTTCCATAAGATTCTTCAAGTTCAAAATGAAATAAGACAAATAGTGAGAAATCATGATAGAAAACATCTATGAGCATAGTAATCATTGTAAGACAAACTCAATTTAGCTCTTGAATTGATCTAAAATGCTTAAACCCTAGTAAAGCAGGATTTTCTCTCATTTCTCACTCTAATTATTTATCTCTCTATTCTGTACAATATCTTACACTCTATTGTACATATGATACATTACACACCCATTTATTCATAACAAACTCGCAATAAATAAAGATTACAATGCTGTCATATCAAAATTGCTGTAACAAACTTTGTTAGAGAATCTTGTGCACGTGTTAGGAGCTCGTTTGTAGGTGTAATCGAGGTATCGGTTCACATCGCGATTGGATTTGAGTGTAATTTCATCCTTGTTCATGCTTTAGCATAGTGTTAATAATGGGTTGTAATTGCAATCGTAGTCTACATTGTGATTAACTCTATTGCCTGGTCTTCATGTTATTATTTTCTTCAAATCATAGGTATGGTTTGAGTGTTCCTTGGTGATTGCAGGATTAGACTGCAGGTGATAAGTTTGTTTACTCTATTCCATTAATAGGAATTTAGGCTTTATACGGTCCAATTTTAGATAAATTCCTATGAATTTTGTACTTTTATTGTTTTAATATTGTTTTTCAGCTCTTAGAATCAAGAAAAGAAGAAACAAAGTATTATGGATCAGATTTGGAGCAAAACAACGACAAAGTTCAAAGACAAATTTCTATAGAGGCTTTCAGAAATGCTTGTTGAGTGCAAAATTTCAAGGTAAAACAAGGCAAAGCTCTTAATCATACCCTAAACTGAGCCCTTGGTATGACCTTCGATTTGCATTCAGGTGATCAAGCCCTGGACTTCATGATAAAGCTTTAGTCGTGCTATAAAGTTAAGCCTTAAATTCAAGCTACGATTAAAGTTGAGAAAAAAATCGAGCTATGAAGGAAAGATACAACTTAGACCATGGCTAAACTTCAAGCCTTGGACTTGACTCGCGAAAAGTGACCCTGTCTAGTTGTCACAAATGAGCTAGCTTAGTGATGCACGCATGAGAACAAGGATGAATTTTGTTATAAAGAATCGGCCACGTCAGCGAATAAAATCTTCATGATTTTCTATGTCTATAGCTTATAAAAAAATGTGCACAAATGCCCAATAAAGAGTGTACAATATGTAACAAATTACTAACCTAGAATAGAGTGAGAAATCTTTGGTGAAACAATTGTTTCTTCTCGCTAAGGAATTTGAAGTTTTTAAGGTAAAATCATTTTAACCCATAATTTGTATTTGCAAGATTCTTAACTTAATTTCATATTATTTCTTCTGAAATCATGCTTAATGTCTGCATCAATGGAGAAACAATCACCTAAACTTAGGATTTGTGAATCTAAATCCTTATTCATGTGATTTCAATTGTGCTTTTCAATTGAATATTGACTGTTATTTGTATTTAGTATATTGAACTTAATTTCTTAGATCTAAATGTGTGGTGCACCTTTTAGATCTATGCTTGATTTCAATTGAATAGACTAAGAGATCATTCTTTTGAATAGATTTGGACTACTAGTGAAGTTACCCATAATCACCTTGAGAGAAAGATGATGAAACTTTCTGTCATTTGTTTTTAAATTTTCGAAATGGGTTTTTAAACAAATGATTCTTAAACTTTATGCGGATTTAGATTATTGATAACTTGTGAAGAGATTCCAGTGTCAAATCTACCTCTAGAGTTTCGAATCTTGAGAGAGGCTTTAACTTACCATTATGAGTCTAAGCCTAAATGCTCCAATAAACAACTCTCTAAATTTGTTAAGAAATCACATGATAAGGAGTTGGTGAAGCAAATCTTAAGTCTCTTCTTGCATTTTACAAACTTGTCTTTAATTTTACCTTGAGAACATCTATATACCTTTTAGCATTAACCTTAGCTAGCTTCTATTTTTATTATGTTTGCTAAAATTTTCTTTGGCTAGATAATAGATGATAAGGAAGTAAGTGGATGACAATCCTTAAGGAATACAACATAATATTTTCTATGCTACTTCTGTGGGTGTGTTTGCCTAATATTGGTGCTTGCAACTAAAGTTAAACAGAACTTGTTAGCTTTTTATAAATTTTTGAAATACTACAGCTTCGTGTTTTGTAACATGATCCACTAAGTTAAACCGATAATCTAAGCAGCAGGCTTGACTTCAACCTAGATTCCATGTTTTGTTGTTTTAGCTCTAATTCTTGATCAAATCACATTCATTTCTTCTTTTTAGCACAATGGAACTAGAAACAGAAAATTAAACCATGGGTCCTACTTTTATAATCAAGAAGGGGGGATTGAATAGACTATAACTAAAAATCTGAATTTTTCAACCTTTAGAAATTAAATCTCCTTTGAGTTAATTTCCGAGAATAAGTTAAGCAATTAAAACGAAATGGAAAATGCAAGGAATTAAATGAGTAGAAGAATAGCTAAGTCAATGATTTATAGTAGTCCCGTCTTTTGCGTTAGTCCATTTTTCCAGCTCCAAGCCGGGGATCACGTAATCCACATGGGTATGTTCCACTAATCAAATCAAACTTGTTTATAAGTAGTTGATAATTCAACTTACTCAACTTCCCTAGCTTCACCTTAGTCAATGCCAACTATTGTGCTTCCACTAATATAAATTAAAGGAAGGACACACTATAGTTGTTCCACTAATCAAGTAAGAAAAAATCAAAATAATTTGCAACAAGGAATTTAGTGCACAAAATCAGTTCATAAATTTGGGAGAGTATAGTGATTTTTTTTAGCAATGCATTGTATTCTTTTTCTTTTTGAATGCTCCTAATATAAGCCTATTTTTTAATGTTTAAAAAGATTTATTGCAGAATGTCGGATAGGCTTCTTCTTGAATATCACGATTGATATTTTGAGCATCTTATCTTGAAGTGAATTCAAAAAATAAAGACTTTATGAGTTGGATAAGATACTTTGAACTTGAACTGTAGTTAATTTTTTTCTTCAAAAATCGTGTAGAATTGAATATTTCTCGTGTTAATCAAAATCTCAAACTATTCAAATAAAATTCCTTAAAAATAGGAGAATTGTAGCCATGGTCTCATCCCTTTTGAAAATAACTTTTTTAGATAAACCCAAATAAACTTTATCCTCTAATCTTCATATCTTCACGTGCATTGTTGATATGAACATCTAAGGCAGTTATTGCCTTCATAAAACTGATATAACATTGCAGCAACAAATAATCAAATCTATAAAACTTAAATTTACAGAAATCGTCACGAAGAAAAGCTTTAATGATTTTTATTATCTTGATTTAATCCTTATGGATTGTAATCTAGCTTAGTGGAACATATGAATATATTACCCAAATGTATTCATCTTTTGAAGCTAGGTTTTGAAAATCTATTAAAACTTAATTTGAATAGAGTTGCAATCATTCTGTGCTTGAAATCGTGATTATAAATAATGAACACTGCTACCTTCTAGGTTCTCTTTTTACTTAAAAACTTATCACTGAGCATTCTGTATAATCCTCTAGACAACCTAATACTATTCATTATTGTATCATTTTATAATCTGCACACTTAATAATTTAATTAGTTCTCTTTTACTCATTTTGTTATTATCAAAACTTTCTTTAGAGAATAATATTCTCCCTTTTTTTATGATAACAAAACCTTTCTCAAAATAAAAAATTTAAGCGAGAAATATGATATTAATAATCAATAACATCACTATATCACTATCATTTAACTATGTGTTCAAAATATATAATTTTGTCCCCCTTTTTGCTTAGCAATCATGAAAAAAAATGGTCAAAACATTAAGATTTCGTTAATATGTAAAGGAAACATCTCAAATCGAATTGTTCATTACATCACAAGTTGATGAATTTCATGGATCCTTTGGCGGATTTTCTGGTAAACATCTTTTGGTGTCTTTGATTGTTTTGATGGAAAGATGAAGTTGTAGATGAAGAATTGAAAGTATCAAAGATTGAGAAACTTTTGTGATATTAGGACGTCCTGGTTCAGATAGAACAAACTTCTTTAGATTTTTGAGAACTTCAAGAGGATTGAAAGGTATAAGACAGAGGTGATCAGGAGTTGGTTCATATGGCTTCTTGGTCAGAGAATGAAAACTTGTCTTAGAGGTTTTAGTTGAAACAACTTTTAGAATCTTATCTTCTTTCTGAGGAGATGCTCTAGGTGGTTGAACAAGTAGGAGGAAGGCTCAAAGGGTTGTTGTGGTGTTGATCCATGATCTGAAGTAAAAAACTCTTGATGCTTCTTTAATGCAGTGCTTTAAGTCAAGCTTGAATGACTCAAACGTCTCTTCCACAAGCTTGAAAATGAAATTTTCAAGCTATGGTGTTGAGGATTCACTTGGACCTTCATAAACCTTTGGAACTTCTTCATCACCACTTTTTGAACTTAAAGCAACTCTAGTACCTCATTTATTTTAAATTGACCTCTAGTCATAGGAGCATAATCCTTCTTTTTCTTGTGAGACATAGGTTTTTTTTCTAAGTCTGTGTTTTGAAACATTTTCTTGCTTGGAAGATTCTAGAGAACCTTTTGTGTCTCCTTTGGACTCCCCTTAATCCTTGCAATCACATATTTCCAGTTTATTTTCTTTTGTGTTCAGATGCAAGTAAATTCCACCATCATCAGAATACCAAAATTTCTTGTAAATCTAAATATCCATATGCTTAAAACTCTTTTCTCCTATCCTTTTAAGATTGATTGGAAATTTGACCTCTTTTGTAATCTTTATTTTCTTATACTTGAATAGATCCATCAACAAACTCTCCTACATCTTAAATCCTCTATATGTCCACATACGCTTAGTAATTCTTCTAGGTATCAATTTTTATCCCTTTTATCATACTTAATTGACAAACTATCCTCTTTAGTTATATGTGTAGAACTTCCTCTTCTTGGAAATATAAACTCAAGAACAGATTTATGTAATATTTGTACCAACAAATCAAACTCATGAATAAAGACATCCTTATTAGAAAATTCACCAAATCCATCAGTCAAAATTACAAACAAATCATTTCTTCTTAATGAAACATATTCATTATCATCCTTGTAATTTTTCATACCAAAGCAATGTGTTAAATCATTTCGAGAGACATCTATCCCTGTGCCTCTAACAGATCTCAATCTATCTCAGTCATGGTAACTCAAATTATTATAAAATTCATTTACCATTTCTCTTGTTACTTCTCCAATCAAACTACTCAACTTTCTATAACCTAATTTATCCAGCCATTCATTCCTGTAAAATCCACTCTTCTCGAAATATTTAAAATCAATAAAAGAATGCTTATGGATTTTTACCTTATTTAATGAAACCTTAGGAACAATATCCCCATCATTAATTCTTTTCTTCTTTGGTTTCGACTGTTTCTTTGGAATGCTTAAATTCTCTTTCCTTTTCTTTGAAACACCTATTGTCGACTTAATATGCTTCCCTTTTACTGAAGGTTATGGGTTTGGTTCTAGTTCTTTATTAGATGACTCCATAGTCATTTCTTCAACATTCTTGGTCATTCTTTTGAACTTTTCTTAGATTTCATAGCATCACAACTAGAGTCTTGGACTAGTTTTGACCTAATTTCCTTAACCTTAGGTGAGGGAGATTAAGAACTTTGAGACAGAGTTTGTTCAAAATCTGTGGGTTCATCTTAAATGGTGAGGTTTAGAAGATGTGATTTTTGAGTTTTCGTTTGAGAGATGTTAGGATTTTCTTGAAGCCATTGAGAGGGTTTGATGAACTTATGAGAAGCGGGAAATAACGGATAGAAAAGATGTTTTTGAAAAACCACGGGTTTGTTTATATAGAATTATGTGCTCTAATGGGAAAAAATTACACAAAGTATTATAAATAAAATAGATCAACTTATTTTAAATTTATTAATGTTAAAATATGAGACATATCATTTAATAAAAAGGATAACACAAACCAATCTCATTTCTAATATATTAAAAAAAATTTTTCTAAAGGTTTTGTAAATATATCTGCAAATGGATTATTTGTAGACACATATACAACAATAATATTACCATTATTAGCATGATCTCTTATAAAGTGATGTTTGATTTCCATGTGCTTAGATATAGAATGTTGTATTGGATTTTTTGTTAAATTAATTGCACTTGTATTATCATATTTAATTGGAATATTTTTATATGACAAACCATAATCTTATCATTTTTTGTTTAATTCAAAGCATTTGAGCACAACAATTATCAATAGAGACATATTCAGCATCAACTGTAGAAAAGGCAACTAAATTTTATTTCTTGGAAGAGCAAAAAATTAGTTTGTCACCCAAAAATTGACAAGTACCTGATGTAATTTTTCTATCTATTTTGTATCATGCATAATCAGCATATGAATATCTTATAAGTTCAAAATTTTAATTTTTAGGATACTCAATACCCAGTTTAACAGTACTACATAGATACTTGAAAATTCTTTTAACAACCGATAAATGTGTTTCAGTTGGTGCACTTTGAAATCTAGAATATAAGCACACACTAAACAGAATATCAAGTCTTGATGCAATTAAAAGCAATAAAGAACCAAGAAGACTTCGAAAATAATTTATCATTTACCTTTTTTCCCATTTGAATGAAGATCTAACCTTGCTGAAGTACTCATAGTGTGACAGCGCCTTTATACCCTACATGTCCAAACTTCTTTAAGATTTGTCTAGTGTACTTTTCTTGATGGATAAAAATCCCCTTTTTAGTTTGTTTCATTCTTAGCCCAAAAAGAATCAATTCACCCATCATTGACATTTCCAATTTTTCCTACATATCCTTTACAAACTCTTGACGATACATTTCATTAGTCGAACCAAATAATATACCATCTACATATATTTGTACAACTAGAATATCTTGATTGTATGTCTTTAAAAGTAAGGTTGTGTCAATAGTTCCTCTTTGAAAACCATTTGAAATTATAAACAAGCTTAACCTTTCATACCATGCTCTAGGAGGCTTGTTTTGAACCATATAATGCTTTGTTTAACTTAAGAATATAATCATTTTTGAAAGGATGTTCAAAACCAGGATATTATTCAACATAGATCTCTTCCTTTATAAAACCATTTGGAACATCACTCTTCACATCCATTTGAAAAACTTTAAAGTTTTTACAACATGCATAAGCAAGCATTAAGCAAACATGTTTTAATTTAGCAATAGGTGTATATGTTTCATTAAAGTCAATTCCTTTTTCTTATGAATGACTTTTAGCTACCAATCTTGCTTTATTTCTAATGATTTTTCCATTTTCGTCCAATTTGTTCTTAAATACCCATGTAGTTCTGCTTGGTGATGACCGAACATTTTAAATTTACAAATGTTTTCTAAATCGTTTTCACTAACTACGATCTCACAAGGCAAGCACAACCATTAGATGTAGTATAGAATGGTCTAGGTCATATTCTAAGGGAAAGTTGGTGATTACTTCTACTTCACTCTTTTCCTATTATCTAGCCGACAAAAACAAGGGGGTTTTATATACACAAAAGCTAATCTAAGCCTAGACTAACAAAGTAAACAAATAACAGTAGCAGATTTCACAGTAGCTTGCAAGAATGAAATAAATCAATTCACAAGTTTGCTTGGGTCATGTTTCACCGTAGGTCTATTCATGTAACTCAAGAATTTCTCATAAAAAGTTGTGTTGATCATTGCACCGTTGGATTCATTAGTGTAAATCAAAGCCACTCTCGAGGTCAATAACTCTAGACATAAAACCCAATTGTTGGAATCTCTTCCTAGCTATCATCACCCTTAGACCTGCATAAAGAACAGGAATCCTTCGTTTAGAAATCCATTTTGGTATTTAAAAACAAGTAACAAGACCTAATCAATCCTTCTTTCAAGGCGATTAGAGCAATCTCATCAATAGCCTAGACTATTCATTAAAATCTCCTATCGGTTTCATGTAATGAAAATCTAACATGAACTGATATCGTACTATACAGATTCAAGAAATATGAAGCTCAAGCTATTGAAGACAATAAATCCACCTTTTGAAGATAAAGCCTATAGTATAGTTACATGAAATCGACCAAGTATCCACAAACCCAAACAAAAAGAACTACTCCTCCATGAATATTACCATACAAAACAAAGATTCAGAGAAATAGCGTAAACCCATTAATAGATAAAGCAATAAGAACAAAAATCCTTGATGAATTGAAGCATTGAAGCATAAAACTGCTGTGAAACCCTAAGAGTTCTTGTGTTTCTCTCTCTAACTTCTCCCTCTAAAGAGAGCAATTCGTTATCCTCATAGGTTTTGAGGAAACTACTCATACCCTTCTAAAACCTTAGACTCTCTATTATGTCTAAAAAGCTCTCTACTTGATGTTACGTTTTTTTAAATGAGAGCAAGAGGATATTATGTTTTTTAAATTTCTTCCTTCCTATCCTGCCCTTGCAGTGCTGAAGAAGGGGTTAAAAAGATAAAATGGATTGTTTCTTGCACAATCCGGCCCAATCTTGCTTTAATTGCTTGGAATCATCATATAATCTTCCAAATAAGCCCATGAAGCTGAAAATGAATTTTAACAAGATAAACGTCCTTTTTTCATCAAATCATAAAAATTACATAATAAATATGTACAAATAAGCACAAAAATTAAGGGTTATTAACACTTATCAAATTCCAATTACAGATTTTCCTTTAAGTCTAAGTATTAGATCTATACATTATTTCTTTGAATTGATTTAACTCATCTTACATGGTATCGATTCAACTATTATTATTTAAAGCTTCATCAATGTTCTTAGGTTCAAACTCAAAGTAAAATGACTTTCAAATTCTTGTAAACTAGCTCTTATTTTAACACCAGATTGAACATTACCTATTATTTGTTTAGGAGGATGAATAGATTTATATTTCCAAGCCTTAGAAGTTTCTAGTTCAAATTATTTAAGTTATGGAGTAACTTCTATATTATTCTCTAGGATACATTCTAAGTGACTAGATCCCTGAGTTTCAATAGTTGGTGCTTTAGACTTTGGTTCTGGACTAGATTCTTCTTTAGCTTAAGACTCTTTTTCATCATCAGTCTCATTATCCTTTATATCTTCAACAAACTTAACATTAATTGATTCTTGAATTGTTTTAAAAGATTTATTAAACATACAATAAGCATGACCATTCGAAGAATATCTTAAAAATATAGCTTCATAAGATCTTTCATCAAACTTACCAAGATTATGAACATTCTTTTTCACAAAACACTTAAAACTAAACACATAAAAATAAGAGACATTAGGCTTTTTACCTCGAAAAAGTTTAGACATTGTTTTGGAGGTCATGGGCCAAATGTATACTCTATTGATGATATAATAAGCTGTAGATACGACTTTTGCTAAGAAATACTCAGTAATACAACTTTCATTTAACATGGATCTAGTCATTTCTTGTATAGTTCTACTTTTGCGTTCCACAACTCTATTTTGTTAAGGAGTGTATGGAGCTGAGATACTATGAAAAATATCTTGTTCTTTGCAAAAACTTGTAAATTGCGCATTTTGAAATTCTTTTCCATGATTAGTTCGAAGACTAATTATGGAAATTAGCTTTTCATTTTGAATTTGTTTTGTAGATTTTTGAAAAGAGTCAAAGGCATCTTTCCTATGTCATAAGAATGTAACCCAAGTATATTTTGCAATATCATCAACAATAACAAGTCCATATTTACTACCACCCATGCTAAGAGTTATAATAGGTTCAAACATATCAAGATGCAATAACTGAAGTGGTCTTTTAGTTGATATTTCATTTTTCTTACTTTTATGAAATAGATACCATTTTATTCTTTAAACAAGTATCACATTTTACATCATGTTTAATATTAATTCTCGGCAATCTTTTTATAATATCCTTTTTAGATAATTTTCTAGTTGGGAAAAATTAATGTCCTTAACATTTATGCCAAGTGAAAATATGATCATTCATAGATAAAAGTTAACACGCATTCTTAACTTCACAAGTTTTATAAGATATATATATATATATCCATTTCCTAAAACCTTCAAATATCTTAATACCATATTCATCAAATGTAGAGCATTTGTCTTGTTCAAAACCATTGTATATCCCTTGTCATATAATTGACTAATGTTAAGTAAATTATGTTTCAAGCCTTTCACAAGATAAACATTTTCATGATGTAAGGAGATATACTAATATCTTTAGTTACAATTATTTTACCTTACTGTCATGTCCGGAATTCACATATCCTTTTCTTCCCATGTTATGTTAGTGAACAATGAAGTATTTTCAGTCATATGCCTAGGATATCTACTGTCTAGATACCATATTTCTCTTATTTTAGCTTCATGTTTCTACAAAATTAAAAAAAGGATTAAACGTTTTTAGGAACCCAAACAAGTTTGGGTCCTTTATAAGACAAGTTCATTTGATTTCTTTGATTTACTTCTTGACTATTGAGCTTGTTTCTTTTATAGTAACAATACTTCTCTATGTATCCAAGTTTATTGCAAAAGAAACATGCATAAGAGGTGTTGTTCCAATACCTGGTATTTACCTGTCTCCAGTTGTTTTGTCTTAGGTAACTTCTATAGTACTCTTTGAAACTGTTTTTATAGTATACTTAGGAAGGATACCTTCTCTCGGGATAGCCTCTAGGGTATCCTCTAGTATTTCTAGTGTAGCTTCTTTTTACATGATTTGTTTTTGATTCATTCTTTTTAATAACAGGCTTAACATTCACAACTTGTTTAGCTTTCACAACACGATTTTCTTAGATGCATTTGAACTTGAACCATGATCATATCATAAATCATGCTTTTCATTTTGATAATCTTTGTGAAGAAATCAACATGCTTAATTTTTTATCACTTTCATTAAATTTATTAAAGGTGTTAGATAAATCATCTATTTTAACTTTCAAGACACTGATTTCTTCATTAAGCACATTGTTTTCCCTTTTTAGTTTTTCATTATCAACATACAACTTTTTATTATCATGCTTCAAAATATCATTTTTATCAGCAAGTAAAAATTTTTTTTTGTCTCTGTGCCTCTTTTTATATTTTTAAGGGCCTTAATGTCATTATCACACTTAGCTAATTTTATCTCGACCTTTTAAAGAGCTTTAAATAGCTTTTTCATTTTAGCAAGCTTGTCATATTCAGTTTTTTCATCATCGGTTTTAGAATTTACCTTAGAAATGGCCATAAGGCAAAGAATTGCTTCTTCCTCCTCTTTATTCGAATCTTCTAGACTGTTATCTGTATCGTCTAGATCACTTCATGTAGTTAAAATAACTTGGCTTTTCTTTTTATACTTCTCTATCTTTTTTTATCAAAGTAGGATATTCATACTTGATGTGTCCTAACTTTTTGCACTCGTATAATTGGATCTCTTTCTTTTCCTTTTTCTTTTTTTTTTTCATCGTAATTTTTTCCAGCATCATTTTTATTATATTCAATTCTTAAAACACTAAACTTCTTACTTCTCTGCTTCTTGAGAAATCGTTTTAGCTTTCGGGCAAGAAGAGTTAAGTCTTCTTCTTCTTCATCATCCTCAATTTCAACAGATTCAGCTTGATTAGCCACACGAGTGGCTTTGAAAAGCTATTCCTTCAGTGCTACTTTCAGGTTCTTGCGTGGTTTTGATATGGGATTCATACACCATGAGCTTATCTTTTAGTTGACTAAGTGTAAGCTTGTTGAGATCTTAAGTTTCTTCAATGGTAATCTTCTTAGCATCCCATGAACATAGCAGGATCCTTAGCATTTTTCTTATCAAATCTGGATCAACAATCTTCTTCTTAAGTGATGCAAGTTCATTCATAATGGTAGTGAACCTATTAAAAGTATCCTTTATAGATTCATCACACTTAAACTTAAATAGTCATATTTTTAATAAGAGGATTAATTTTAGTCTCCTTGATGGTGTTGGTTTCTTTATAGGTATCACACAAGGTACCATATATCCTTAGCAATTGCACATGATGAAATCATATAGAATTTTGATGATGCAATGGTAGCCAATAGCAAGTTATTGGCTTTGTTGTTCTTTTCAATTAGTTTCTTTTCTCCATCAGAAAGTGTTGATTCTCTATTAAGATGAATCACATAATCACCAATATATCACCTACAAAGAATATAACCATTAGCCTTTATATGTCTCCATATGCATTTTTCAATAATGAAAATTTGAACCATCAAAGAAAGGAGCACCATTGATTGCAACATTGTTCTCAACCATGTATTTGGATCACTCTATGTGACAAATCATTTAAGCTCCGATACCTATTTTGGCTCCACTTTTATAATCAAGAATGGAGGTTGAATTAATTATAATTAAAAATTTGATTTTTCAGCCTTTAGAAATTAAATCCCCTTTGAGTTAATTCGTGAGAATAAGTTAAGCAATTGAAATGAAATAGAAAACGCAAGAATTAAAAAGTAGGGAAAATAGCTAAGTCAGTGATATATAGTGGCTCTACTTGTGTGTCATTTACTTTTGCTTTAAGCCATGGACCTTGTAATCCATACAGGTATGTTCCACTAATCCAATCAAAACTTGTTTACAAGTAGTTCACAATTCAACTCTACTTAGTCTTTTTAGCTTCGCTTTAGCTAACACTGACTATAGAGCTTGCTTGTAATACAAATCAAAGGAAGGACATATTGTAGTTCCTCCACTAATCAAGTAAGAAAGAAATATCAAAATAATTTGCAGCAAAAAAATTTAGTGCATAAAATCAGTTAAAAAATTTATGAGAGAGCAGCAGATGTTTTTTAGAAATGAGTTATATCTTCTTCTTTAACGTTCAAAAAGATTTGTTGCAGGATGTTGGATATACTTCTCCTTGAATATCTCTATTGAAATCTTGAATATCTTACCTTGAAGTGAATTTAAAAAATAAAGACGTTGTGAGCTAGACAAGATGCTTTGAACTTGAGCTATCGTTAATTTTTTCCCTCATAACTAGTGTAGAATTGGATATTTCTTGTGTCAATCCAAATCTCAAATTGTTCAAATAAATTTCGTTAAGAATAGGAGAATTGCAGCCATGATCTCTTCCTTTTGAAAATAACTTCTTTAGATAAACTCAAATAAACTTCATCGTTTAATCATCATATCTTCACGTGTATTGTTGATTTGAACATTGAAGGTAGTTGTTGTCTCCATAAAACTAATAAACATTGCAATAACAAATAATTAGATCTATAAAACTTAAATTTGCAGAAATGCTCATGAAGAAAAACTTTAATGATTTTGATTATCTTAATTTAATCCCCATGGATTATAATATAACTTAGTGGAACATATGAATACATTACCCAAATGTATTCATCTTTTGGAGTTAGGTCCTGAAAACCCATTAAGACTTAATTTGAATAGAGCTATTATCATTCTATGCTTGAAATCATGATCATAAAGAATGAACACTTCTACCTTCCAGAGTTCCTTTTGGATTGTCTTTTTAGTTAAAAAACTTATCATTGAATATTTAGTCTAATCCATTGGACAACTTGATACTATTCATTATTGTATCATTTTATAATCTGTACACTTAATAATTTAATTAGTTCTTTTTTACTCATTTTTTTATCATCAATACCTTCTTTAGAGAATAATGCAAACAATAATTGTTCAATTCATGGGGATTACAACATATAAACTAATAATATAAGCACAAATTTTCTTTATTTGAATAGAGTAAATTTAATTTATCGACCCTAATCATACCCCCACCCTCAAAGGGTAAGAAAACACCTTAGGATCCTGATTCCAAGACCAATTCAAGCAATATTTCAAGTCCTCTTAATTCAAAAGTACATGTGGGCTCACAAACAGACCCTAGTACATTCCTTGTTTCTGGTTCTCTTAAGACTATGGATGCTTGATTAATTTAGAAAATATACTACACCAAATTGTCAAACAAATCGATAGGATGATGACACACAATAGGCAAGTGAAGCAACACCACAAAGAATTAGAGTAAGGAGTCAATGCTCCCCCGTGCCAAGCAAGTAGTAGAGAATTATAATTATCTCAATTCCTATCATCCACATTATGACTACCACTATAGGAATAGTGCTAAAATAGCTAGGATATTTATGTGATTTGTGCTTATTGCTTTCAATTTATTGATTGACTTTTTGAATTTAATTGTATTGCTTTTCATTGTTTACCTTAAATCAATGGTGCACACTGTCGATTCTTAATTTGATTTCACTTAAGTTAATAGAAAAATTGCTTTGGTGAATAGATTCACACAATAAGAAAGTGTTGAGTACAATACTAGAAATAGGACAATATAAAGCTTCGAGATTAAGGTCAAACTTAATATTGGAATTTAGAGATCGGTAATGCTATCTTAGGGGTTTTAACTCAATAGAAATTTTAGTCAATCGTCCAGGATTATAATTCAATATATTTAATAATCTTGAAAGAGATATTGAATTACTTATATCTTAATTTACTCAATTTTTGCAAGCTAAACAATAGGAAAAAAGAGATCATGAGTATTCATCAATCCCTATGGGAACGATTCTTGTACTTGAATCTTATATTATAGTATCGATAAGTCCACTTGCCTATGTGCGATCTTCACTAGGGACTTAATTTTGAGATTTTTTAACTTGATATTGATTTTGTCTTGCATACAATTGGTACCATTGACTTCCTTTATAGTTTTCATGCTAGCTATATATTTCTTATGACTCACTTAAAACATGTACACAAAAGGATATTTTATTAGTCAAATGGAAAGGTTTACAAATTACAAATCCATATAAGAAAAAAATAAATAAAAATTATAAAAAAATGTTGAATTCTCCTAAATTAATGGAGCAACTGAGTGGGGTGAGATTCTTATTTAAGTTAAACCTAAGATCACACTATAATTAAGTCAAGATTGTAGAGAAGGATGGGTCGAAGATGGCTCTTATTCCTGGGTATGGAGTACAATAAGGCCGCACCCGACACTTATGATTGGTTATCTCCACCTTGAGAGAAAAAGTTATATGTAAAGCATGAGAAGTGTTCATTTACCAAAAGGAGGTGGAATCCTTAGACACATGGTAGGACAAAGAATGATCAAAATAAAAATAAAAAATAAAAAAAGCAAAGGTCTACAACGTTTAAGAAAGGGAGTTTATTATACTCACCAACTTAATAGTTAATTTGTTAATGGCTGTTAATACACAAGTACTAAAAAAATTCTAGCATGCTTAACAGACCTACTCAAGAAGAATGCTAAATGGGTTTATATCATGAGATCATAAGAATCCTTGAACGAGTTAAAGATGTTGATCATGTACATATCGATCCGAGAGCTTTTCTTTAAACCATATGAGGCATAGACTAATGGTTATGATATGATCAGTGATGTTATTATGTAAGAGGGTCATCGCATAGCCTATGAAAGCTAGAATCTGATGAAATGAAAAAGGAAATATATAGCTCATAAAAAGGATATGACCACCATAGTCCACTACTTTAAAATTTGGAGGCATTACCCACTCAGAGGCCATTAATAAATACAATCAACGTTGTCATTAGTCACTTCTAAACTTGAAAGAGGTTATCACATCAGCAAGCTATGTGGTGTGTTTTTCTTATTGGGTTCAACTATTCAAAAATAAGCTCAGGAGCAC
The DNA here is from genome assembly GCA_024138025.1 of Combretum micranthum. Classification (NCBI taxonomy): domain Eukaryota; kingdom Viridiplantae; phylum Streptophyta; class Magnoliopsida; order Myrtales; family Combretaceae; genus Combretum; species Combretum micranthum. Next base: position 397,890 of record JAMXBD010001112.1, on the reverse strand, counting down.
TAATGTAGTAGCTAATGGCCAAGACAGGATTAACCTCCATTACTAGTTGTTGATAAGAGATATGGTGAGAGGATCAAACATGGTCTATCCCATGAGCTCCAGTCAATACATTTATAGAAAGTGTTATAGGGGATGGTTTTGTTATATACAAAAGGACTCCAATTGTACATGCCTTTGTATAGGGGCCTTAGGTAGAAAATTCTCAAAAAGTGTTGTGATTTATAATAGGTAAGATACTTAAGAGTACATTAGACTCTAGCAATGGTATAAGAAGGGTATTATAGGCCTAATAAGATATATGATGTGGAAGCTTATGTGAAGACGTAGTTGGTCGGCTAACGGGATAAGGCAGAAAATAAATCTATAGTAAAAGTTCCTTTAGGCTCTTCTAAGAGTTGAGAGACCATGAGAAAGTGTTTTTATGAACTTCATTGTCGACCTACTTACATTGATACTATGGTAATGGTAGATTTATCTTCCACATGTATTACTTCAACCTAAAGATGAAGAAGTGTACAACAAAAGAAGCCATTGGATTATCTGTGAAGCACATAATAAAGTAGTAGGGAGTGCTAACATTAATCATTAGCAACAAGGACAAACAATACACTAGAAGATATTGAGCATAGTTATTTAATCTCATGGGTTTAGGCTTGACCTTCTATACTAATCTATACCCCGTAGACTTACCTACAAACTGAGAGGTATATACCCTATGGACTTATATCTGAGGCACTATGTAAAACTCAACTAGATATCATAGGTATTAGCCCCTTTGAGATTTGTTAGGGTTTTAACTAATAGTGCTAAATCCCATCACCATTAGGTATAAAGTAAAAAGTTTAAATGCACGTAGTTTTGCAAAAGCTAAAGGAGGAAACATTTTTAGCTTGTGCCTTACCTTCATAAAGTAGCTAAAAAGTTGAAGAAATTTGCCAATTGGAAGAGAAGGGATTCCATATATTAAATAAAATCTTCTCATGGCCTGGTTACATCTATTGTAGTGAACCAAAGGGCCTCAAATAAGGGGTTTATGAAGAGATATGACGGGACGTAAAATAGATTGATGAAAGTGGGAAGGCAGTACAACTTAAAACTATTTCCATGACTAAAGATCCACCTAATATTCCATGTCAACATGCTAAAGCGCGAACAAATGAACGTCATATGGGTACTAGTAAGGTTCATAATTCATACAACAAAGAGGTATAAAGATATTAAGAGACCAAACAATGATTGGGTCAAGTCACCCCAATTGTACCAGATAATTAATAAAATAGAAAATGACTACCGGATGAGAAGATTAGTTGGAAACTGGTAGAGTTGTTGTGGGAATTTAAATCATTGATCAACAAATATCACGAGTCGTCAATGAAGGTACTCTTTGATTCAAAAGGAGGAGGATGTCATGAACCTTGAGAAGAGCATGGCTCATGAGGTTCCCTAAAACACATTAAAGGGAAGCACATGGCTTGAGCTATATTGGGCCTTTAGAGCTTACGATCCTTCATAATATATTAACAAAATCTTTGTTCATTGTATCGAAGTGGGTAGAGAACAAATAGCTTCATTTATGTAGATATAATATAAAATGTTAGATTGAATATATCTTAATAGTTCATTTTAGGATACCAAGGGGAATTCCTTCATTTGTAAACAATCAAGCAATCAATAAAACACATTTAATACTTCTCTCTGTAAATATTCTCTTTCTCTTTCTTGGAATCTAGAGCAATTTATGTAAGGAATTGGCTTGAAGAGCTGGCATGTGAGAGTTAGTCTAAACATTAAGCACTTAACATAGGCATATAGGTAAAGGTGCCATAAGTTTTAATCTAAATAATGGGTTCAATCTAGGTTCTATATGAGTTTAGATAGGTAAGTTTCACTATCGGTACTTGAACTTTTTTAATATAACGAAATTGTACCTAAACAAAATTTTGGCCCGTGAAAATGCCCAAATATTTTAAAGTTTGTAGCAACTATATTTGTGGCTAGAATCTGACCACTTCTCTAATGATGAGCTGATATGGAAGAGAATCTCTTAAAAAAAAATATTTTCACTCTCCTAGTTGGTATATTTACCTTTTTTCTTTTCTTTTTTTTTACCTCTCTCTCTCTCTCTCTCTCTCTCTCTACTGCACCTTTTTCTTTGCATAACCCCTATAAAAGGAAATAATCAAAACAAATCAACACCTAATAATAAAAATTGAACTTAACATGTAAAAATCCAATTTTTACATTTTGAAAAGTAATGAAAGAACAAAAAAGAAACCCAAAATCTCACAAACCCAATCATCATCTTCTTCTTGGACTAGATTTGCCTTATCCAATAGTCATCTTCTTCTTCCTACAACCAGATTGGTACCACAAAGTAGCACTTTTCCATCTATAACTCACCGAGCCACATGACATTCAATGAGTTGACTCATCCATAGCCATTGAGTCACCAAACTAGTGAAATCATCTCACCACCAACATATGATACTAAAATCAAACCTATTGGCTATCTCCCCGAGCCTATCATCCCCTTCACAACAACCTTCTTCACATCTATCCATCTCTATTATCTTCTATTCATGTTTGATTTTATTTTTTAAAAGAAAGAAATAGATATCAAAAAAGAAAAGCTAATATACATGTTGAGTTTTTGATTTGGGTATTCTTCTTGTTGAACCATGAGGAGGTTACAATCTTGTTTTGATGAGAAAATGTTGCACAAATGATCCATAACTTAGTTAAGTTACATTTAATAAGTAAAAACTAATTTGTGATATGTTTGGGCTTTATTATTGTTATAGAAAGGAATGTATATTAATTAGAATTATTCTTAGAGTTGTAAATATATGTAATTAGTATAGAATATTCTCTAGATATTGATATTCAATGTACATAAATAAGGTCATACTTTCCTTTTTTGGTTTCTAAAAATCTTGTATATATAACCCTATGAATCAATGAGACATGATATATAATTTTTCCATCACTCTTGATTACATGGTATCAGAGTGATTAATTTTAGGGTTTTCTTGCTTCTTCTGATTTACCTATTCCTAGGGTTTCTGGTCTTCTTTTTCCCTCTTTACTTTTCATTCCTTCCATGTGCCAGTCACCCAATTTACCTATTCTTAGGTTTCTAGTCTTCTTCTGCCAATCCGTGGATTAGGTTTGTAGGAATCTAGTTATCGTCGTTATGTGGTGCTAGATCAGAGATTGATTAAGGTGTTAGTGATATTTGTGTAGGTTGGGTTGTTGGTTGGTGTTATGTGTAGGCGGTTTTATGGCGTTCTCGTCTGAGTTGGAATTTCTGATTTTGCTACCGGGCACGTTCGGTTGTTACTAGTTCATCGATATTTGTGGTGCTATTAGTTGGTTAGAATTTCTATCTTGAGGTCCTTTGTTGTTAAGTCCTTAGTTGAAGCTTTTGTGGAGTTTTTGGTGTGCACTCTTCTGAGGTTAGGTGTATGAGTAGTTGAAGTGTGGTATCAGTCATATTTTTTTAAGGCACTAGTTTGATTAAAGTGTTATTTTGGATTTTTTTTCCCTTGGTTAATTAACATTTTTGAAAGTTGTTTTTGGTACCCATGGCTAATGAGTAGAATTGTGATAGAGGAAATAATAAGAGTCAAGATTCAGGGGGAGCTGAATGTTTTTACTGTCATGAGCATGGTTTCACTAGGAGCACATGTCTAAAATTGCTGAATAAATCTCAAAAGTCTCATTTAGCTCATATCACATTAACTACTACAAGTTAATTTAAAAAGACTGTTATACTATCTCCATATAGGTTTGCTAAGTATCGCTGGTATCAAGAAACGATAAAAATTCATCTCAATCTATCACAACACTTATTGAATCAGGTAATCAAGATAAGTGTCTTCTTTCCTCCACTTCACAATGGATCATTGATTTAGGTGACATTGACCATATGACAGGTAATTTGCTATCTTCACCACCTTTAAGCCACATACCTCACCTCCGCTGTCACTTTGGCAAATGGCTCTACATCATCTGTCATTGGTTCTAGCTTCGTTCACCCTACTCCTTTACTTTCCTTAACTTCTATTTTAAATCTACCAAATTTTTCTTTTAATTTGATATTGGTAAGTCAAATTACTCATAGCCTAAATTGTTGTGTCTCATTATTTCTTGATTGTTTTTTGTTTCAGGATCTTATAAAAAAGAGGATTATTGGTAAATGACATGTTTTAGGAGGTCTGTATGTTCTGGATACTCAGTTAGATGTTCTAAAACCCATTGTATGCTCAATTGTCCTGACTCTTTTTGAAGCACGTTGTTGACTTGGCCATCCCTCCCTCTTTGTCTCGAAGAAGTTGTGTCCTCAAATCCAAAGTGTGTCATCTTTGGAGTGTGAGTCTTGTCAGTTTGCAAAACACCATCATTAGTCTTATAGTCCTTGTATCAATAAGAGAGCTAGCTCTCTTTTTGATTTAGTTCATTGAAATGTTTGGGGTTCTTGTCCAGTCATATTTAAAACTGGGTTTCACTACTTTGTTGCTTTTCTTGATGACTTTTCTTCAATCACTTGGCTTTATTTAATGAAACATAGTTCTAAGTTGTTTTCCCATTTCATTGCTTTCTGTGCTGAAGTTAAAACTCAGTTTAATAATGATGTAAGCATTTTGAGAAGTGATAATGTCAAGGAATATTTATCTGATTCATTCAAGACTTATATGGCCAACTAGGGTATTATTCATCAGACTTCATGTGTACACACACCATCTCAAAATGGTGTGGCTGAAAGGAAAAATAGACAACTTTTAGAAACAGCAAGGGCATTTCTATTTCAAACTCATGTTCCTAAATACATTTGGGCAGAAGCTGTCTCAACAACATATTTTCTAATTAATCGTATGATATCATCGATACTTTAGGGTAGGTTCCTTATAGCATTCTTTTTCATACAAAACCTTTGTTTCCTATTGAACCACATATATTTGGGAGCATGTTTTTTTAAGGATATTCTTCTTGTGTTACCAAGTTAGATCTCAAGTTTGTGAAATATGTTTTCTTAGTTACTCTCGTGTGCAGAGAGGATATCATTGTTATTGTCCTAATCTTAACAAATTTGTTGTCTCTAATGATATTACCTTTATGGAACATTATCCTTTCTTTCATGCTTCTTGTAAGCCTGTGGATAGTGAGAAGGAGAATGATGATTTATTGGTTTATCACATAACATATCAGATACCAAATGTACCTTCAACAGCACCACCACCACCTCCTCCTCCTATTACAAGTCTAGCATTAGTTTCTGCTTCGACATTGGATCCACTGAATACAACCTGATTTCCTATTGCTCTTGCAAAGGTAAACTACAATGCACTTATCCTATTTCATCATTTGTTTCATATGATCGCTTATTATCTCCTTCCTACCCTTTTATTGCCTCTCTTGACCATATATCCATTCCCCGCACTCTTCACGAGGCTTTAGTTGGCGTGCAATAATGATAAATGAGATGAATGCTTTAGATACTAATGGTACTTGCCAATTGACAAGTTTATCTATAAGCAAGAAGGCAATTGGATGTCAATGGGTGTTTACAGTGAAGGTTAATCCTGATGGTTCGGTTGCTAGATTAAAAGCCCGTCTTGTTGCTAACGGTTATGCCCAAACTTATGGAGTAGGCTATTTTGACACTTTCTTCCCTATGGCTAAATTAACATTTTTTCGTTCATTTATGTCTATGGAAGCTACTCATGATTAGCCACTACATCAACTATATATTAAGAATGCCTTCGTACATGGTGATCTTTAAGAGGAAGTCTATGTGGAGCAATTGACAAGGTTTGTTGCTTGGGGGAAGAATGGGAAAGTTTGTCATATCTTCATAAATCTTTATATGGTTTAAAGCAGCGTCCTCATGCTTGATTTAACAAAATTAGTAAGGTAATTGAAAGGTTTAGAATGACCAAGAGTAAGTTAGACCATTCAGTATTTTACAAGCACTTTTGTTTAATATTATACTTCTTCTTATGTATGTGGACGATATTATTATTACTAGAAATGACATGATAAAGTCATATCTTACTTACTTTTCATTGAACAAATCATGTTTAACTATTATAGATTTTATAGAAATCCTAAGGAAATATTACTTAAATGTGCTTAATTTTAATATTTCAGGTCTTGAAGGACTTATACAACAAATACAAGCAAATTAAAGGAGTTTGATGCAAATTTAGAGAACAAATCAAAGTAGGCAAGCCAAAACAGGATCTACACCATTGGCCTACCTTCATCATCCTTCAACAAACAACAGCAAAGCCGCTAACATACAAACAAAATTCACCAGCCTTCAATTCAGACCCGTACACCACATGTGGAGTATATACGCCACCGGCCTTCATGCGCGTAGAACTAAAGTGCTTACACGACATTTTAGGTGATGCAAACCATTTTAGGAATTTTTGCACTTGAACGTACACCGGCTACTAGGAAGTCCTATACTTACGCTTTGAGCCAGCATAAACTCAACAACTACTCTCGAAAATCAAAATTTCAACAAATGCTGATTTAATTAAAGGTCATGGGCCTTAACATTGGCCTATGTCTCCTACAACTTTTCGTATATATTGTTCTCTTGTTGGATCTTGTTGTAAGGAAGAAACCCTAACACGAACAAAAACTTATTTTTGATAGCTCCTAGATCCAGATTAGGGCTTAGATAGTAGAAGCTTTTTCTTTTTTATTTTCTTGCTATTTGACACTGGGATTAAGTGGAAGATACTACTTGAACATGATTTGAGCATGGAACCCTGATTAAGGATTTCATTCCTTTTTATTTGATTTCATGTTTTGGATGTTATCTAAAGCTTTTTCCTATTAATCTTATTTATGGTTTTGAGTTATTGAATAATTATTTGATTAATGATCAATACTATTATTGAATTATTGTTTCTATTCGAATTGTTAATGCTATTTCACCATACATCTGGATTGAATCTATAGTGCATGATAGATTATGATTGTAATTAGAAAATTCTTTTCAATCGATTCTGTAATTAGCTAATCAGGATTATAATCACATAGACATATAAGTTTGAATTCGATTAGGGTTTAGTAAATTAAACAGATCAGTTAATTGTCACTTTCCTAAGAATAGGGAATATAATTGATTAATTAGGATAATTTCTTTCTTGGAAAAGAAGTTTTATCTGGTGCTTCATTGTCTGAATACTAAACTTGTCATCAATTTGGATTTACAAGTGTAATTTGGTCATAGCATACATTTAATTGTTGTCATGATCTGTTGGCTCTTAATCTTATTTAATTAGAGGTGTTAGAAATCCCTATTTCTTTGTAGATTAGTTATATCCAAAAATCCAAAAATATTTCTTTTTTATTTTGCCTAGCTACAATTAAGAATAATACAGTTGATAACTAGTCCTCGCTTCTTGTGAACATGACTCGATATTCACCAAAATTTTATTACTCCTTTCATACCCGGTATACTAGTTGGTTAATATCTGCTTGTTTAAATGAATATAAAAAAGAGATTAAAAAGATTTTTAAAAAGCACACATAGAAAAAACGTGATCATGATACTACAGGAATATCATCTCTAAAGGCTTTTCTTCATAGTCAGTTTCATACAAAAGACTTAGGATCTTTGAAGTATTTCTCGGGAGTTGAGGTATTGAGAAGCAAAAAAGGTATTTTCTTGTCTCAATGAAAATATGTACTTGATTTGCTAGTTGAGACAGGAAAATTAGGTGTAGAACCATACTATATCTAATGATGCCTAATCTGCAACTCACCAAGGATGAGGAGTTATTTGAGAATCCTGATAGATATCGGAGACTAGTAGGAAAGCCAAATTATCTTATAGTGATTCATCTTGACATCGTGTATTTTGTTAGTATGGTAAGCCAATGCATGTCCCCTTTTGTAGTTCATCATTAGGATGCTTTGGAACAGATCTTGTGTTATTTAAAGAGCTCTCCTGGACAAGGTATACTATATAAGAACCATGGTCATTCTCGTATAGAATATTTTTCAGATACAGATTGGGCTAAATCTAAAGAGGACCAAAAGTCCATTATTGGTTATTGTGTTTTCTTTGGAGGGAATTTAGTCTGATGAAAAGTAAGAAGCAGAATGTTGTATTAGATCTAGTGTTGAATTAGAATATTGTGCCATGGCTCAGTCTACATGTGAAATAATGTGGATACACCACATATTGCCTGAGGTTGGGCTTTAGATTTCAATACTAGTTAGGTTGTGGTGTAATAAGCAAGCCACTGTTCACATCGCATCAAATCTAGTATTTCATGAGCAAACTAAACATATTAAGATTGATTTCCATTTTGTTCGTGAGAAGATGCAACAAAACTTGATTTCTATGGGATATATGAAAACTGGAGAACAATTAGGAGATCTCTTTACTAAAGCTTTAAATGGGACTCAGGTAAATTATCGTTGTAACAAGTTGAGCATGATTGACATCTATGCTCCAACTTGAGGGGGAATATTATAAAATAGGAATGCATATTAATTAGAATTATTCCTAGAGCTATAAATATATGTAATTAGTATAAAATATTCTCTAGATATTCATTGTACATGAATAGGGTCTCACTTTCCTTTTTTCGGTTTCTTAAAATCTTGTATATATAACCTTATGAATTAACGAGACATAATATACAATTTTCCTATCACTCTTGATTACAATTGTTTTTGTTTTTCTGTTTTGTACTTATTGTTGTAGGTGGCTTCAAGTACATTTTAGGCCATGATTCTTTTAGAATCTCTTAAAGCTTAAAATATTAAAGTTATAGAGAGCTCTCTAAGTTTTTTGTAGCATCTTAAATTGCCTAAATCAAAGTTTGGATGATAAAATTATGGCTAAAATATGACATAGTATCAAACTCGCCAGAGGCAACCACATGCAAGATAGAGCCCTCGACTTTGGGCTCGATTTAGATAGGCGAGCCGATTTGTCTAGGCTAAAAAATAACTGTTATAGACTTTCAAATGCAACCATTGGTGTTTGTTTTAAAGGGCAACGACTAGCTTGTTTTGATAGTTTATAAACAAAGTGTTTGTGGTCTTTTTATGTAAGAGAGTAGAGCTTAGTGGGATGATATTATGTGAAAATACTCTCTCAAATTATATTTGTATTTGCTGAGTGAATAGTGTCATAGTAAGATTAGTGAGCTAATATTGTAAGGTGCCATCCATACTTTTGTTAAAGTATTTTAGTGAAGTCCTCTCTTATTTAAAACAATAGGTGAAGTCCTCATATATTTGAGGCAATAGGTAAGTCTTCATGTGTTTGAGGCATTAAGTGAAGTCCTTGTTTATGAGGCAATGCAAAGTCTTACTAATGGTAGGCATTTGTGAAGTCCTCGTATGTGAGGTATTGTTGTGAAGTCTTTTTTGTGAGGCATTGTTTAAATTGAATGGATGTGAGAAGTCTTTCTTTAGTAGGGCAATTTGTGGACCATAGAGACAAGGGGATAGGCCAAACTCGACATTATATTACAATATAATCTTCTCATTCCTTATCTCATTATTATCATTATAATTGCATGAATTTAGCATAAATGGCAAAGAGATAATGATTGGCTAAGTGAGCTTAAAATTAGCTTAGAAACTTGCCTTCTAGCTTCCGCATATATGTGTAAATAAGCTTAGTTGTTGCCTACTTAATTTCACCAATTGGTATTAGAGCTAGCCTCTAAGGTTTAATGCTTAACCACATCTTAGATAAAAGTTTATGTGGTTTTTTAAAATGGTAGGCCTATGTGTTTTTGTTCTAAAAATGAGTTGTTTATTAAATGTAATATAAGTTCTTTAGTTGAGCATCATATCTTAACAAAATGAGCTTTTACTGGAATGCTTAACTAAGGGAGTTAAGTTACATTTAATAAGTTATTTATAACATGTGACTTGGAAACCTTCAATCGAGTATTACATCTTTTACAAGCAAGCTTTTACTCGAATGCTTAATTGAGGGGAATTACTAAGTTGATGGGAAGCAATGTTGTACGATATGTATTCTTATAAAAAAAAGGAGAGATTGTTGAACCATGTGGAGGTTACACTTTTGTTTCGATGAGAAAATTGATTACACAAATACTCCATAACTTAGTTAACTTACATTTAATAAGCAAAATCTTGTTTGTGATATGTTTGATCTTTATTATGTTTGTATTTTTATTTTATGCTTGTTGTTGCAGGTGTCTTCAATCACATTTTAGGCCGTGATTTTTATAGAATCTCTCAAAGCTAAAATATGAAAGTTGTAGATCTCTCTCTAAGCTTTCCATAGCATTTTGAATCGCTTCAATCGAAGTCCAAATGAGAAAGTTATGTCCAAAATAAGAAACAGTATCAACCTGGCTAGAGGCAACCGCAAAAAAGTCCAAGCTTTCGACTTTGGGCTCGATTTGGGCTAGCTTACTTGTAGACTCTGTTTAAGACAAAAAATAGTCGTTATAAACTTTCAAATGCAATCGTTGGTGGTTGTTTTGAAGGGCAACGAGTAGCTTGTTTTGAGAGCTTATAAATAGAGTGTTTTAGGTGTTTTTATGTAAGAGAATTGTGCTTAATAGAATAATGTTATGTAAAAATACTCTCTCAAATTATATTTTTATTTGTTGAGTGAATAGTATCATAGTGAGATTAGTGAGATAATTAGAAGGCACTATTCACACTTTTGTTTAACTGATTGAGTGAAGTCCTCTATTATTTGAGGCAATAGGTGGGATCCTTATGTGTTCGAGGCACTAGGTAAAGTCCTCGTTTATGAGGCAATGTGAAGTCTTACTAGTGGTGGGCATTTGTGAAGTTCTCGTGTGTGAGGTGTTGTTAGGAAGTTCTCTTTGTAAGGCATTATTAAATTGAATGGATCTATAAAGTCCTCCCTGAGTGGAGCAATTTATGGACCGTGGAGACTAGGAGGCGGGCCAAACTCCACGTTATATTGCAGTATAATCTTCTCATTCCTTATCTCATTATTATCATTATAATTGCATGAATTTGGCATAAATGACAAACAAATAATGGTTGGTTAAATGAGCATAAAATTAGTTTAAAAACCTACCTTATAGCTTCCACTTCTGCGTATGTGTGTAGATAAGCCCAGTTGTCGCCCACTTAGTTTCACCACTTTTCCACTTGTTTAAATGCTAAAGATTGGATTTTTACATGTTGGGTTCAACTTTGATATTGGATTTTAGATCATTTTTATTTTTGGGTTAATATCGAATTTGGTACTTAAACTTTTCCACAAAATTCAATTAGGTACCTAAACTCTTAAAAGTTCAATTTTAGTACTTAATTAAAGTTCAATTTTAGTGCTTAATTGAGTTTTTCAAGACTATTTTTGTTACTTCACTTTACAGTATCAAAATCCATTCTTAACATTGACATATGAACCAATCACAACATGATACGTGTCAACTGATGTGATATCTTATTATTTTTTATTTATATTTTTCATTTTAATGAGGCAACATATTTTTAGATGTGGTAGTCTAGAAAAGGGAATTTATCTGGTGTATTCACTATTGAATCTACCTATGAAGAGTTGCTCAAGTAGGACAATCAATTGATTATTAACTATCTTGATGTAACGTCGATTTGGAATACACCAGATAAATTCATAAGGGTGGATGTGTAAACTGCTATTTAATATTTAACGAGCAGTAATTCACTATAAAATGCTTTTTCAGAATTCAAGACGTAATGAGGCAATATAATAGCACTTCTATATTAAATTGAGGGGAAATGAAATGGTATTCCCAACCGAATATTCCATATAATTAGGGTTTTAAGGAAATAAAACTCAAACCTAAAACTTAGACCAGATATATTAGGCAATATAAACCGGCCGGATAATTCCATGGTTTGGTCAAAGCGAAATATAGAAGCTGCGCGACTGAAACCAAGTGAGCTTACATCCCGTTTGGCTAAAATGGAGAGAATGGGCTAGGGCTAGAGCTAGAGCATTTGGGCAGCAATCAATAAAGTGAGGGGGCCTTGATATTCAATCATCCAGGTGGGTCATGCAGGAGCCGAGGTAATGGAATCTTCGAACCGTGAAGAGGGGTCCATGTTGGTTCCTGGAAAATTCCAGATTTCAGATAATCTCATTTCTTGTGCTGTCGGAAATCACAAAAACTTTAATTTTTTTATATGGATTTATTTCCTAATTATCAAGGTGTATTGCAACATTCTTTTAAATTTAAAAAATATAATAACACAAAACCATTTTTTAAATTTAAAACAACATGTTAAGATTAAAATTCAAAAAGTATTAGAATGTACTAAGTTTAATTTGAGGTATATTCCTATAGCAATATAAAAATTAAAAAAGTTACTAATTAGTTTGTGGTTAAAAAGTTTATATATATATATATATATTATATATCTGTAATAAAATCCAAATTTAAGGGGCAGAGGGACGTGTTCGTTCCTTGTCCTTCAAGCGAAGAGTGGGAATGTATTATAACATATTATACTTTCTTTTTTTTTTTTGGCCAAAATATAATATATTATTCATTATGTCACATACAGATATATATTAATTCAATACTATAATTATTATCATTTTTTTTATTTCTTTCTTTATCTTTTCTTTCCCTTTCTTCAACTTTTGTCTTCACCCCAATTTTTCTTTTCACTTATTTATTTTCTTCACCCTTTCTATCTCCTTTTCTCACATTATTTTCTTCCATTCCATTTTGATCTCTATCTCCAAATTAATTTTTCTTAGTCCTTTTTATGAAATTGCGATGTTCATTTTTCATTTCATATGCAATATCTGAGTTTTTACTTTTTAATATTTCATTAAAAGATAGACTACACATAATAACAATATCATTTTTATACAATTACATTTAAAAAAAACATTATTTTATATATTTACATAGCATAAGCATTGATTTTGTTCATTTCTTTCAACTCTTTTTCTCTCTGATTTCTTTTCAAACAATGCAATATCAAGATCAATTCTATAGATTGTTCATCTACAACATTAGTTATTTTAATACAAGTTTTTAAATTCTCATTCTTAATGTATATTTTTGCAAGTGATATACTATATGATATAACCCACTTTTACATCAAATTATCTATACACTTATACATATCTTTTAATTTTTTTCTAATACGATTTAAGTATATAATAAAACATAAATGAAATTTGTGAAAATATGCTAGATCTAGAAGTAGCTTATCAACATAGCAACCTTATTTAACTTCTATTGAAACACCTACCAAGTGATTATAATTTTTTAAACTAATTGCAGCCACTTTTCAGATAATAAATTTTAGGAATAGTTACAACTTTCATACAATTAATGCAATCGACACATTCTATATTATACACACACACACACATACAAAGAAATAATGGTCATTATGCTATTTTTATTATAATAAATAATTCTTTTTAATTTAATACTTCCTCGATATGGAAAGCTTTTATAATTTAAATCCTTTTGTTAATAGTTTTATATATAGACTCAATTTTCATTTTATCCTTTATGCTTTAATTACTAATTTGAAGCTATTTACTTTTAATTAAGTTTTTCATACAGGATTGTGCCAAGAAAGGTAACTAAACTTTGTCAAATTATGCAGTTAGATACCCGAACTTTTAAATTGATCAATTTAGCATGCACAAAATGTTATTAGGAAATAAATTGATTGTTTTCGATGTTTACATACGTAATTACATATTCTTTTTTAAAGTTTAACTGCCATTTATGGCATTAACCTTTTTTTCATTTTAATTTCAAAGTTCAAGTAAGATTCATGACATTAACCTTTTTTCATATTAATTATGAATTGAAGTGACATTTAATTTTATGTGAAAGAGTTGCAATGTTTGTCCTAACAAATTTTTAAATGATAAACTCTTGACATTTGACATTACATTTCCGCAATTTAAAGGGTTACAATATTTTCCACTTAACATGAGATATAAATAATAACTAATATCATATAGTTAGTGCTAATACATAACCTACATAGCAATAGAATAAATATATACGATATTTATAATTGATTTATGAACATACACCTTTAAAGATTATAGTAATCTTTTAAATGAATTTAATGTTTTATTTAATATTGTGTTAAATATAAGGACATCGTACATAGCATTAAAAATGATACCATACAAGGCATGAAGTTTTATTACCTTTTTTGTTACGGTACCTTTTCAATAACCAATATTACTTTTATTCTATTATACTTTTTGGTGTTATGTTATCTTTAGGTAAATTAAGGCAGAAGGTATGAACGTTTAGGGTATATTTATTTAAAGCAACAACATTTTTAGTGAGTAAAAATAGAAATCAACATTTTGTGAGAATAAAATGAGATATCAAATTTTGCAAAGTTCATTAAGGTATCAATGTTTGTATTGGTTTTTGATTGATTTTCTTCGGTAGTTAAGTATAGACACCTTATTTGACTCATTTTGATAAACGTTGATTCCTTTTTTTAATTACTTGAAACATTGATATTTTAAATAAATTTACTCTAAACATTGAATCTAATTTATCCACTTTATAATGATAATATTATTATTATTTTTCATAAACAAATTGAATTAAATTGATATTCTAATCCTTATATTACACGGGTCTGTAACTAGTTCTTTGCATGTTTGTTACTAGGATGTAGTCCATAGTTTCATTAATATAAGTATAACAATATATAGTTGTCACCTTACTATTTCAGATTATGTATTTGTCGGTACACTTGGTTAAGTGTTTATCGTCGTTGTTGTTGTTTTTTTTTTTTTTTTTAAATTTATTTGTGTTCTTTGATTAGAATATTAGGTTTAAAGTTTGTCATTTTTCATTAGAAAAGATTCATTGGATGTACATGTCATGTTTAAGTGGTGAATAAAGATTTATAAAATTTTCATATATGACAGTTTGTGTAAATTATGGGTGGTAGTTGCTATCACTTCTCTATGTGTTATTGATACTTGTTAATCATTTGTATATACACATGCTATATAATAATTAACTAATAATATATATATATATATATATATATATATATTAGATGTTTTATTTAGTGCTTCTTCTTCATTTTCATCTCTAGATGATTTCAGTTTAGGCCACATTGGAATTACGGCATTTTTATATAAATTAAATAGGCTTAATATGTTTGTATTACGGATAATACATTAATATCCTTTTTGATCTATGGTGTAACTAGTAATTTTAATGGATCATGAACTAGCGTGAGATTTAGAGGTGATTTTCTAGTTTATTATCACAAATTTGAGCTATGATCATGAAAAGGACGAGAGTACTATTTTATATTATGTAGTTAATAGATTTTAGGGTTTTCATTCATCTGTTTAATTTTCGATATATAATCATGGAGAGATAAGATCCATAAGTAGAAAAATAATCATACCGTTGGTTGTGAGAGTTTTTTTTTTTTTTTTTTTTTTTTTTTTTTTTTTTTGTTGATAGAAAGATTGTTATTATTATTATTATTTTTTTTGTCATTACAATCGAAAAGGAAAAATTCGAACCTGGATTTCTGACTTGAGAGATCAAGGAGATACCTCTAGGCTTAATACCATTGATGAGAGAGATGGCTTTATACTTTGGTAACAAATGAATTTCTTAGTTAGTTGGCCCACAAACATTAGACAATGTTATTAATTTGAATTGACCATAATAAGATTTTATGCTAGTTAAATGGAAAAATTATTTATAAATATAACTTTCATTTTATGTCAATTAATCTTTTTTCCCCAAATGTTCCGTTTTGCTCACTTAATAATTCGACCAATAATTCGACCAAGGGCTTGAAAGCCTAACATTATTATTTGTAACAATGCAGCTGGAGTGGTAATCCAAATCATGAAATCAAAGCCACAATATAATATCATACAATTCGAGCATAGGAAAACTAAATTAATGCTCATCAAACCATCAACGTTGTCCAATGAATTATTAGTTAGCTGGAATTTAGATATGCTAAAATGAATTATGGAAAATTTTATAGTTTTGTCGTGATATTTTAATAGATTGATACTATTAGTTATTTAAGGTTTCGATTCATGTCCGATCATGACTTTATTATTCAAATACATAATATATTATTTATTATATTTATTTTAATGATTAGATATCTATTATTCAACTGGACCATGAAATTACAAATTAACAATTCAAATATCATAATTACATTCAAAAATTGCATATCAACAAGTTAAATAACTATAAAACCAACAACAAATTAGAAATATAACTCTAATAAATATTATACAAATTAAAACTTTATAGTCTTGTCCTTTTGATCAAATTACAACATAACAACAACATAATAATTAAAACAAAAATATTCAAGGTCTAGATACTGAGTGGCCATTCACAAGAAGAACATAAAAAGCAAGTAAAATGAATAAGTAGGCCATCAATGATTTAAATTATATATATATATATGTATATAAATGTAAAATGTTTTAGAACTAACTTATAAAAATAGAAGATCGGATGGGAAAGACTAAAAAGAAAAAAAGTGACGGGAGTTAGGTTTTAGGATTTCAACTTTATCTATTTATATATTTTTAAATTAATTATATGTTATATATATACTTATAGATATCAAATTGATTAACCTTGGTTTCTCATGGTTGTAAACCGAAATCAAAATAAAAATAAAAAATAAAAATTAAGATCCTAACCGAAACCAATGGATTGGTTAACCATATTTTTCATATTAGTTTCTAAGTTTCGGTTCAATTTTATCGGTTATTTTGCTTACTCTTAGGTTTAAGCAAAACGCAAGTGTTCTTTCACTAAGAAAGAAGATTAGTCATGGTGCTTATTATCAATAATAACTCAAACTAGAGTAAAAAACATAGTTGATTAAAGACTTGACTTAGTGCGTCATACTGTCATGGTGCTCTTTCAATGAGGACTTGAGCTTGGACATAATTAGGGTAGGCTAGTTACTAGTCTTAGCCCATCAGGTCTTGAGTAGGGCTCTAACCCACTTCATGGCTTCTTTTTTTTTTCCTTTTATTTATTTATATATATATTTTTGTATTTTTGGTCATTCTAATATTAAATCATACATTTATACATCTTGGTCACTTTCCTGTTAGAAATTTTATTATAATTTTTTTATGTATGGAGAAATTGGATTGATGATCCATAATTTTTAAATTTTATTTCCTTGATTTTTGGAAGTTATTTTGTGCCTCCTAATGTAGGAATTTTCTCATTGTTATCATTGAAAAGACCAGTTTTTGGTGATAAGCTATATCACCCATTTAAAGTGCGGGATAATAATAGGTCATGTGTCAATAATTTTAATTTTTGATAATTTAGTGTTTCATCTTTAAATTTTGATAAATTTCTATTCATATTTTCAAAGTATTTGCGATTCAGTGCCTTTGTTAAATAATATTCATTGAACATTTATTTTAATGATAAAATAATGGCAAACAAAGTGTTGTACTTTCAATTTTTGACAATTATTAGCTAGTTTAGTACCACATCTTTAGATTTTGATAATTTTTTGCCAAGTATCTATCATTACACTGTTATCAAAATAAATGTCTATCGAATATTATTTAATAGAGGTACTGAATTGCACATACTTTGAAAGTACGAGCACTAATTTTGCCAAAATCTAAATATGAGACATTAAATTACAAAAAATTAAAAGTATGAGCATTTTAACCTGTCTTTAGCCCTTCAAAGTGCCGTTGATGAATAATCATGCACAATGGTCTCATATTGTTATAGCATATAATACTTGTCAGTTGGCGTTGCATTGTAGAGCTTATTTACATAAGCATTGGCGAGCTGTTGTTAAGTGAATTCCTAGAACAACTAATGCCTGTGCAGATAGAGTGGCTGAGTTGAGTCGTCCAGGAGCTTCGTATGTTGTTTTCTTTTCTTGTCCTTTTTGGTTGTTGCCCTTGTTATATCAAGATAGATCTACTCCTCCTTTATTCTTGCTTAGTTGTCATGTTGGTCGGCTCTTGTCCAATTAATTATTTTATCATTAAAATTAAACATAATAATTGATTTATATTATTTTTTAGTGATATGATAAGGGTAGAACAATAGAATTTTATCAATTGAAAGCTTTCTTTCCCCAATACAATAAATATATGTTTTACATACCCTCTATCTCCCTCCCCTTCTTTTCCTTAATTTTTTTGTTGCCTTTTACTTTAATCACTTAAAAAATGGGTTTTATATTTTTGGTAAATGTCAAATTTGGTACTTAAACTTTATACAAAAATTTAATCTAGTATATGAATTTAACTTTACCTAAATATTCAATTAATTATCTTAACTTTCAATTGGTCAATTTACTATCCTATTCAACTTTTTGTGCACACTATTACACTAATGCTATCTGAGCTAACACCGTCAACTCCGTTAGCTGATGTGGCATTTCTAACCTATAATCTAATGACACGTGTGTAAGCATGATATATTTGTTAGTTTTTCATTATTTCACAACAATTAAACTAATTTTAACTTTCAAAAATTTTTGGGCTACAAATCCAATCCATTTTGACATCCAACTCCAAGCTCATTAGTTTTCTTGTTTGGTTTTCCACTACGGTTATCATTTATCAAACTAGATAATATATAGAGAACTAGAGATTGATGATTTAACAATGTAGGACATCAGTTATGGTCTTTACTAATCATGCATTCCTTTCCTGCTCACTTCCTCCGACATGATCCATGCAAAATATTGACAAATTTGACTAAGCTTAAATTAAGACAATCGATTTATCTTTCATCCCCATCAGCCATCACCATCACCACCTTTCCTTCAATCACCAACACACACCGCTACTACCATTTTCTTGCCTTCCACTTCCCACCACAAGACCAATGCACCTTTCACCATCCTTCTTTCATTTTCTTCCACTTTGACACACAACGCATCATTCATTCAATTTCGTCATCGTCACCGCAACCTAATTTCATAGAAGAAGCCAACCCATATTATTGTATATCCCTCCCTATGGATTTTCTATGCCGTCGTGCTTAAAGCTTTGGTGAGCAATAGAAAAGAAGGGCCCCAACAAGTCGAAGATCTTTAAATTAAGTAGGATCCGTCTTCTTCCTACTCCTGGTATTTCTTGTAACCTTTTTTAGAATATTTCTTTTCTCCCATGTAAACTTGGCCTAGAATTCTCTTGTAACTCTTCCGTTGCGGCACTCATTAAATATCAACGTAACTACTCTGATTTATGCAACAACAACAGAACAAGCACTATACTTTGATATCAAAGTTACTATTTTCTCCTCCATTTTATTAGTTCAATTAAAGTAAGGAACGAACATTGAGATTGCAAAGTTTAGCGAAAATTACAGAACCTATAATACATTTTAGAGGAGTCTAGTATAATAAAAGATAGATTGAAAATGGATGCTAAACTATTTAGAGGAGTTGATTAAGATAGAAAAAGATGATATCCCAGCATTGAGATTAAAAAGTTTTGGCAGTATCTAGGTTCTTCTTTCACTCCTTTTTTTCTTTAGGATTGGTTTGATGTAAAAGCTAGGAGGAGTTGGATAATAATGTTGTAGATCGGAATTCAAGTGTCCAAAACCAACAAAATAAGAACTGATCTTCTTCGTCCTAAGACTTTCTCTCTCTAGCTTATCTCTCTAAGAACCTCCATTGTCAATCGAGCCAACGCCAACTCACCTAGTTAAACTCCACGAACTTGTAGTAAACCTCCATCACAAAAACATCACCTCCATCTTCAACTTACAACTAAACCAAAACTAATTACATCACTAAGCCTAAATTTGACATCAAAGTCTTCAACCCAAACCCATCAGTCTCCTCCTTCGTCGTAGATAAACTAACCATAACCACCTCATCGAAGCTCTTGTACCTATAACAACCTCACCAAAACTCTCGTACTCAAAACGACCTCTCTCACTAAACTTTCCAAACGCTCATTACTTAAAAAATGAGGCTCATTGTATCAGTGATATCAATCATTGCATTTCTCTATAGTCCCACATTGTTAATCCTTTTATATCTTAACCAGTATAAATAATGAAAATTGTAAAATACAGAAATAAAGACGGAAATATAATGAATTATGAATCATGAGATGATATAGGATGAGTTTAAAGTCAAAACAAGTAAATTGTAAAAGTTTAAGTTTGGTTGTAGGACAAATATTAAAGTTCGGATTTCTGTAATTTTTGACAGACTTACGCCGCCTCCTGGAGAATCTACGCCGCAGCGTAGAGACGGCGTAGGATGGGAATAGTAGCGTTTTTCTTAATGCTGGGAGAAACGCTGCCGGCATTCACTAGGGTTTTCTCTCAATACCGGCGTGAAAGCCACCGGCGTAGGGCAAGGATTTGCCGGCGTATGAAGAAAGAATTGAAATTCTGGAAATCAAAGCCCCGACGAATGCTGCCGGCGCTCGTGTAAATTTTGCCAGCGTAAGGTATACGCCGGCAAGATCTACAAGTACGCCGCCGGCGTAGGGCCGGCGTATGACCAAATTTCTATAAATACGAGACGCGAAAAACGTTTCAAATAGATTTTCTTTTATTATTTTCTTCTTGCATCAAAGAGGGTTTTCGAGTGTTCTTAGAGATCCATGCTTGGAGAATCATCTGGAGAGTGTTTTTGATCCAAAGTAAGTGATCTTAACCTTCTCATTTGGATTATATACAAATTTATATAAGTTTCTTAGGGTTTTGTTGAATTTTTGCATGAAGGTTTTTGGAGAAAAACCCTAGCACGTGTGAGATCTGTGAATTGGTGAATGCAAGACGGGTTTTAGTGATTCAAAATAGTAAGTTTATCTCCGCTATGATGGATTCAAACAAAATATGGAATTAAAAAATCCTCATACATTCTTATTATTGTTTATATTAGGGTTTTGGGTGAAATAATTGGTGTCTATGGAGTTTGATCGAAATAGACGGTACAGATAACGAAGATTTCTTTTCAGGTTAGTGTAGATAGCTTGTTTTGTGTTAAGCTTAATTTATCTATGAATGTTGGTGATTTGATATATGTTGATATGTTATTGGTTGAGATTGGAGTTGTTGTTTGATATCGGGTTTGGGAGTTTGAGAGTTTAGTGGTAGTGGCTAGTTGTGTTGTGGTTCGGTTTTCTAGTAGTTGTTGATGGTTGTCTTTGAATAGTTCAAGTTGTCTCCTGAATATAAAAGGTACGACCAATCCATTGTTTGATGTATGTGCTTGTAGATTAGAATTTTGTGAATGGATGTAGGAACAGAATTGCATAATGAACTTAATAAATATTCGGCTTAATAATTGTCTGCCTGGTTGTGGTTGGCTTTGACCAGTAGAGACCTGGCAGACAGTGATACTGGTGAGGCACCCTGATGATCTTAGTGTGAGGTTGTCCCGAGTGGACTCGTGCTAGGATATGATTCCGGTAGAATTTAGGTGTTCAGGAATTGGGATGTTTGGGGAGTACCCACTCATCCATATATGTATATGATTACTTATTTTCAAAATCAGTTGGTTGTTTTTAAAGTAGAGTCTGAGTTACTTTGAGTTCGAGATTTATGTATACTGGATTTTGAACTGTGTTGTTTTGCTGGATTAAATTAGATAATAATCTGTTGTATGCATTTAGTTCAGTTGCATATATTTATACATGCTGTATGTGCATAACCTTGTTTGAACTGGATTGGATATTATCGTACTGGGCTTCGCCGCTCATTCTGTTATATTTCAGGTGTAGGTGATGATAGTGTGATATATGATCTATCGGGTTTTGATATTGTTTATGAGGAGGGGGATGGCGTTAGCGGTCCTGACTACCCTGCTGATGACTAGTTGTATAGTCATAGATGACATGGGATGGATCAAGGAAGACTTTTTATGTCTTGTTGTTATTCAGTGTTAGATTCATGTTTTGTTCATTGGAGTTTTATATGTTGTAATAGTTTTAGGGTATGGTTTGACTTGTTGATTTGCAGTTATGTCAACAATGTCTAGTTTTCTGGTTATGGAGATTATGTTCTTATCAGATTGTTTATTTATGAGGACTACATGTCTTCTTTTATACCTTGTGAGTTATACAGGTGATATTCATGTTATTTGTGGAAATTAAAGCCTTAGCGTGTCCTATTAGGAGAGGACACGTGGCAGGTTGTAATGCCAATAGGTTAGGGCGTTACAGCTTAATTGGTATCAGAGAAATAGGTTTTGAATCTGGTAGACCTAAGTTTTGACTCTTTAGGACGGTGAGATATGATGAGAGGGGTAGATAAATAGGGTTGTTGTCTAGTTAAGCTATTGATGTTTAGATTTAAGTTGTTGTATCAACTTGGATACCCTTGTTGTAATCTATGATGTTTTGTTTGTTTTAGAATGCCGCCTAAGAGAAGAAATGCTGAGGAAAATGAGGATGAACATCAGACTCACAATGAGAATTTACCACCTCCACCGACAGGTCAAGCACCAGTGGATGTAGCACAGCTCATGCGGGCTGTGAATGCCCTGTTAGGAGTGGTAGGTCAGCAACAATAGGATATGAGGAGGGACATGCAGATAGTCCAAGAAAATGCTGATGCTTGGAGGCAGGAGACACAAAGGCTGAATGGAAATGGGGGTAATGGAGCCCGACATCCAGATGCGCTGAGCCTTAACAAGTTTGTGGATTTATTGCACAAGTTTGAGCCAGTGCCAGGAAGACCATTGGAAGCTCAGGTGTGGATAGAGGAAGTGGAGAAAACATTTGCAGCATTGGACATTCCTGAGAACAAGAAGGTGGAGTATGCATCATATTTGCTATCTAGTAGGGCAAATAACTGGTGGGCTAGTACTAAGAGGCACATGTTACATGGCAAATGTTTCACCAGGCTTTCTTCAGATAATACTTTCTCGACAGCATTAAGCAAAAGATGTTGCAAGATTATTATACGCTGCATCAGGGAAAGCTTTCAGTTGAGGAATATGAGGTCGAGTTACACAGATTGATGAGGCTTCTACCTGATGCACTGAAAGAAAGTGAGGAAGCAAAAGTTAGTCGATTCATCACTAGGTTAGAACCGGAGATACAGTACCAGGTGAACTTGATGGATCTGAGCAATTATGTAGCGGTTGTGAACAAGGCTAAGATGATTGAGCAGGGTTTGAGCAGAATGAGGAGCCGGGAACCACGGAGGAATCAGGTATATCTAGGGAAGAGACCAGCTGTCAGTATTGTTACCCAGGATAAGGGAAAGAAAGATTTGTGCAGCAGTACAGATCTGTAGGGCAGGGTTTTGATAAGAGATACCCTATATGCCTTGGGCCACATGACTTGAGAGATTGCAAGTGGACAGAGAACGCGTGTTCTTCATGTGGAAAGTTGGGACATAAGAGTAATGTTTGCACAGAGAAGACAACTCTCCAGGTTTTCTATTTTAAATGTGGTCAAAGAGGACATAGAGCAGTGGACTGCAAAGGGGGACAGTTGGGCAGAGTTTCCTTTGGACAGAGTCAGCGAGCACCAGCCAAGATTTATGCTCTTCAGAGGAGTGAGACAGCTTCTACAAACACTGTTGCGGGTATGTTATCTATATTACAACATAGTGCCTATGTTTTATTTGATATTGGTGCTAGCTTTTCATGCATATCTGAATCTTTTGTGAGTACATGTGGTTTATGTGTGGAGATCATGTCTGATGTAGTATCTGTTAGTACTCCTTTGGGTTCTGGATTTGTTTTGGATAGAGTTTATAGATCTGTAGATATTGTAATAGAAAGTAGACATATACCTACTGATTTGATTGTGATTGATATGGTGGATTTTGATGTTATTCTGGGAGTAGACTAGCTAGCAAAATATCATGCTGTTATAGATTGCCATCATCTAGTGATAGAGTTTAATTTACCTGATGGAGATCGGTTTGAGTATAAGTTAGTGCACAATGACCCCCAGTGCTGCCAACTTATGAGTTATGGGGTAAATTAGTTTTGGCATCTATGATAAAGGAAGATAAACAGATAGTGGAAGTGACAGATATACAGTTGTGAGCGAGTACCCAGAAGTTTTTCCAGATGATCTACCTGGATTACCACCTATGAGGGAAGTGGAGTTTGGAATAGATTTGGTGTCAGGAACTACATCGATATCAAAAACACCCTATAGGATGGCTCTTACCGAGTTGACAGAACTTAAGGCACAATTGGATGATCTATTAAAGAAAAAGTTCATACGACCGAGTGTATCGCTATGGGGAGCTCCAGTACTTTTCGTTAAGAAGAAGCATGCGGTTATGTATAGACTACAGGAAGCTAAATCAGGTGACGATAAAGAATAAGTATCCGTTACTGAGGATTGACGACATGTTTGATCAGTTAGCAGGAGCTTTAGTTTTCTCTAAGATTGATTTGAGATCTGGATATCATCAGTTGAGGGTAAAGGCAGAGGATATTCAGAAAACTGCTTTTAGGACGAGGTATGGACACTATGAATTCGTGGCCATGCCTTTTGGATTAATGAATGCTCCAGCAGTGTTTATGGATCTAATGAACCGAGTTTTCAGAGAATACCTTGATATGTTCGTGGTAGTGTTCATAGATGATGTTTCGGTATACTCGAGGAATAAGGAAGAACATGAGGAACGTTTGAGATTGGTTTTGAACAGGTTGAAAGAGGAGCGGTTATATGCCAAGCTTCCAAAATGCGAGTTTTGGTTAAAGCAGGTGTCATTCTTGGGGCATGTAGTAAATGGAAGTGGAATATCAGTAGACCCCGAGAAAATCAAAGCAGTGGTTGAATGGCCAAGACCTAAAACTGTGTCAGAAATCAGAAGTTTTCTAGGAATGGCAAGTTATTATCGGCGATTTGTGGAAGATTTTTCCAAGATTGCCAGTCCTTTGACGAGGTTGACACAGAAAGGGATTAAGTACGAATGGTGCGAGAAGTGTGAAAATAATTTCCAGTTGTTGAAAGACAGATTAGTGACAGCACCAGTGTTAGCATTGCCAGTGAGTGGTGAGGAATATGCAATCTATAGTGATGCCTCGATTCAGGGATTAGGATGTGTTTTGATGCAAGGGGGCAGGGTTATTGCATATATTCCGAGATAGTTGAAATCGTATGAGAAGAATTATCCTACACATGACTTAGAACTAACGACAGTTGTACATACTTTGAAGCTTTGGAGACATTATCTGTATGGTGAGAGATGCAATGTATACACAGATCACAAGAGTCTCAAGTATATATTCACACAGAGGGAATTGAATATGAGACAGCGTAGGTGGCTGGAATTGATTAAGGACTACGACATCGACATACAGTACCACCTGGGGAAAGCAAATGTCGTGGCAGATGCATTGAGCAGGAAGCGGCTAGAGAATTTAGCAGCTATGGTTACTACAGAACGTCATTTGATTAATGATATGAGGAAATTCGGATTAGAGATAGTCACAAGACAAGTCGGCAAACGTTTGGCCGATATGAGAATATATAACCTACTCTTGTGGACAAAATTAAAACGGGTCAGTCAGATGATCAGAGTATATTGGAGATCAAAAGAAGAATGGAGATGGGACGAGCACCAGAATTTTATGTTGATGATGAAGGTATTTTGCGATATAAAGGAAGGTTATGTGTGCCGATTTAAGGAATTCAAGAAAGAACTGCTAAAGGAAGCACACTATTCTAGTTATTCCATACATCCGGGAGGGAACAAGATGTACCAGGACTTGAAAAATTGTATTGGTGGAATAACATGAAAAAGGAAATCGCAGAATACGTCTCTAAGTGTCACACATGTCAGATGATAAATATCGAACACTGGAAACCGGCAGGAGAGTTGAAACTGTTGCCAATACCACAGTAGAAGTGGGAACACATCACGATGGATTTCGTTTCCGCTTTACCCGAGACGAAAGAGAAGTTTGATTCGATTTGGGTTATTATGGATCGTCTCACGAAAGTAGCTCATTTCATACCTATCAAGACCGGGTATAAGTTGGAACGGTTAGCTCAGTTATACATCAAAGAAATTGTGAGGTTGCATGGAGTGCGGGTATCCATTATATCAGATCGAGACACGAGGTTTGTGGGAAGGTTTTGGAAGAGTCTACATCAGGCGTTGGGAACGAAAGTGGTATTCAGTACAGCTTATCACCCACAAACAGATAGTCAGTCGGAAAGGACTATTCAGACCTTAGAAGATATGTTGAGGGCATGCGTGTTGGACTTTAAAGGATCTTGGGATAAGTATCTACCTTTATTAGAGTTCTCGTATAATAATAGCTATCAAGCTTCGATTGGTATGCCTCCATTTGAAGCGTTGTATGGTAGGAAGTGCAGATCACCTATTCACTGGGATGAAGTAGGTGAAAGACAAATGTTGGGACCCGAGTTGGTTCAGGATGCAGTCGATAAAGTCAGTTTGATCAGACAGAGGTTACAAGCTGCTCAGAGTCAACAAAAGAGCCATGCGGACAAAAGAAGATGCCCCTTAGAATTTGAAGTGGGTGAGCATGTATTGCTCAAGATATCACCAACAAAAGGGGTTGTCAGATTTGGACTACGAGGAAAGTTAAACCTTCAATACGTGGGACTGTACGAGATATTAGAAAGGATAGGCGACATGGCTTACAGATCGGCCTTACCGCTTGACCTAGAAGGGTACACAATGTGTTCCATGTGTCAATACTTAGAAAGTATGTCCGAGATCCGAATGAAGTCATTGCTCTTGAACCGTTAGATGTTCAACCAAATCTTACTACAGTGGAAAAGCCGATAAAAGTTGTTAATTCTAAAGAGAAACTTTTGAGGAACAAGGTTATCAGATATGTTCGGGTACAGTGGACGAATCAAACAGAACGTGAAGCTACTTGGAAGCTGGAGGAGGACATGAAATCCAGATATCCCGAGATATTTCAATGATCCAGGTAACTTTCGAGGACGAAAGTTCTTTTTAGGATTGGAGAGATGTAAAATACAGAATGAATTATGAATTATTAGATGATATAGGATGAGTTTAAAGTCAAAACAAGTAGATTGTAAAAGTTTAAGTTTGGTTGTAGGACAAATATTAAAGTTTGGATTTCTGCAATTTTTGACAGACTGTATGTCGCCTCTTGGAGAATCTATGCCATCGGTGTGGAGACGGCGTAGGATGGGAACAGTAGCGTTTTTCTTAATGCTGGGAGGAACGCTACCGGCGTTCACAAGGGTTTTCTCTCAACACTGGCATGAAAGCCGCTGGCGTAGGGCAAGGATTTGCCGGCTTATGAAGAAAGAATTGAAATTCTGGAAATCAAAGCCCCGACGAACACTGCCGGCGCTCGTGTAAATTTTACCAGCGTAGGGTGTACGCCGGCAAGATCTACAAGTACGCTGCCAGCGTATGACCAAATTTCTATAAATACGAGACACGAAAAACATTTTCGACAGATTTTCTTTTATTATTTTCTTCTTGCATCAAAGAGGGTTTTGGAGTGTTTTTAGAGATCAATGCTTGGAGAATCATCTGGAGAGTGTTTTTGATCCAAAGTAAGTGATCTTAACCTTCTCATTTGGATTATATACAAATTTATATAAGTTTCTTAGGGTTTGGTTGAATTTTTGCATGAAGTTTTTTGGAGAAAAACCCTAGCACGTGTGAAATCTGTGAATTAGTGAATGCAAGATGGGTTTTAGTGATTCAAAATAGTTTATTTCCTCTATGATAGATTCAAACAAAATATGGAATTAAACAATCCTCATACATTCTTATTATTGTGCATATTAGGGTTTTGGGTGAAATAATTGGTGTTTGTGGAGTTTGATTGGAATAGACGGTACAGATAACGAAGATTTCTTTTCAGGTTAGTGTAGATATGTTGTTTTGTGTTAAGCTTAATTTACCTATGAATGTTGGTGATTTGATATATGTTGACATGTTACAGGTTGAGATTGGAGTTGTTGTTTGATATCGGGTTTGGGAGTTTAAGAGTTTGGTGGTAGTGGCTGGTTGTGTTGTGGTTCGGTTTTCTAGTAGTTGTTGACGGTTGTCTTTGAATAGTTCAAGTTATCTCCTGAATATAAAAGGCACCACCAATCCATTATTTGATGTATGTGCTTGTAGATTAGAAATTTTGTGAATGGATGTAGGAATAGAATTGCATAATGGACTTAATAAATATTTGGCTTAATAATTGTCTGCCTGGTTATGGTTGGCTTTGACCAGTAGAGACCTGGCAGACAGTGATACCGGTGAGACACCTTGATGATCTTAGTGTGAGGTTGTCCCTAGTGGACTCGTGTTAGGATATGATTCCGGTAGAATTTAGGTGTTCAGAAATTAGGATGTTTGGGGAGTACCCACTCATCCATATATGTATATGATTACTTATTTTCAAAATCAGTTGGTTGTTTTTAAAGTAGAATCTGAGTTAATCTGAGTTCGAGATTTATGTATACTGGATTCTGAACTGTGTTGTTTTGCTGGATTAAAATAGATAATAATCTGTTGTATGCATTTAGTTCAGTTGCATATATTTATACATGTTGTATGTGCATAACCTTGTTTGAACTGGATTAGATATTATCGTACTAGGCTTCGCCGCTCATTCTGTTATATTTCAGGTGCAGGTGATGATGGTGTGATATATTATCTATCAGGTTTTGATATTGTTTATGAGGATAGGGATGGCGTCAGCGGTCCTGACTACCCTGCTGATGACTAGTTGTAGTCATAGATGACATGGGATGGATCAAGGAAGACTTTTTATGTCTTGTTGTTATTCAGTGTTAGATTCATGTTTTGTTCATTGGATTTTTAGTTGTATTTGGAGTTTTATATGTTGTAATAGTTTTAGGGTATGGTTCGACTTGTTGACCTGCAGTTATGTCAACAAGGTCTAGTTTTCTGGTTATGGAGATTATGTTCTTATCAGATGGTTTATTTATGAGGACTATATGTCTTCTTTTATACATTGTGAGTTATACAGGTGATATTCATGTTATTTGTGGAAATTAAAGCCTTAGCATGTCCTCTTAAGAGAGGACACGTGGCGGGTTGTAATGCTAATAGGTTAGGGCGTTACAAAAATGATAAGGGCTCAACTGAATTAGCTGGAATTCCTAGAAATCGATAAGCCATATGTGTGGGCTGGTTATCCAATGAGCCCAAGCCTTTATTTTTTTAATAAAATTCTTAAAGAAAAGAAGTGATAAGTAATAATTATTCGTGATAACAATTGTCATTATAGTGATATTACAACAAAAATCTTTAAAAAAATCAAATAATAATAATTTTAAAAAAGATATGACACATGCCATTATATTATAGGTTAAAAATGCCACAACAGTTAATGGAGTTGACAGTGTTAGCTTAGGTAGCAATAGTGTGCACGAAAAGTTGAATCGGATAGTAAATTGACTAATTGAAAGTTCAAGTAGTTAATTGAATATTTAGGTAAAGTTTAGGTAGTGTTCGTGACATTATCTCAATTTTAAAATGATCAACAATCAAACTATATTTACTACACCATTAACACCCTTTGCTCTATTTGCAAATTTAAAAGAGGTAATATATTATCGAATTTTAACTAATGCTCCTAAACACAATCCAGCAACGATAAGCTGCTTCTTTCACATCAGTTACAGAACAAACAGTGCTAGTGGAGTCATAAATTAACCACGAAAACATTAATTGGTTATTAAAATTAATTACTTCAAAGTTTAGATATTGAATTGAATTTTTATGTAAAACTCAATCAACATCCCTCTTTTTAAGGGACCAGGCCAATATGTTATGTCTAGATTAGAGTAAAGACTTGTGGGTATTAATCCGTCTAATCCTAGACTCGTCGTAGCTAGACTGCTTCATGTTTTGATTTAGGTCTAATTGAGACTTGAATCTAATCAAAATATGGCCTACAATATCATTAGTGTAATTTATATTGAGTTTCTAACTTAAGATTTTATTCAAAATAAAGAAAAAGGAACTTGATATTTCACTTATGGTTATACTTGATTATGTTTATTTATTTTTTTATTTTTTGAGTTTACTTATACATGTTCCCGTAGAACAATAGAATCAAATTAGTTTAATGGCTATGTTTATT
The DNA here is from genome assembly GCA_024138025.1 of Combretum micranthum. NCBI lineage: Eukaryota > Viridiplantae > Streptophyta > Magnoliopsida > Myrtales > Combretaceae > Combretum > Combretum micranthum. The sequence continues at coordinate 367,821 of JAMXBD010001112.1, read as the reverse complement.
ATATTGTGCTTGTTCTTTGTCTCCATATGTAGGTAATTTTAGTTTATAATTAAATTGTAATTACATGATTGTGGGCCTATTTAATCATTGCGAGTTATCAAACGATTATTGGAATAACTAATGATTAGAATAGATTTTGAATCAGGGTATTCCATACTTTTAAGTATAACCAGTTTGCACTATAAAAGAGGATGGAAAGTATGAATTCAAACTACAAATCGATAGTTTCTGGGGATTTTATGTATATGTGTAATTGCCTATAGTAGAGATAGCATGTCGAATTAGAAAAAAAGGTATAACATTGTTAAAAAAAGATCGTTGTATATAATACGATCAATAACTTAATTCTATAATTAATCGACCCATATTCATTATCCAATTTTAACCATCCAGATTACCGGTGATATAGGTGCATGTTGATTTAATAAATTAGATACCTTTTTCTGTCATTTACTTCTCCTTTTTCCTTTTTTTTTTTTTTTCCTTTGGAGGGGGGGGTGTGGGCGGGGACAGTGTGGTTGGGGGTTTCAAATTTTCGGTTTTGTAAAGCAAAGCCATAAAAAAAAAAAAAAAGAAGAAAGAAAAGAAAAAAAATATCTTATACGATTTGAGCACAATGATACTAAATTAATGCTCAACAATCATTTTTCTTATGCCATTAGAAAATGGAGGAATGTAGACTTTATTTATTTAATTGAAGAGACCAATATTAATATTATTACAGAGCTATTCGCAGTGCTCAACAATCTTTTAGCGCTATATATATATTATTAGTGTCTATTTCATTCGTTATTTTTACATCGTTTTGATATTTTATTTTATTTTTTTAAATAGATTATTTGTAAAAAACAAATATTTTTACTTATAAATTGATCAGATATAAATAAAATACAAACATAGATACTTTTGATAACTTTTCGATGACCGAATGCCAAAAGTATCTCTATGCTGATCTACATTATGTAGTTTATGGCCTTTGCCGGTGTTAAGTCACGTCTATCTAGGCCAAATTTATTGGACGAGTGATGAAATTTAATAAATTAGACAGTGTATTAGCAATTTTTAGTAATCCTTCAAATATCTCCAACATGACACAGTGCGAAATCTGGGCCAAGTTTGTTGGAAGAGTGATGGAATTCAATAAATGGCTTAATTTGAATTTTAAGAGTTTTCAATTATGATGTTCCCAAATATAATCTTAACCTTGCTCTACTTCATTTAGCAATTGCATTTTTACATAGTGATTTCACTAATGAGGCTCCTATTACTACCTCTACATTATAACTTTAAGGTAAGCTCTCCATTCTTTTTATTTTCTTAGGACTTGTTTAACACTTGAGATCTCTTAAGAATAAAACTTAAACTTTGATATTGATGTGTGTTGGAGATTGATTAAAAAATAAGTAGATATGATGAAAAATAGTTGATCTATCTAAGTTGATTATTTCTATATAGTCTGTTTTGATTTTTAATTAGTAGAAGTCTATCTTTTTAATTTAGTAGATATATGAAGTCTTTTATCCTTATCTTATTAAGATATTAGGATAAACTCTTATCTTTTATGTACGCCTATTTAAAAGCATAATGTGTACATCAATTGATGAGTCAATAAAATAATTAGCAATTTAAGAGACAATTTTCTTTCTATACTTTTCCTTAATGATAAAAGTTCCAACATGGTATCAGAGCTCCATAGGTTTTAAGGGCTTGTGAGATTTTTTATAAAAAGAAAAAGGGTATATGAGTCTCGATGGCATCAAATACTTTTTCTGCTCCTCTTCTTATTTTTAAATGAGAGAATTATCATTCATGGGCTATCAAAATTAAGTCTTATCTACAAACTTTGAGTTTGTGGGAAGTTATTGAGAATAATTATGACCCTACACCTCTCCCTCAAAATCCATCATTGGCACAACTCAAAAACCATGAAGAAGAATTGGCAAAAAGACCAAAGGCCCTCCCCTACATTCATTCAGCAGTATTAGAGAAGATTTTCATAATCATAATGGCTTGTGAGTCACCAAAAGAAGCATGAGATAAGCTCAAAGAAGATTTTGAAAGTAATAGCCAAACAAGGTTGATGCAAATTTCGAATCTCAAAAGAGAGTTTGAGATTCAAAAGATGGAAGAATCTAAAACTGTTAAAGATTATAATAGCAAGCTCATGTCTACTACTAATTAAATTAGATTGTTCGGTGAAAATTTCCCTAATCAAAGAATTGTGGAGAAACTTCTTGCGAGTCTACTTGAAAGGTATGAGCAAAAATAATTTTCACTTGAGGATTCTAAAGATTTGTTAAAGATAACTATTGCATAGTTAATTAACGCTCTTCAACCAGTGGAGCGAAGCAGAATAATGAGGCAAGGGACACCAAATCAAACAATTGAAGGAGCATCTCTTGCCAAGACTTCATCAAAGGGGAAAGGAAAAATGCCAAAAGCTTGGTCATCAAGAAGAAGATCATTGGCATAAGGGAAAGCCGCAATGTTTCAAGTGTAAGAGATTTCGGCATTTGCAGAAAAATTGCAGAGTCCAAAATGAAGAAGAACAAACAAATATGGCACATGCGACCATAGAAGAAACTCATTTTTAGACAGATGGTGAGAAGTGCACCAATGAAAAGTTGTTCGATAGATGTACTCCAAGAGTTAGTGATAATGTGCATCAACAAGATTAGAGTTGGTGAGAAAGTGCATCAACAAGGTTTTTGATGAGAAGTGCATCATTTAGTGAAGAGAAGTGCTTCACACAATTTAGAAGATTGGAGAGAAGTGCTCCATAACCAAAAAATTTAAATTTTTGAATCAAAGGGGAGTGTTGGAGATTGATTCAAAAATAAGTAGATATGATAAAAAATAGTTGATCTATCTTAATTGGCTATTTCCATATAGTCCGTTTTGATTTTTAGTTAGTAGAAGTCTATCTTTTTTATTTAGTAGATGTGTGAAGTCTTTTATCCTTATCTTATTAAGATATTAAAATAAACTCTTATCTCTTGTGTTAGCCTATTTAAAGGCATAATGTTTACATCAATTGATGAGTTAATAAAATAATTAGCAATTTCAATGACAATTTTTCTTTTTGTACTTTTCTCTTAATGATAAAATTTCCAACTGTTGTGTATATACTTCTTGAATTCTTAAATCATGTAAATTATACATTCAAATTTTAATAAATTGGCAAATAAGCCCTGAAAGTTAGAAACACTATTAAAACTTATCCAAATGTATTTAACACTTTGTAATTGAATGTGAATTATAAATTACATACTTTTAAGTTTACAATAAAGAGACATTCAAGAAGCAGGTTTTTGTATGGAGTTCGTTAACACTGAAGTAAAGTTGCATAAGAGGAATGTGGTTTTAATCATTCTGAAAGACGAACATGAAGCATGTGCATTTATCGTTACCTCAACCCGAATGCATTTGCAAGGAAAAATGACATAAATTTCTTCCTTAGGACTTGGAATTTTGATTGGTTTTTGGAAAATCACCATGAAATGGAACTTCTCATTCTCATTCATAAGGATAGAAAAAAGATGAGCCAAACAGATACATGTGAAGCCTCAAAACATGTTCTGGCTATAGAGCATGGTCTTGTAAAATCAACTAGGATCAGCCTTAGTGCTTGTGGTATGTCCTGCTTTAAGTCTAAAACTAGGATCACACCATTGTTTTGCAAAAAACTGTTGTGTTATTTCAAGCTCTTTCATGTTATCTTGCAACCGAAGATACATGTACTATAATACATCAAGAAAAAGAGAAAAAAAAAAAAAGGGGCATACAATCTTGGAATGAGACTTCCGTTAATAGCTCTAAAACATTACTCGACGATGGATGGACTAGAGGAACCAGGCCACGGTACTTGAATGGTGACCATAAGCGCATCATACTTGAATTCCACGTCCCTTCCATTGATTTGGCAAACCTAGGTTCCTCAGATGCAAAAACCTTCATCTCTCCACTTCCTTTAACACAATCTCAACAGACCTCACTCCATACTTCAAGGACTGGATAGCCCACCAGTGTTCAGCATGTTAACCACCCGATAGGAGCAAACTGCACGGATTTCCCGCTCAATACAGTCACTGGAGACACTATGACAAGCTCGAAGTTGAATGGTTCCAGGGAGATCTCTATGTTGTCAGATGGTTTTGACAGGACAAGTTTCTTGGACTGAAGCAAGTACATGGCAAAAAGATGCACAACATCGATAGAAGTGGGATGGTTTCTGCTATTCCATTCGATGTCGTTTGGATTTGCCCAGCAAGATACCTTGACAAAGTCCTGAGAGAAACACCGGTTGCTCCGTGTCTTACAGCTCCGTCCTCCACCTTGGCAGTTGAATGCTCCAATAACACCGCTGTACTGAAGAAATCCACAACGGGGTAAACTAGATTAATGGAATCAAATGATATCAAACCAGTTCTTTCATAATTCAAACACAAACTTACTTTGTTCAAGTTCCATATCTTGAGCACAGTCTTGCCATCATGGAGTGGATCAACAAACAAACAATCCTTGGTGGGCAAAGCATAGTATTCACATCTTAGGATGGTACCATCAGGCAAAACAAGGCACTTGAGCAATGGGAAATTATGCTTCCCAACAGAGTCACTGACATATATAGGACCACCAGAGATTGCCCTTGAAGCAGCATGGAACTCAGCATATGGATATTTGGACTGAAACATGCCCCAATCAGGATGAATGAAGTTGCCCATCCACAAGCTGTTGTAGGCACAATGCACCATGTGACAACCTTGGAGCCAGAATGTCCCGTTGGGATCTCCAGATGGATCGGTACACCAAAAGTCATCACCTGTTAATTTTTGACATGAATTTAACATATTAAAGTTAGTCCATCAAGCAGTATTAGGTATATCCTAAACATAAATTAGGTAAAATTGTTTCCTAGACACTTTGTTATACTTTTATAAATTTAACATAGTTTATATTTTTCAAAATTTTTAATTAATATCTACTTATTTTTTTTTTAAATAAGAGAACTCTTTTTTCATTTCCTGGATAATAAGAAAATATATACACATAAACGGGTCAAAAACTATATATCTATAGTACCTAATATTTTTAACTAATTTAAATTAGACAGTTGCCTATTATCCATGTTAGTGAATAATATTAATTTCAGACCAAACAGTCAAGTCACGAAGTAACTGCCAAATCAAGATTACTTTGACAACTATTAATTTAAATATTAATTAAGCTTGATTTTAAGCATTCATCTGGTGTGCAACATTAATTTAATAGTTAAGCCCAGTATGAAGACAAACTATTTAAATATTAAATTTGAGAAAGAAAAAAAAATACAAAGATAAAAATAGAAAAATGAACCAAATTAATATGCTCTCCACATGACGTATCCACTACTTTAGCAGTTCCAGCACATGCCAAATAGCAGACGGCTAGACGCCAACAGTGCAAAGCAGAATAGTAAATTAAAAAAAAAAAAAAAAAGCATGGTCGTATTTTTTTTATCCACCATGCAAGATGTTGAGCCAGTTTGTTTCATCTCGTTTTTATCATTTTAATATTTTTTTTTTTTTTTTAGATATTTGCTAAAAAAATAGATATATAAAAAATAGACATTTTAACTTATAAATAAATCAAACGAATTTTATATAAATAAGATAATGATAAAAATCAAATACAGATAAAATTTAAATAAAAATAAGACAATCTAAACAAACCCTTAACATCCTATATCAATATCATATTATTGAAATACTTAATATATATATATATATCATCTATTGTATTTAGTTTAATCATAATAAAACTATGGAAATTCCTAATTTCCACCGGTTCTTTTTTCTATTTTTATCTTTGTATTTTTTTTTCTTTCTGAAATTTAATATTTAAATAATTTGTCTTCATGCTGGGCTTAACTATTAAATTAATCCTGCTAGGCTGCCACGAATATTCATGTTAAGAGTAACGTAGGGTTCACACTTCATATTATTAATCTTGTGAAGCTGATATAATTAATAGAATAATGCAAAAAAAAAAAAAAAAAAAGAAGAAGAAAAACTCTGGAAACGTACCGACACGACCCAAAGAAATGGTCTCGGTTCCGAGGAACATGAAGTCGTTGCAGCGTTCCATGCTTGCAATTACACCATTGCCCTTAAAACGATTTATCACCGAAGCCGTTAATGCCTTGGAATGTGCCTTTGCAAGTTCCACTCTTCCGCCATACTTCTCACATAACATCTCCATCAACTGTTCATAGCAGAGGAATAATTAAGATAAGATATAAGATAAAAGATAATTAAACCATTTATTAAGCACCTGATTGGATTAAAATATTGATTAATGGAAATACGTAACTTCACATGCAATAGGATTTTTTTTATTAATTTTTTATTTAAATTGTAGTATTTTGAAAAAAAGAAAAAAGATAATTCTAAAATTCAATTCGTCGTAGGATTTTTTTTCCTGTGAAAGCTAAATTCCCAGTTAATATGAAAACAATAAACGTAAGAAATATTTTTAATGATTTGAAACTTACATGGATGACGTCCACCTTGACACCGTCAATACCAGCAGTCTCCAAGTGCGAGTGGATGCCCTCGTACATTTGATCAGCCATCTCCGGTGGGACCAAACCCACACCATTGTTAACGATCTTATCAACTGCCAAATCCTGAATAGTGAGCTGGAGTTCAGGTGACAATTCGGGTTTAATCACAGTGCATTCCTTGGTGATGGGATCCGAATCATGACTAATGGACTGCCACCCATCGTCAATCAAAACATGCCCAGGTGGGCACCCACCATCCACCAGGCCCTTAACCCCTTCCCAAATGCCTTGGGGATGCACTGTGAGATAGAACGCGTCCCACGTGCACCACCCGAATTTGTCCACGATTCCTGGGGGGGTCTTTTGCTCTAGGAGCTTGGAAGTCCATAGATAAACCCTGCACACGCTCAAGGCCTGTTTCACCAAGGCAAACGGGTCGTTCCCGGCTTGGACGTAGAGCACCCTTTGGAACCTGGCGGATGTTACTTTGGTGGGCCCACTTTCCACACATAAGTCCACGTAATCGTCTGGCCCAGGTTGGAGTGAGGCGCGGAATGGGCCTTCCAGGACAGGTAGCAAGACCACGTAGGACCTTCCCGAATCGGAACCATCAAGCACAACCAGTTGGGTCTCGTTCTCAAGGTCTCCTCCTTTGGAACCAACCCAATGGGTGGTCCACCAGACCTTGAACCTGCAAATGCTCATGAACCTAATGTCCTTCAACTTGCCGATGGAGACCACGTGGTGGCTTTTGGGCTCGGCAGCATCGAACCCCACGAAACAGCCAGGTGTCAGTAGTATTATCTCATCACTGCTGTATGGTGATGGGGTGGCAGTGATGTTGGCAGGAACATCGGAGAGAATGAGGTGTCCATTGGCAAGTAAGTTTGAACCTTCCAAGGAAATAACAGACTGGTTAGTTCCTCCTCCAAAAAAACTCGAGCTTGGAGCCATTGATGATTGAATGACCACAACAAACAAAGCTTTGAGGGACACACAAGTGTGTTGGGAGGAGAAAAAGAATTTTTGATAAGGAGTTGGTTTCTTTACAGAGAGAGAACTGGAAGGTGATATATATAGAAGAAAGAAATTGAGTTTAGAGAAGAAGTGAGAATCTAATATGTTCTTAAGTTCGGTTAAGGATGTTTGTGTTTATGTTTGTGTGTATTTGCAAAGCTGATGAGTTATGTTTCAGCATGAAATGTTTTGCATGTATTTATAGGCAATGGAGGCAATGGGGGTACTTATAGGCAATGTTTTGTGATTAGTGTTGACATTGTGTCGACACTTGGGAGGACTTCGGTGGGTACTTATGGGCAATGGAGGACCTCGGTGGGTACTTTTTTAAAACGCTGTCCTTCATTTTCATGTAAATTTGCCACGTATCACCATATGGTAATATTATCTATATTATATTGAATCATTTTTCATTTTATTTTTTACATATTGCACATATTTATTTACGAAGATACTAATAAGTCAGTATTTTTAAATTAATAAAATCCCATCCATTCTAAGTATAATTAAATAGTAGTATTGCGTAATAATAATGTTATCATGCTATGCGAACTGCTCAATAATGCATAAATATTAGTAAAAATTTACTATATCAATCATATGCTAAAAACCATCTGTTTATTGTTATAATTTATATTAAAATAATATTAATACTTAACCCTTAATCAACTACTCAAACCAATAACTACCAAAAGTCATCACCTGTTAATTTTTCACATGAATTTACAAATTAAAGTTAGTCCATCAAGCAGTATTAGGTATATCCTAAGTATAAATTAGGTAAAATTGTTTCCTAGACACTTTGTTATACTTTTATAAATTTAACACAGTTTATATTTTTCAAATTTTTTAATTAATATCTACTTTTTTTTTTTAATAAGAGAACCCTTTTTTCATTTTCCTGGATAATAAGAAAATATATACACATAAACGGGTCCAAAACTATATATCTTTTTTGAGATACCTTTTTATGAAATACTACTTCAATGATGTCAATACATACCCCGGGTCCCACCACCGTCATCGCTCTTTTATATTATTTTTCCCTCTCGCTACTTTAATGCTATAAATCTTTTTCAACAATTTTCAATCTGCTTTTTACTCATATTTCCGGTAAACCAATAAAAGATAAATACGCCTTTACCTTATTTTTTTTACAATACTTTTCTAGAGGATGTGTCCTATAAGAAGATGGGATTATAACAGTTAATAATCATATTTAACACACCATCAATGAAAGATATTATAAAAAACAACACATTTGCAATAAAGAATAAATACTTCATAATTGAAAGATAATGAAAATCAATAGTACACAAAAATAATAGTATAATAATAATAAAATACAAAAAAGTAGGGAAAAAAATAGATTGGTTTTTCAATCTTACATATCGAGATACAATACATTCACATATATATATATATATATTTATACTTATAATTATATGAATTTATAAATAAGTTATCTAAACGTGTTGAATCCAAAAACTAACAATAAAACTATGCACGGTTGGATAAAATTTAACACTCTAAAGGGAAGGTCTTGTTGGACTTTGCTTGGGCTTAATAACTTGGTTGAAATTTAATCGTCAACATTGGGAATTAAAGAAGACAGTGGAAAGAGTTTCAGGAATGTTAGTTTGTCTCAATATTTCTTTATCGTCCGTTCACTTGACATGAATAGTAATTCATTTCTTTCTCGTTCGTTGTAAAGTTGATATTATGGTATTTACTTGAAAAGAATGATAATTCATGATGAATTGCTATTCACTTGACATGAATAGTAATTCATTTCTTTCTCGTTCGTTATAAAGTTGATATTATAGTATTTACTTGAAAAGAATGATAATTCATGATGAATTGCTATTACATTAAAATGATGAATAGTAATTCATGTCCTAATTATAAATTGCCATTCAATGGTCTATTTTTCAACTTTTTCATAAATACTTCTATTTTGAAAGTAACACATATATAATTATCCTCTCTCTGTAATAAACATAAGGGGCACTATAGATATTTTACCTTTTATTCTAATAATTACTTGTTTTATTTTTTACATCAAGTAAACATTATAATAGCCATTACAATTCTATTACATTCCTTTTGAATTGGAATTTCATTCCCCTCTTATTCTATTCAGTGAAGTGAACGAGCTGTTAGTCTTACGAACTTATGCCAATAAATATAAAATATAGTACATGATTCTATTTGCAAATTAACTTTGTGGTGAGCCAAAATGAGAAAGTGATAACACTTGACTCAAATAATTGAGATCTCATGAGGAAGGACTAATTTGAGATAAGAAGATGGCTTAACTTCTAAATGAGATAAGATTTGAAAAAATTACCCACCTCAGAAAGTAAATGTAATGATAAGAGCTTAGAGTTAAGAAAGTAACACTGCTTCACTTATATCATTTAATAACATCTTTTGGAAGAAACAACAAAATGAAATGAGAAACCTATTACCTTGAAAGCTTCACTTACGTCAAGAGAATCGAGATCTATAAAACTATAAGGAAGCATCCCAACCTGAGATCAAAGAGGAGTAGAATGACTAATCACTCTATAAGGACATTGGAGCAATAGACTTTGTACCAAGGTAGTATAGCACTAAAGAAAAATGACTTAGGAACATAATCATTATATGAGAAATTAGATCTTCCAAGCTCTATGCTTATTTAAGTTAATTTTAAAGAAAAAATTAATTTTTTGAGGGGAAATGATGAAATGCCCTGGAGAGTATTTTATAGTTAGGGTTATTATGGTAAATTAAAATAAAAAAATCCCTTCCATTTTATATTATTTTTAAATCTAAATGTCTTCGCCCCTTCTCTCTCACCCTTTCTCTATAAACCTTCTTAAAACCCTAACCCGTGAGCTCATGAAAACCATTCATTATCATTTTATAAGTTTCCTATAACAAATCTACACTAATAAAATGATATTTTTCTCTTAGGAAATTGAACTAAATGATTACAAGAATATTGATGGTAAGAATTTGTCATAACAAATTCATTATGGCATGAATGGAGTGCTCATAAAGAGAATATGTTATCTTATAGAGATTGACATGAATCGGTTGTGATACTAGATTGTGACAAGAGATATGAATACTATTGTCTTCTACACATGTCTAGGCATTGAATCTCACAATGATCTTGATACATATTATATATGAGGATTATAGTTATAGATTTGTTCTAGTGATGATGAATTATAAGATGCCATTGGATTTGATAAGAATTATGAATTGAAATTTTATGAAAAACTAAAATGAAAGACAAACTAGATTTACCTAGGAGTATGGTTTAAAAATGAAAACTTGGTAGATGAAAATCAAGGATTGTATAAGGATCAGAGAAATCCCAAGAAGAAGAGTTCATTAAGATATGAATCATTAAAGGTGGAACTTTTTATAAAAAATGATAGGAGAAAACGCCCCAAAACTAGGTCAAATTAGTATTGCGAACAACCTTGGACTAATCCAATAAAAAAATCAACCGAGATTTACCTAAAAGTACACTTGCATTTATCACATTTTGGAATTTCGAAAAATCAAGTCAGATTTTGAAATTTAACTAGAATAATTAGATCTAGTCAAATAGATCATTCTATGATGTTAATAATGTTATGTTAGGAATTGGATCATCCATGCTTATGTGGTAATGGGCTTGTATTTGCTATTGTTTGATGTTTGTAGAGGGCTAAATCTGAATCTTGACTCTTTGGGCTGAGTGACAGGGCCTAGAGAGTCAAGTCCATGAAATTAGAATGATTGAGGGAGATTTTATATGGTGGGCTTGAAGTATGGATCGTTGGATTGGGCTAACCTACCAACTCTTAACCTTTCTTAAGGAGCTCATGCACTTAAATAGGCTTTCCATGGGCTAGAGAGCTTATATAGAAATCCATCATCAGAAGGACTCATCTCACTAGTTGATGATCAGTACGATCCAGCAGACGTAATTAAGAGATAAGCTCTATAAATACCTAGACTTCCTCATCATTTGACAGATTTAGAATTTGATAAAAACGTCATCGTACTGCCATAATACTTTCACAATAGATCAAACAGAACTCAAAGCAAGGAACACATAGCCTCTTCTCTAGAACAATGAAATTGATGCTATATAGCTTATCCGCCTATCACTAGTGCATTCGAGCTCCCTAAGACTACCTGCTCCTCTTTCTTGCTATCTCACTCTTAGTCATTCCGTGTACATGTTTCTACATCATTCCTCTGAGATCACGTGTAGTGAAACGCATGATGTATGCACGTGAACACTACTCTTTTAAGCCCACATGACCATAAATCTCTTTTAAAATAATAACCTCTCTTTCAAAATAATAATCTCTTCCTCCTTTACTCATTGATTTTCTTCATTTTTTCTTTTAAAATTTCGAATTAAAAAATGAGAAAATTATGTTGCATATAAGACGTAATATATTTAACCAAAACTACGCAAAAACGTTTTTATTGTAAAACATTTTAATATTTTATGATAAAGAATTAACTAATTTTTTAATAATATAATATTATTAATTTTGCACAAATAATGTGGGTATAGCATTTGCTAGTTTCATACTTAGTGTTTTTCACTCATTCCTTATTTTTAAAATCATGATGATGATATGGATCAATACAATTAACTGGGCTATGACCTGTATATTGGTAGTAGGCACTATATCAATCTTGTTGGAGAAGATGATCATGATGAGTTCTTAGGATAGAGAATTATTCAAGTTTCTTGTTTTCTTTTGAAGATTTAATAGACAACTATTAGTAAATAAATTCCATGAGTTGTACATTTGTTAAAGAAATTGTTATCAATATTAATGGTTGGATTATGTTGAGGGTTTTTATTTATTTATTATTTCTTGTAATTTCAATGATTTGTATTCTTTGGTGCAAGCATACACCAAAACTCATGGCGCCTATCCAATTAGGAAATTGACGATTATTCTAATAGATCATATGGATCTTCGGATAGAATAGCATCACTATTTTTTTTTTTTTAATTTTGCAGGTTCCATTGTCATTCTATTTACAACACTTTCGAAGGCATATCTTGTGTCATTTAATTTTTCTTTTAAATTTGCAAATAACTCTATAAACTTTTATTTCATTACAAATATAACTTTCAAATGTAGTGAATCATCTCACTAAATATTGATAAATTAACAACATATAGAATCTTTTCTATTTCATATAAAAAAGAAAAAAAACCACTTAGGTCGATTAGAAGATGCTAAATTGCACTTAATAAGTTTGATGAAATGTATTCATAGTTCATCTCATATAAAAAAACTAGGTAATTATTATTTTTTTTTAGATTACTTGTTAATTTATAAAAAATTTAAAGTGTGCAGGCAATATTTAAAAGTTTAACTATATATCCTTAACACGAATAAGATTTAGTGGATTATTTGTAACTTTTTTTCTCCGTAATTTTTATTGGTCGTATGTAGTAGCCATTCTTTTTATTTGTTTAAGAACCACTCAACCGCATGCTTCTAAATTCTAATGTAGGGTGGGGCCCACTTGTTGTCCAGACTCTGAAGTTTGGAAATTTCATCCCGTTTAATTTTAAATGTGCCGGATCAGCCGATCACTTTTGATGATGGGGAAATATATTGTGCTTATATTTTTTTATGAAAAACGTACTGCACTCCTTAATCCTTACATTGTTGTTGCGCTATCTCTTTATATCGCGAAACAAAACATTATCTTGATATTATATTATGCTAGAGTATCATGTATCCATATTAGCTACTAAAGATCTTAATGAATAATATTAAACATAATAAAATTAAATGTTTCTGTAAGATACAACACCTTAGCCCATTACCCATTATAGAAAGTAAGAAGTTTAAAGTGAGCAGTATCCTTCATTGTCTTATTTTCTTTCATTTTTTTTTCCCAAGTGTGTTGTTATTCATTGTACATTTCCCACTCTTATTGCTTGAAATATCCGAAAATGAAAAACATAAAAAAAATATGTAAAGTTGTTTTATTAAAATAAGTAAAGAAAATTGAGAATAAGAAAAGACAAATTATAATGAATAAAATATACTAAAAGTTAAAGAAGAATATCTCTTCATAAAATATGAGACAAACTTAATGACACATCTTATCAACATCTATAAATAGATCTTGACCTTTTATTACGGCAATAAGAATCCTCTTATGGTGATAAGGAAAGGAAGAAGGCAAGAAACACCTGTAAAGAAGTAAATAAGTTCTATTTAAATCTTTTTATTTCTTATTAGAATTATGAAATTTAATTAAAATCTAAAGAGACTCCTAATAGTCGATTTTAATAACCCTAATTGTTTTAATAATAATGGAATTCCAATTAAACTTGATTTATAAAAGTCAAAGAGCATAACTCTTACTAAATTGAAGAACTTGAATTATTAAGGACAAGCACTTGGAAGCCTAAAACAATAGAACACATTAAAAATAATAGTGGAAATTAAAGAAATGAATTAGATATCTTAAGTTCTCAGTTATTTTATTATTAATTATAAAACAAAGAACAACTACACTAGTGATGGATTTTTTTTTTTTTTTTTGAAAAATTATATAATTGGTTTGGTTTAGCTCAATTAGATATCCAATGGAGTCGGATCAAATTGAATTAGAAAAAATGAATTGGATTTTTGGTTCAAATGATTCATGATGTAATCTTCTTCCTCCTTTTCCTACTTCTCGCTAATAATCTATAGAAGGTGTGTACCTACTCACTCTATATCTGCTTGTTCGTACATGGGAAATTAATGATCTTATGTGTGCAAGAATAAGGACAAACAAATTATTTGTGTTTGATATCTGCTTGTTCGTACATGGGAAATTAATGATCTTATGTGTGCAAGGATAAGGACAAACAAATTATTTGTGTTTGATATAATTATAGAGTTTGCAATATAAAATATAATTATGATACGTTATTCAAAGAAGTATATATATAATTATGATTTATTTTTCTCCCTTTTATATAAATTTTAGTAATTATTATATTTTTTTCCTCGAATACAGGGGTTATAGATGAAAATTGAAGTGGTAATTTTAATAAATTAAAGAAAAATATTCGGATTCAAAGCATGTGTCCCCAAACTTGCGTAAGGAAAAATACGCGGGCCAGTATTCATTTATATCCTATGACACCATGCGAAGTGGAGATACTATGTTGCCTTTTTTTTCTTAATCTTTTTTTTTTTTTTTCTCAATTCGGTGTGGTAGGCCCAGTACGCCGTATGTTTCGACCTTCGGTATAGTTCCTAGTGGGCGTTAGGATGCCGACAAAGGACACGTATGACCCTATTTAGGACCATCCTATTCCTATGTATCACCGACTTCCCAACGATGTACTCGGCACTAAATTATGGAATTAGCCTCCGCAGCAGATCTATTTATATAAAGCCAATAAGCCCCATTTTTTGTATTTTAGAACAGAGTAAAAATAAAAATTTAATAATATATATTAATTTTTCTTGCTTTATGGTTATAGGTTAGCACATTACCTTCGCAAAGGGGAATAAGATAGCGACAATGATGTGATCATTGATGAATACAATGGAGAGTTAGTAGATTATTAATTTATTTAGTTGCACTTTAGATAGTATTGATAATAGATTAGACACACATAAAAGCAAAATAATCGTAAATAATTTCTTAAATTTTAATCTCAAATGTTAATTTAGACTTTAAATGTTGCAATTAACTTTTTTGAACTTTAGTGATTGTAACTTATGAAATTGCAACTAACTCTCCTAAATTCTAGTATTGATACAAATATGTCTCCTCCAACTAATTAAAGAATATTTTAACATTTCCTAAACTTTGTTATTAATGTGTTTTTTATATCTGAAAAAACTAAACATCTTTCATCTTGTCAATTTATCACAGCTTACAAGAGTTGTTTGTAATTTTTCCTATATAAATATACTAATATATCTTTACCTTCAACCATGACTTGAATACTAACTAAAGCCAAAAATGAAATATATAAGAAAAATCTGTAAGGCTTCGGACTTATCTCTATATTTAAAATAGATAAATCCAGTCCCCAATCACATATAATCCATGGTATTATATGTAAGGTTGTAATCCATGATTAGTTTGGATAGTTATTAACTTAAATGTCCTATAAGAACAAACTTTATTACTAATAATACATATAACATTCCATAAAATACAACTTTTAACTTCATTACTTAATAAAATATCCAAATATAATACAACCATATATATATATACACATACATTACAAACAAGGCTTGTAAACAAGCCATTTACAAAATATATCAAAAGATAAACAAAAATCCTATTAACTAATACATAGGTTTTCAGAACATATATGTACATATAGCTATTCTATTATATAAGGGTTCCATCAAAGTTAAGGTCATCTCTATTCCTCCCAATCATCTAAGAACTCCTCAAAATCCGATTCATATCCCTTGCATGTATAGAATTCATCATCCACACCTAAAAAGGATAAAAATATGAGCTAGAGGCCTAGTACATAAGTAACAAAAATAAATGTGTAATCACACACACGATCTTAAACTATAATGTAATGTGACAATCATTCGATTATTAGATAATCTTTAATTAGTCAAACATCACTAGAATATTCAAACTCTGAACAACAAGGATATCTGGGGGTCCTGAGTAACGATCACGACGCTCAGGGAGTTGATATAAGCAGCTCGGATACTTATATCTCCTATATAATATATCCATAAAAGAGAAAATAACCTCATCTAGGGTTAACAGCCATTACACAACTTTACTTATCTTAGTCCATAACATCACTTAGTCCAACTGTTCTCATAAACGTTTAAACTAAATCATATTATTTAATTCTAAGATTAAGCAAACGTTACGCCGATACTGTCTTCCCCATCAGTTACCCGCCGTAGCCCTTAAATTTTTGGAATCGGTTTAGCCTAAAACCCTAAATCGGAAGTCAACTGGGACTCTAAAGGTCAACGAAACCCTAGTTAGACGTGATAGCTTAAGTTCGGTAATCCCGAATAAGCAACTCGGTAAGAGTAAGTAGGAGTTTAGAATATAGAATAGTGCGTAATTACCCAAGGAAGCCTAAAAAGATCATATTAGTAAAACTGCAACACGTTTCGAACCCGATCGGACACAGTTCTTGAAAAAGGTGTCCTAGAGCCCGGAATAGTAAAAATATTTCGAATATACCGTTAGACTCGTAAAAATATAAGGTTTTCAAAAATATCAGTTTTATAATTTTTCGGTAAGTAAAAATAACTGATATCGCAATTATACGCGTATTTTCTTACTACCGGTACTTTATTGGTCATATTTACTTTACATTACACTATTCATTACTATTCTACACTATTCTTTTATCTCTACTTTTTCTTACACCTACTCTTCCAAACACCATAACCTATAACCTTTACTTTTTATCGTTTCCATAACTTTATTTCACATCTACCTTACTTATTACTTCATTTAATCAACAAAAATACAAAAAAAATAAATCTCTCCCTCTCTCTACTCTCTTTGGCCGGCGCCCCTCCCCCTCATACGTTCCTCAATTTGTTTCAATTTTCTTTTATTTTAATCACATAAAAATCACTCCATATTTTCCTATAAATACCCCCCTCTTCTTTCACTTCTTTCACACATTTACTACTTACAAAATTCTTACAAAAACTCTCTCAAATTCTCCTCTCAAAACTCTCTTCAAATATCCTCCCAAAACTCTCTTACAATAATTCCAAAACAACATTCTACCTACACAAAACCAAAACCACACAACACTTCAAAAACTTTATTTAGGTAAACTTTTCCTATTGTTTTTCTTCTTCTCATGTCATGTAACTTTACATAACCATAGTGTGAGTTTCCAAAGACTAAATGTTATGGAAGCTACCCTATGTTCATGTATTGTTCTTATTCATGAAAATCTATTTATGTTTATGTTGTTATTTTGTTCATATTATTGTTATTATATCTAAGTATTATTATCTATATATATATACATATTCTTTAGAGCATATAAGCTCACTTGTAATTTATTTATTTATTCCATTGCAATTTATTTATTCCTTGTTATTTTAATACTAGTCTCTAGTCTTAGACTTGTCCTCATCAAGTCAAAACAAATTTTTTTTTTCTTTCATTTTATTTTGGGACTAGTCTACTTCTTAGTCCTGGGAGCCTTGAAGAAGCTAAGACTCTCAATACTTGACTTTATTATTTATGTTATTTTTGTTTGCTATTATTTCTCATAAATCATGTTCATTAAGATTGTTGTTCAAATTTTTCAAGTTCTAAAAATAATTGATAAAAAGAAAGTTTTATCACTTAGGAATAAGTTTATATGAAATATAAAATCTATGGTTTAACAAAAATAAAGTCATTCCTTTCAAAGTTACTAAAAGAACCTACTACAATTTTAGAAACTATTTTTGTTATGAAAAGCTTTTTAAATCATTTATTATCCCACTTTGTTTTTCAAAAGAAAATTATTTTTGATACAAATGATTTCTATGAAAACATAACATAACAAAAACCTTAAGAACAAGAAGTGAGGATTTTCAAGTTTAGATCTTTTCAAATAAATAGTTAAAGAAGAATTGTGTAGAACATACATAGGACCAACACAAGAATTTAGAAAAGAAAAAAAATTATTTTTCAAAAGTCATCTAGAAAAATACTAAGTAAAAAAAAATAAAGTAATTCTTTGAAAACAAAATAATCAAAGTATTCATTACAAAATAAATTACCAAATGAATTCTTGTAAACTATAAGTTTTCTAAACTTTTAATTAATATTGTTTTACTCAAGAAACATGAATGAAGAACAAACACTTGAGTATGAATAAAATACGAGCTAAATAACCACAAAAGGAGAATTTTTCAACTATATAGATAACTAAGTATTTACCAAGCAAATTTTGAATGATTGAACCAAAATTATTTTTGAGTTAGAAAATTCGTGGTGAAGTTTATTGCCACTGTTTCGGGGCCTAAATGGTTTAGTTTGATAAAAATAGTTTTAGAAATGAATATATCATTTTGAGTAGATAGAAATCGGTATATTATATGCGCGATTCCGAGTTAAAATGACCAAGTTATGGCCATTTTAAATTGGAACTTTCCTTTATACGAACTTTGACGTTCTCATGACATTGTCTTGTCAAAATTCAAGAAAATCATCAAGAAATACTCATCTTAGCAATTTTCTTTGGCTAGGTGACTCCGAGGAAGGATACCTATATCCCGAAGATTATTTCGATTGAGTGGAGTATGTGAACGACTCATCCGTGTAGAAGAATAGTCAACATGACATCGTGAGTTTATTTCCTTAAAATGCTATACTTGTTGTGCTTGTAATTTAGTTGCATTAGAGTTAGGAAAAGATAAATGGATATGTATGTAAAATAATTCTTTGAAGGAATCCTAAGAATATCGAGGTCGGAATTGATTTAAATGTTTGTTTTAGTATAACACTTGAATTGTATGAGATTCTTTGATCACCTTAAATATGATAATATTAATATTATGATATCATAAATAAATGGATTCATGCATACCATGAAGTGAGTCACATTGCATTGGGTTATTATCCTTGGGTGAGAAGGATAGTAAGCTCAGGTCGAAAGCAACACTTGGCGAAGTGTCCAAAAGCGATTGCTTGGAGGCGTTAAGGAAATGCTTGGCGGAAGATCCGAAAGTAAGGCTCAATTCAAGTAAACTTCATATGCTTGGCAATATTGGTCGAAAGCATAAATCTTTTTAACTAAAACTACTTGTTTTGAGGTTGCGTATCATCAAACCCCGAATGGAGGGCGTAAATCCATTCAACATATAGTTCCCGAAAAACTATATGCCTTGATTGCCCACGTGTATGTTGCATCTCATTTGTTTGTATAAACAACTTGTTTGAATTCTTGTTACAAGAAGTTATTTATGAAAATAGTTCTCAGTAAGCCTGTTAGCTTATACCCCTATAGATATCTTTTGCAGTTCCCCTATCTGTGGTTGAGGCCACGAGGACCCTGCAGCCAGGTACTTCTTTTGTGAATAAGGAATTTCTAGATTAAGTTAGTGTTGAGAAAGTTGTAGAAATACTCTTGTAATAGATTTTTGAATAAGGGAAATGTCCCTAAGTTTGTAAGATCATTGTTATAAATAAATGAATATTATGAATCATCTTTTCTTAATATGTTATTATATCTTCTTAAGCTTCATAATTCCATGTATGGTCTTCTAAATTTGTGAGAACACGCCTTACACTTAATGTCAAAGCTTAGGGGAATGACTAAGGTTGTCATACTTAAGCTTTAGTATTAAGTGTGGCGGACTGTTACGTTTAGTGTACCCTTTGGGGCGTGATAGTACCACTTAGGAAAGTCTTATCAAAAGACAGGGGTGGCCAAAGTGCTTAAACTATCGTGTCCCCAATCTGAGCAAGGTACTGCTCCTCGAGCCGGATACCGATCTGCCATACTGAGCTAGATATGGATTTAAACAGTGTAAGAGACGTCCAACTCAATCAAGGTTTAAGTTTTTCTATATTAGAGTTGATTAAAGATATGTCTATCCTAAGCAAAGAACAAATACATTACTGCACACCTTATGTAGGAAATCCAAATAGAACCTCAGGAATCCTTTAAAAGATAATCCAAATTCAAATCAACATTATATACTTGGAATTACACTTAATGCAGATCAAATCTTAAACTTAATACTTAAGACTTCAAATATAACTTATACAAAGTCATAACATATTATTTATACATTTATTAAGATCACACAAAATCATCATTATACCTCAAATATCATTAATTTATCTCATTTTAGTCCAAAAAGATCCATTTCATATGCAAACACACATTTAACAAGAAAACATAAGTTTTTAACCTTGTTTGAAAAACACAATAGCTAGAAAAAACTAAAATTTAAGCATATATAATTCTTGAATTTTTTAAAAATCAAGACATAAAAGTTGTAGATCTCCTTTTAAGCTTTCCAACGCAACTTGAATCACCTTAATCGGAGGTCAGATGAAAAAGTTATGGACAATTTACTAATGGGCTATGAAATAGGGGAAAGTACACTACCTAGTACACCACCGTGCTCGTGGCCGTGTAGGGTACTAAAAGGTGACTCGAGAGTAATTTTTCAAGGTTTTATGACCTACACAACCACTTACATGCCCGTGTATAAGGTGGGGTAGAGGTTAACAAAGTGACCAGAGAGCTTATTTTGATAAACACAAGCTCATACATGCCCGTGTACAAGGTAGTGTTGATCTAGGAAAATTTTTGACAGCAAATACGCATTTTCCATGATTTCTTTACACAATATATCAACTTTTACACATTCAAACTCTCTTCAAAACACATAATAAGCTTCCTACTACTTGGTGTATAGACTTAACATTATCCATGCACTTCCAACTCATTAAACAACATAAATATCACTTCGAATTCCACTCTTCATTCAATACAACATTCAACACATACACAGCTTCACTAACCCTTACTACACTATTCATATTCTACTTCATTTTCATCAACACGCTTCAACTACTTAACATACACATACTGCAACTTCATATGGTAGCCCAAACACTTTTCAATAATTAACCAACAATTGCAAACTATTAAAGCTCATAACAACACAATATTCATATTTGACATAATCTCTAAGTTAACAAACTTGCACTAAATATAACATAAACTTACCCTAAGAATTTAGGCTTGGTTAGAAGGCTTTATTATGAGCTTTTAATGGTCAAACTTGTAGGAATTTGGATAGGGGAATTGGCCTTGATGTTGGAGTGGCTTTAAAAGAGAAAAATGTTGAGTTTAAATATGTTTAGAGGGCTATCTTGAAGATGGTCTGATTTTGGATGAAAATTGCAAGATTTTTAGCTTAATCTTATCCATTCTTTGACTTTAAAAGCAGCACATTAGAAGGCTTTTAATTGGGCTTAAGTTGGGCATTACGTGTGTTTCATTGGTTTAAATTGAAACAAGGCTTTGGGTTTGTTTTTGGATTCAAAAATCTGCCATCACACTCACACATACATGCAACATGCATTAATTTAACTCACTTCATCATTCATCCAACCACATTAACTAAACATAATTCTTAATAACATAAAAACATATATACCTATATTTTAATATTAAGCACTTATTATACTAATGCAAACACATATATTTTACACTCCTAAAACATATGCATTAAGTTATGCTACTTAATCTATATGCCACACTTGCTATTTATTTATTCTAATATGCAAAACTATTAACACACTATATAACATGATATTGGAAATTCATGGCTATTACATCCTTCCCTCCTTCAAGAAGTTTCATCCTTGAAACTTAGCTTACTTCACTACTCAAAAAGCTCGGGATATAATCTTCTCATCTCGCTCTCCACTTGCTAAATAGCTTCTTTATCCTCTTGTCCACTTCATTGCACTTTCACCATTAGAATCACCTTTCTTCTTAACACTTTATCAACTATAACCAAGATTTTGATTGGCTTCTCACTTGTTGTCAAGTTAGGCAAAACTTGCGGCTGATTAGCACTGATGATAGCATTCAGTTCCAATACACTTTTCGGCAACTGAGAAATATGGAATAAATCGTGCACTTCAGACAAATGCGGTGGTAGTGCCAATCTGTAAGCTAGAGGACCAATCCTTTTGAACACTTCATAAGGACCGATATCTCTCAGGTTTAACTTCCCTTTGACTCTAAACCGAAACACTCCTTTTGTTGGTGATATTCAAAGAAATACGTGCTCACCCACTTCAAACTCAAGAGGTCTTCGTCTCTTATCCGTATAACTTTTGTATCTATCTTGTGCAACTTTCATTCTTTGCTTAACCACTTGAATCTTGTCAATAGCTTGTTGAACCAATTCCAGACCAATTAATGCTCTTTCTCCTACATCGTCCCAATATAGAGGTGATCGGCATTTCCTTCCATACAGAGCTTCATATGCTGCCATCTAAATAGAAGATCGATAACTGTTGTTATAGGTGAATTCATTCAATGGCAAGTGATCATCCCATCGCCCTCCAAAATCTAATACACAAGCTCTTAACATGTCTTCTAGTATCTGGATTATTCTCTCCGATTACCCATTCGTTTGAGGATGAAAAGTAGTGCTGAACTGAAGCTGGATACCAAGTGCCATGTGTAAGCTCTTCCAAAATCTACTAACAAATCTCGTATCTTGATCAGAAGTGATCGTTCTTAGTACACCGTGAACCCTTACAATTTCCTTGATATACACATGTGTCATTTTCTCTAAGGAATCCCCGACTCACAAAGGTATGAAATGAGTCGACTTCATCAATCTGTCCACAATTACCCATATGACTCATGCTTTGCAATGGTTCTTCGTAGAGCCGATACAAAATCCATAGTGATATCTTCCCATTTCTACTCGGGAATAGACAAGGGTTGCAGTTCTCATTTCGGCCTTTGATGCTCTATCTTAACTTGCTGACAGGTTAGACACTTTGAAACATAATCCGCTACATTTCTCTTTATTCTTTCCCACCAATAACACTTCTTCAAGTCCTTGTACATTTTTCATGTTCCTGTCACCAAAAACATTCCTATTCACTTCACTTTGGCTTGTGATGTTGGATTGGCTTGTCCTTAGCTCATCTTAAAAAAAATAAAAAAAAGAGGGTAAATGATATATCAAAAGCATATAAGGAATCAATGATACAGTCAGTTAGTGTTAGTACCTCATGAACACGTGAACGTGATAGGAGATCGTGTTATTTGATTCTGGACTTGATTGAAAGCCTTTTTTATTTGAAAGATGAAAGTAAAACTCAAATTTATGTATAGAAGGCTTAGGAAGTGCTGCTTCAATCTCTGAATTAATACAGTTTTTAAACTCTTCCAAACAACATGTCCAATAAGTCATCTACCCATTGGAGATGATGCCAATACGATCACTAGATGGGAAGACGATCTGTTTGAGGTTTGGATAAATACATTTCCAATTTTCTGGATGAAGTTCCTTACAACATTCATTGAAATCTCCAGTAATCTCAATACTGCGAGGAACACCCTGGTCAAATCCAAACTAACGAGCAACCTGATGGGGTAGATAAACCACAACATTACACTCAAGAAATTCTTCAGAAGAGTCACAGCAGTCATGAAGTGAAGGGAGACTTTCAGGTGTGCACCAAATGATAAAACCCACCTCAGCAGTAGACAAATTGTCTCGCCTCTCTATCAAGTTAACCAAGTCCTTGGAACCTCGAGGATAAAATTCTGGGTACCATTCGAAACCAGCCAATTCCTTAGTATAAGGGCAGAAATTATATTCTTGAACATTATCTATCACATCAATCAGCAATCCCAAAGGCTTTCTGTTCACCCGTGCCTAAGCTCCTGGTTTAACTATATCAGGTTTTTCAAGTGGTGGATCATAGTATTTCTCATAGCGCTCAACAAAAAATAATTGCAAGAATGTCATATCTACATAACATACCACCATGTACCATCCCTTGGATCGTATCGAGGACTCAGGGTAAAGATCTAATCGTCGATACAAAGACCCCAAATAGAAGAGGCTCAATGCGAAACGCTCTCTACGTGAGATACGGATCTCTAAGTAGAAGAAGCGAGGATGAATACTACCTTCAGGACCGCTAGGGAATACAAACAAGAAAAGCCACAATGAGATAAAGGCTATTAGCTCATCCCTAGGATAATTAAAAAAAAAAAAAAAACACAGATGAGTTAAGCCATGATTGGAAAAAGAATAGTATATGCTAATAAAATGATACGATGATACTTACTTGCTATTGTAGCCAGGCTCGTAGGTAAGCTCACCTCCCTTTTCTTGCCCAAAGAAGTAATTAAGCCATGAGGAGAATGTGAGCTGCCTATGACTATCTACAGCTACTCCCATATGAGTCTCTAACAAGTCTATCAAGCTACTGTCCTCTTCAGAAATTTCAGCAGTAGTGATATCCGTTAGTCTTACATCGTACAAGCCCAGTAGCATACATACATCCTCCAAAGTAGGAGTAACTTCACATTAAGATGTGATAAAACTGTGTGTTTGAATACTCCATCGACAAAGGATGGCTCGCCACATATCTGTATCAGCGGTGCGAGCAAAACTTAACTTTGAGCTAATCCATATTGAATCATATAGCCCGGCTTGTTGAAGGATGCTTCCATATCTTTTAATAATATGTCCTACCCAAGGACCCTGTACGTGTACGAATTGTTTAAGACAATGAAATTGGCATTTTGAGAGAGGTAGCTCTTTCCTTTCATTTCTGAATCGCAATATGGAAAATGCATCTATGAGCGCTCTATTTCCTGCATAAGACTCTTGACTTATGAAGCGCAACTCACCATCCACAGGTTGACGTGGAAATAAGTCCTATTTTCGTAAGTCTACCCAAAAGAAGTCTTTTGAAATTGTTGCGTCAACCCATTCATCTTGTGGTGATGGAACTTATGGCACACAAATATCCGATTGCGTTAATATTTCGCTTCTCCTCGCATTATTCAACTTGTTCTTCTTCATCCTTCTACTCACCTTCATTTCTAAAGAAACCAATGCAAGTGATGTAAAGAGTGTTGGTGTGCCACCACTTCAAAAGTAGAGGAGAGAAAATGTGATAGGAGTGATATCAAATATATCACTTGCATAGTAAGAAGATAAGATAGGTTAGTTTCACAAACAGGAGAGGTTTCACTCATGCAACATTTTATTATCATAAAGATATATATATTAAAAAGTACACACATTCTTTGACAAGTATCAAGCTCACTTATGATGAC
This sequence comes from Combretum micranthum, assembly GCA_024138025.1. Classification (NCBI taxonomy): domain Eukaryota; kingdom Viridiplantae; phylum Streptophyta; class Magnoliopsida; order Myrtales; family Combretaceae; genus Combretum; species Combretum micranthum. The sequence continues at coordinate 342,412 of JAMXBD010001112.1, read as the reverse complement.
TCTACAAGACAAGACATTGAGTGAGCAAAAGATTACATACAATACATTTATTGATTTTATCTTTAAGATATTGCTCAAAGAAAGTTATTGTTATTTAGAAGAATACAAGAGCTGTGACTAAGGAACTCATGAAATCTAAAGAAATGAGATCTCCGATTTCCCAACTGGGTATAGTTCTCAAGCTCAGTTTAGAGAGCTTTATGATGTGTTTGGTGAGATATCAAGAAACTATTCATGCAATAGAAGATGAAATAGGATAGCTCTAACACTATTTTATAAATTGTGCACATCTCTCTCATATGAGATCTGTTTGAGGCGACTCAAAATTCTATGGAAAGAAGAGAGGGAGATCTAAAAATTTTATGTTTTGAGTTTTCATGAATTCGTAACACATCAACACGGTTTTCATTATGAAGTCACTACAAGTGCAGTGGTGACTTCAAAAATTGCAGATTTGAGATAGTTTTGTAAATTGTGCACATCTCTCTCATATGAGCTCCGTTTGAGGCGATTCAAAATTCTTTGGAAATCTAAGAGATAAATATAAAAATTTCATTTTTTGAGTTTTTATGAATTCGCAACACATCAATACAGTTTTCATCATGAAGTCACTACAAGTGTAGTAGTGACTTCAAAAATTGCAGATTTGAGATAGTTTTGTAAATTATGCACATCTCTCTCATATGAGCTCCGTTTGAGGTGATTAAAAATTCTTTGGAAAGCTAAGAGATAGATATAAAAATTTCATTTTTTGAGTTTTTATGAATTTGCAACACATCAATACAGTTTTCATCATGAAGTCACTATAAGTGCAGTAGTGACTTCAAAAATTGCAGATTTGAGATAGTTTTGTAAATTGCGCACATTTCTCTCATACGAACTTCGTTTGGGGTGATTCAAAATTCCTTGGAAATCTAAGAGAGAGATATAAAACTTTTATGTTTTGAGTTTTTATTAATTTGAAGTATATGAATACAGAACTCACCATGAAGTTGCTGCATGACAACAAGAGTCCATAATTTCACAGATTTGACACATTTTTGTAATCAACATCTCCTAAATCAAATTGTGGCTCCTTTAGGCTATTGCTGGCTTAAAGGAAGTCTTACCACTATATGTCTTGAGAACAGTCCATGTGCAAAATCTCCAGCCGTGGTGTATTCTATTTGGAGCTAGAAAAGCTCAAAGTTTTGTTTTTTGTTTTTTGTTTTGTTTTTTTTTTTTTTTTTTTGCTACATATATGGTTATGTCAGGAAGTTCAAGTGTTACTCTTGAGTTTCAGTTCTTGAAAGCCCTAGATGGTTGAGTTAAATGCTCAAATAGGTGCTTCTTAACTTGTATTTGTGCTCAGGTCTGATCCGCTATTGCTTGGGTTGCCTTATGAGCTGCTAACAACTACTACCGTGATTGGGATGAGAGGGCTGTTCCTAAAGTTACTTGCTGTCAATTTACTGTCTACTACTTTACTTGCTGCCGGAGCAATTAAGAACTGCTTGCTGGGTAGTTATGAGCTGCTGCAGATTTCAAGTTTATGATAGGGAGCACTTGACTAAGACCTTAGAAAAGCTCAAATTGCATAGGAGCTGTGCACTAAAGCAAATATTCAACAAATCAGCTATGAAATAGTTGTGTGACTAACATAATTGGTTCAATATTGGTTTTGTGAGGAGTTGTTTTCATGAGTAGTTGACAGTGATGAAGTATGTCAACTTAGCATGACTACCGTATTGCCTAAGCTTCTTACATGTACATAAGTCAAACATAATATGTCTATTTTGCCTGAGTGGTCCCATGTCAGATAACAAGGATGATATTTTTCTGGAAAAATGGATCAAGGCTTCATAGAGTTGATACCTCTATATCCTGCAAAATTAAGCACGGGAAATTTTTAGCTAATGGCAAACTTCAGCATTGTTTCACTGAATTAGCACGGTGAAAGCAACATTGATTCTTGTTTCTGTGAACTCTAGCTACACATCTCACATTTCCTTTTCCATCTCAGAATTCAAATAAATTAATATAGCTGGTATATAGTTCATAACAAGGAACTATTGGAGGCAAGAATCACTCTTTTCTTCTTCACGTAGGTCATTTAATTGTATGAATGACCAATGAATTGGGGTTTCCCAGTAAGACTAGATTATAGAGCAATAGGTTTGATATTTGATTGATTGATAATTATGAGGTTGGAATTTCTAAAAAAAAAGAGAGAAGAGTATTCATGTTTCTACACTAGGGGGAATTAATATAGAACAGCTGTGGTCATTTGGATTCACCAAAAATACTATCTACAGGAACTAGTAAATAGAGATAACAGAGTATCAACTTGCCTTCTACAAGTTTGGATGGAAGACACTTAACAAGAACATGATGTTCAAGTTCCAAATTCAAAAGTTCTTTTTTGGTCCAAACCAAGTAAGGAGCTGTGATTTGCAGCATAATAAACTAGGTGTGGCTGAGTGCCTTTGCTATTCTTGTGGAGCGATCGTGTGTCAAAATGGAGCTCACATATGCCCTGTTTCCAATGTGATATGGATATATGCTGCAATCCGATGAACCAGATTGAACATTAAGCAGATATGGCAAACCCGACTCCATTAATAGATTGAAAAAAAAAACAAGCAAACAAGCCTAAGTGTTTCAAACACATTCGCAGGAGTCATCCGAGAACGAAACTCAAATAGTGACAAGAAACAAGAGTTCCAAAGCAAGAACAATAAGTTCAAGAGAAAACATTACTCGGCAAGATTACACTCCATCGCCTGATGAAAATCTACAAGGAACAGAAGAAAGCAACAAGTAATTTAAAAAAAAAAAAAACCAGAGAAATAGGGAAATCATTGAAGGCAAGGTAGCGATGAATACCTACTGCAACATAGAGGTCTCTACCACTTGTCCATTGTCATTGGTTAGTAACTTCATAAGAAAAGAAGAAGAAACCCTCAACCAGCTAGAAACCCAACATCCTAATGAACAAAGCTCAATAATGGTTGACTCCGGCTAGTTGGAGCTTGAAGGCAACCAATCTACGAGTATAATCTTCATGAAGTGAGCTATGACCACAAACGAATGCGAAGTTTCAGAGGTCAGATTCCTTCAAATCTCTGTCAATGGCAGTGTCACATAAGAAGATTAGAGATTAAAAAAAAAAAGAGAGAGTAAGAACAGGAATATGAGTAAGAACGAGAATGGTGTGGAATGAAGAAGAAGGGTGCGAAGGGATAAATAAAACAAGAATGCTGGACAGGGAAATAAATAAAAAGGACATCCTGTGTGTTGGGACAAATGAGGCATTTGCTTGTACCATGTTGTACTAGGCTATGGAATTACGACACATGTCCCACATAGTACGATTTAAAAGAAAATGGGAGAATGAAAACAAACAAAATAGTGCAGCAAGTGATGTATTGGAATATGGCAAAGAAAACAAAGCGCTCAAATGGAGCTTTCATGGTGGACGGCTAAGGGAAGGAGACGAAGTGCGTGTAGTGCACATGCCTGTCTCAACGTGCCAGTGGAGATGGAATAATATAGACTTGCCTCATGGAAGTCACGAACTCATGAACCCCCTCTCCTTGCCATATTCTCATTTCTTACTATACTGACTTATCTACAACTTTACTATGTCTGGAGAGTTTCCTTACTAATGACCTCTGATGCAAGGCTAGTTTGTTATTGTCCTGTGCAAATGAAATATTAGTATACCAAAGTTGTGACACTTGGACAGTATCATGTCCTTTATTGCACCAATGGAGGGTAAAGATGGGTTTTGTAAAAGGAAATGAAATTGTACCGTGGGTGTGCTGACAAATATGTTGGCCTGTAAAATGGAGGTGAATGCATCAAATGGAAATAAAATATTTACCAATGGGAGTAATGTTGGAATTAGCAAATTACATGAATTTTAATAGCATATTTTAAAGTGAGTTTTGGCCTTTTCTTGGATTAGTTGACCTAACAAATTTTATAAAATTTATTGCAATTCAAAAATTTGGTTCGGATGTTTTGGCTCACATTATTTACACCCAGATGCTTAATAATAGGATCAAACCCAGTTTATTGACACTTAATACGGTGATCAATACTATTCAAAAGAGTAAACTCTAAGAAGTTGAATTGTGCGTTAAGAAGATTTTTTTGATTGGATATGTGCCCTAATTCTTTTACTTATACATCTTTGATGATTAGACATTGCAATAATGGTGATTTAGACAGCTTTTTGTGTTTTCCGTATGATGATTGATGAAGGTTGTTATCCGAATTATATTACTTATTAGATAATGATTGAATATCCTTAAGACAAGTAAAGGAAGCATTGCAGCTCTTCACGGAAATGGAAACAAAACCTGATCCTGCTATATTTGTGGCTCTCCTATCAGCTTGTGGCCATGTAGGATTAGTGGAAGATGGAATTAACATATTTGAAGCCATGTCTGCTAAATATGGTATTGTTCCTCAGCTATATCATTATGCTTGTATGGTCAATGTTCTTGGAAGAGCGTGATGCATTCTTGAGGTAGAAAGATTGATTAGAAAATGCCTATAGAGCTTGATGCAGTTGTATAGAGCATTTTGCTAGCAGCTTATAGGAAGCATGGCGAGATGTCAAACATTTTTTTTTTTTGCTTCACTGGAAGATATGATGAAGCAGGCTTAACTAGGAGGCAAACGCAATGGTCCCAAGTAATTAAAGAACCTGGTTTAAGCTGGATTGAGATAGGGAATTGTATGCATGAGTTTGCATCATGTAGAAAGCAGCATCCTCAAAGAGCATTGATCTTTGCTAAGCTTTATGAGTTCATTAGAATGTCGAAGGAGGGGAGCTCAATGTGAGTTTTGTTTCTATTTCTGCATCAAAGTGAGAGGTGAATTTCTTGCTTTTATCTGAACTCCTTGAGCAGATGAAAGGATGGATGAAAAAAAAAATCCAGACAAAGCGCTATACCAATTATGTAACTTTTCAATTATCCCCTGTTGTGAATGGACCTTTTATAGGGAGTTCAAAACCCGGGAGCCTGGACTGGGAGAAATTAGTAAATTGTTTTCTTGTTGAGATTGATCTTAACAAACCTTTTGCTGCAAAATCTCATTCATCTTTTGGAGAAGTTACTATCAACATATTTATGTTTTTCACATTGATGTTTTGCAATTGATACCAACCTGCCAGTGATAGTTCTGTTCGCAATTTAGGTGCAAGTATAGAGACACATGATAGAAGTGTAATGGTGGCTCCTCAGTCTTCTTCAGATAACCATGAGAAAAATTGACTTGGCATCTTAGCTGATTCGAGCTTGCATTTCTCTAAGGCAATAAATATTTGTCAAATATCTTATGGATATTTTGCAGCAGCTTGTGAATGTTTTCAAATCCCAAACTACTAGTACAGAAACTTCACAAAATAGGAGTCCTAGCTTTGGTTGTGGAGCTCTTCTTTCATTTCGACGAGAATTACCGACAGGGAACTTCTCTCCTTTTTTTTTTAGATTCTTATGTGAAATCTTATCATGCAGATATATTTATGGATTACCATAAATTGCTGTTAGAGAATACTTTCCGACTGATTTATAATTTAATTTGACCAGAAAAGTAAGAGAAGCCTGGGGAAAAGAAGAGATCCATAAGATTTCCACAAGCAAATATTGTGTCTGCTGAAACTTGTTCTACAGCCCAAAGACCAATCTTAACCTGGTGCTTCATTGACAGTCCTTTAAGAGGAGGGCCTGGAATCTTTTCTGTGATTCAAGGGAGCTAAGATTGGGCAAGATATTTGGTAATACTTTTCTTGGTTTGACTAGACTTATGCTTTGTGGATCCTACTGTATGGAACCTCAGGAGAGCTGCAGGCAACGCAAGGTTCACTCTCAAGGTAGTAGCCATCAAATTCAACAAGACCACTTAAAGTATTGTATATACGTGAGTTTGGATGATTGGCCAAGAGTTCATTCTGTGAACGAAGTGCATCAAAAATGCATTTTACAACATCAGCTATCAGGAATTGGTTCACAATATCTAAGCCATATTGTTTTGAATTTGCATCAGGAACCTTTCCTAGCAACCATGTGATAAGTTTTGTATACTCTAACAATATTTTGGCTATACATTGGGAGGGCCTTAATTTTCTAAAACAATGAGATTTGCGAATGTTCTTTTATTGACTACTTTCCGTGATGCCATATTCCATGAAGGATGCCTTTAGCTTCTGACCGTACAAAGCTCGAATTCTATTCTAATAAGAAGAAATCTATAAATTGAGTCAAAACATCACCACCCTTTTTAGTGAAAATATCAACTGTTGTTTCAATATCCATATAGGACTTCTCTGAACCTGAGTCATTTCCATCATCACCTTTCTTCTTCTTTTTAATATCTGACGATGGTGCACTTGATTTACTTAAAGTACTCCAGTGTCTCCTGCATCAAATTTTTGGCAAACGTGGACCCTATCCTTCCCAGAAAAGAATGCTAGATTAATTAGTTTTAGTGTCTGAATGACCGACTCTTCACCAAAATGAAATACAACATTTATTAGAAAGGGCAAAACATCCCCATGCCTCAAACAATACTTTTGCCAGTTTCGGGGACGTGCAGCAGCCACTTCAGCCATTGCCACCAAACATTTAACTATCTTAACACTTTGTTCATATGACATGGAATTTTGAATGTCACCAGACTTGTTCGCATGCTTGTAAAGCTTCTTCACCTCAGTTAAAAATTGCCAAGAATCGCGAACACTATAATAATGGGTCTTACTTCCACGTAAGTGAAGAAAAAGCCTCCTTGTGTACCTTCTAACAAAGACTTCGAGTTTGGATGTCAAGGAGATATGACATTCTGTGGATGCTTTGATGGACATGGTCCATACGGACACATAGTATCAAAAAGGATGAGGAAATCGATGCCTTATTCTTTACTATGCACTTGGCATGAAAGTGTAGCTTTAAGATCCTTGAGTGATGGCACTGAGTTGAACTCAAATTTAAACTTTGACCAGTGAAACCAATCTTTCTCTAAAACATATGCTGCAATCGATGATGAATTGAAACAACATCCTGGAATTGATTCTTTTTGCAGTGGAACTATAGCCTTGGGTTAATTAACATTATCAAGTTGCAATTTGATTCAAGACTGTCTGTCAAAAGAGGCATGCCAACATATTTTTGTCTTAAAACCAACACAAATGTTAACATGCGACACTTCATGTAAACAAGATGATGTTGTAAGGGCATGCTCCAAGAAAATTTGATTGTTTGGTAAATGTCGTACTAGACTTTTACGTCACGAGTTGTTAAGAAATCAACAAACCAAGCAGCAGGGCAGATAAGCTATATCACACATGTGCTAGACGGCACTTTTAGTCATTCAAAAAGGCTTGATCGATGCCCAAATCCCTCCAATACATTCGAAGGACTTTGGTCAGGAGGCAAAATGTAGACGTATGGATTTCATTATAAAGGTTTTATGCCTAATTTATTATTTGGACTTAACTCTTTGGGTTAAAGTGACAGGACTTAGAGAGCTAGGCCCAATTATATTGGGATGATCATGGGAGAATTGGTATGGAAGGCTTGGAGTAGGGCTCGTTGGAATTGGCCCGCCCAATTCTAACCTTTCTCAAATTGGCTCACATACATTGCAAATGAAGGCCTTATTGGGCCTAGACCCATAAGGGAGCCCACACCATATCTACTTTGAGAAGGATTCATCTTAGCTGTTGGTCATCTGTCTCATTTGATGGACGACATCGAAAGCTAGATTTTCTATAAATACTCTTAATCCTTACCTCATTTGGAGGGGTGAAATCTTAGACAAACGTCGTTGTGCTATTGGATTTCCGCCTTGGTGAATCAAACACTTGATTTACTCAAGAACATATATGAATTTATAGTACTTAGTGAGGTTGATGCTCTTTAGCTACCTCACCTGTCACACGTGTGTTAGAGCTTATTGAGACTGCCTACTCCTACTCTTCCTTCTTCTCCCTATACGATTCTTTCCTGATCATCCTTGTACATGTTGTTTCCCTAGATCACGTGTAGCCCGATAGTCACGCAGCAAGCTCGTGATCGTTATATCCAGAATCAGACGCACACAGCATCCAAGTGGAAGTTGTATTTTGATGGTGCCGCCAACGTATATGGATGCGGAATTGAGGCAGTCCTAGTATCTCCTGATGGTAGTCAATACCCTGCATAAGCAAAATTAACATTCCCATACACCAATAATATAACAGAATATGAGGCTTGCATCATGGGCCTCAAAAGGGCATTGGAAATGAAAATAGAAGATCTTGAAGTGTATGGAGATTCTTCACTAATAATTTTCTAAACTCGAGGGGAATACAAGACTAAAGATGCAAAGTTGATACCCTATAACCAATACTTAACTAAGTTAGCTAAAAAATTCAATGGTATCTCCTTCACGTACATGCCAAGGACTCAAAACCAATTTGCTGACGCACTAGCTACGCTAGCAACAATGATCCAGATCACTAAGGGAATCAAGATCTTACCCCTGAAAATCATAATCGAAGAGGAGGCGGCGTTTTGCCTAAATATTGAGGTAATCCCAAAGAAGGAACCATGGTATGAGAAAATCAAAGAGTTTCTCCAAACAGGAAAGTACCCTGAAAATGCCTCACCTAAGGAACAAAAAGCATTAAGACGACTGGTGGGTCATTTTCTGCTTAGCGGAAACCTATTATATAAAAGGTCATTCGATGCCACACTTTTGAGGTGTGTAGACGAGATAAAAGCAGAAACACTGATGAAAGAAATCCACGAAGGAGTATGTGGACCCCACATGAATAGATATATGCTTGCTAAGAAAATCATGAGATTAGGTTACTTTTGGTTGTCCATGGAATTTGATTGTATCAAGCATGTCAGTCATTGCTATCTTTGTCAGATATACTCTAACAAAATGAATGCCCCACCTAAGGAATTGCAATCATTGTCATCACCCTGGCCTTTCTCGATGTAGGGAATAGATGTTATTGGACCAATTTCACCAAAAGCTTCAAATGGTCATAGATTCATATTGGTAGCCATTGATTACTTTACCAAGTGGGTGGAAGCATTTTCCTATGCCAGTGTCACAAAGGGGGTAATTACAAGGTTTATCAAAAGAGACATCATTGCCAGATATGGAATTCCTGAATCCATCATTACCGATAATGGCACTAATTTGAACAACAAACTGATGACAAAGTTGTGTGAGCAATTCGGGATCAAGCATAGGAATTCTACCCCATATTGACCCCAAATGAATGGGGCAGTTGAAGCAGCCAACAAGAACATTAAAAGAATAATAGAAAAAATGGTTGTTACTTATAAAGATTGGCACGAAATGCTACCATTTGCACTCATGGCCTATCGTACCTCCATCAGGGTTTCGATAGGAGCAACCTCGTATTCATTGGCTTAAACACTCAAGCAGTCTTACCAGTTGAGGTTAAAATTCCTTCCCTTAGAATTTTGGTGGAAACTGAACTAGATGAAGCAGAGTGGGTAAAGAAAAGGATTAAGCAACTGGACTTGATTGACGAACAAAGATTGACGGCCTTGCATCATGGTCAGTTATACCAACAAACGATGGCACGAGCTTTCAATAAAAGAGTTTGACCGAGAAGCTTTAAGGAAGGAGATCTAGTTCTAAGGAAAGTCTTACCAAATGTACAAGATCCGAGAGGGAAATTCACCCCTAACTATGAAGGGCTATATGTAGTAAAGAGAGCCTTATGCGGCGGAGCATTGATCTTGTCACATATGGACGGTCCAAATTTAAAGGATCCTGTAAACTCTGATACAGTCAAGCTGTACTATGTTTGATGAATCAATGAGATTTCTATCAAGTCTAGAAAATATGTTACTTCTTTTGCCTACGTGAGATCTGATTTTCGTTATCTATCAACAAAAATGATATCCCTGGCAGTCATCAGCATTAGATTAGTCATTGACTAATCACCTCTATCAATAAGTCCTTTTTCACCATCACATTTCCCATGAAACCTGAGTGTAAGGAGAAGGAGAGGTTATTGAGCAATTAATAAGACGATAAAACATTTTAATACTTGGTAATTTGACCTTTTCTTTCCAAGGTAATTAAACATTGCAGGGAAACAAATGAGCAAATCAAGAAAGCTGAAATTTGTAGAAAACATTGAAGGATGTCCATCAAAATGGAAGTTCAGCCACCTTGAGTAGATTCTTCTTAAGGAAGTTTGTTCCGATAATGCCAAGTTGCTTAGTCAAATGTACAAAGCCTACTAGTTGGATTTCGCTCGGATCTAACAATTTTGGAACTTTTACAAAAACCAGGTAAGAATTTCTTTCCAACAAATGCATAAAACCTAGTTTTGCATACAAACCTTAAGCCAGCTCAAAGAGCATAAGAATGCCAGCTCAAGGAGCGCCTGTCTGAGACAAATGCCAGCTCAAGGAGCGCCTTACCAAGACAAATGCCAGCTCAAGGAGCGCCTGTCTGAGACAAATGCCAGCTCAAGGAGCGCCTGTCTGAGACAAATGCCAGCTCAAGGAGCGCCTGTCTAAAACAAAGGCCAGCTCAAGGAGCGCCTTTCCAAGACAAATGCTAGCTCAATGAGTGCCTTTCCAAAACAAATGCCAGCTTAAGGAGCGCCTTTCTAAGACAAATGCTAGCTCAATGAGCGCGTTTGAAACAAAACCTAAGCCAGCTCAAGGAGCGCCAATTCAAGCCTACGACCTAGTACCCTATCAAGTCTAAATAAAGAATCAGAGTTCAAACCATCTCAAGAGACGGGATCACAAAGCCGTCACTTTGTCAATAGGTTGACCATGTTTTTTTTTTTTTTCAAAAAGTAGCAAAAATTGGATCTCTTTTTGTCTTTATGATAAAGTTTTAACAAACATCACCACAAAGAGGAGCAACCGTAGACACCCAATTTTTGCCCATTTAAGGCTTCGATTTATAATAAAATTAATATTATGTTAAGCTCTCAAATTTAAATAGATAAACAAAAAATACAAAAAAAAGGGAATAAAAAAAAAGAGAAAGAGAGAGAGAGAGAGAAAAAGAAATACAAGAAAAAGAGAGAGAAAAAATTATTATTATTACAAGGAAAAAGAAAAAAAAAGATAAGTAAAAAATAAATAAATTTTTAATTTTTTGGGCTTGATATAATACTAGTTTTAATTATACATTTGTTTGGATACAATTAAATGATTTTATTAATTAAATCTACATTTTAGAGAAGCTTTAAATATATTTTGAATGCAAAACGAAACGTGGCACAGGCTAAATGGCCTGTTCGTTAAGCACGTATTACGCACAGGAGTGACCCGAGTTCGAATCGTGTGGAGGGCACAACATTTTTTGCACCCGGGGCGTTCAATGCACGCACCTGCGCGTTGCACGCATATGGAGCGTGTGTGCCACACGCGCGTCATCGTCTGTCGGAGACGCAACCCTTTTTTCGCGCTCAGATGGGCATTTTTTGATCGATTTTTGGGAAAATTGGCTTCAATTTTCATGAAATTGTTTTAGGGATCTGGAAGTAGACTTAGAGTACTTTGGATTCATATCATTTTAGAACTTCGAAAATGCAATTTGGGTATTTGAAATTGAGTTTGAAAATCATCCAATATGCTTTTTTCGTACAATTTCCGAAATTCGTTTTTTAAAATTTACACTTCCAAGGTCAGAATTACACTTTTAAAATAACGAATTTGACTTAATTCGTTGTTTTCAACCTAACTTCAAAGCCAAATACATTTGCAATTTGTTCAATTCGGTCAATTAAGGCACAAATACCTAAATTCAATTTTTTTTCGCATGCTTTCGATTTTGGGGTTTTGATCAAATTCAATGCTAATTCGAGTCTTAATCACTATAAATAGGACTTAAATTCATCCTTCTAAAGATCAAACAAAGAATCCACAACTTCAAAAACTCTCAATTTCTTTTGAATTCAAAATCGAAGTTCTTAAGTTCAAATTCGAAATTTCGAATTCAGGAGGTTAGGGTGTTTTTCGAGCGAATCTAAGGTTACAGGAAGCTTTAGGAGTTCCTGATCTACTCATAGGAAGTTATAGATTGTTTTAGAAGCTTGATCTTCATCTCCGACCAAGATCCACCAACGGCCACCATCTTTGAAGCTTCTAACCATCACATTTAGCCACTGCCAGCTCGATCCACCATCACACGAGTGTTAGTAGGCCTCACTTGGTTCAAATTCGCAAGTTTCGTGCTTCGAAACCCTCGAATTGGTGTTTTTCCGGACTCTCTAGTTGCCTCCGATCACAGCTCCAGTGTCTTCTCGGATCACAGCTTCGATTGACGAAGGACTGACCCGACTTCGATTCGACCCGACCAGGTAAGTAATATTATATTTTATTATTATTGTTATAAAAAAAATGATAAAAAAAACATAAAAAATAGGAAAAGATAATAAAAAGAAAAAATAGATATATGCATGAAAATTGATTTGTCACCTAGAAAAATCATTTCAATAAATTTTTTAGTTTATAGGAACACTTTGAAAAATCTTTTTTTTTTTTTCTCTTTACAAAAATTAAAGAACTTAAAGTTTTGAAAAATCTTTTTTTTTTTCTCTTTACAAAAATTAAAGAACTTAAAGTGAAAAGAATTCTAAAAAAAAAATAAATCAACCAACACACTAAATGTTTTATGAAAAGAACTACGTATTGTCTGATCCCGAATAGCGAGTGCGTAGGTACCTCCGGTGCGACTTAAAAAGTTTTTTTTTCTTTTTGGTTTTTGTCAAATATTATTTATTCATTATTGTATATATTTAGATTTTCTAGTTTAATAAAAATTATAAATCTCAATACTATTTGCATGTAAATATATATATATATATATATTTTTTTTTTTTTTGGTAATAACAACTTGTAAATATTATTCATAGTTGTAAATATTTAGATTTGTCAATATTGTAAATATTTAGATATGTAAATATTGTTTGAATTTGTAAATTATAAAATCATAGTCTGACATTAGAATTTTTTTTTATGAGCATTAAAAGGATAAATTTTAATTTAAGAATTTCAAGTGGTAACCGCATGGTTTTAATAGGATAGCCCCCGGATCCAAAAATCTCTGGTTTATAAAATTTGATTTTGAAAATAATTTTTTTCGCAGATTAATAGCTAAGTTAGGATTAACCACCCATTGATTCTAACTTATTTTTTTCCCGATTTCTATCGAGTGGCGACTTCAAAATATTTTCAAAAATCAAATTCCTTTTAATTCTTAGTCGATGATTCGTATTAAATGGGTAAGGGTTTAATACGAATTGGATTAAAAGAAATGAAACCAGAAATGAAAAATCCATGCTCGACACCAATAAAAGATAAATACGCCTTTACCTTCTTTATTTTTTACAATACTTTTCTAGAGGATGTGTCCTATAAGAAGATGGGATTATAACAGTTAGTAATCATATTTAATACATCATCAATGAAAGGTATTATAAAAAAACAACACATTTGCAATTAAGAATAAATACTTCATTATTGAAAGATAATGAAAATCAATAGTACACAAAAATAATAATATAATAATAACACAAAAAAGTAGGGAAAAAATAGATTGGTTTTTCAATCTTACACATCAAGATACAATACATTCATATATATATATATATATATTTATACTTATAATTATATGAATTTATAAATAAGTTAACTAAACGTGTTGAATCCAAAAACTAACAATAAAACTATGCATGGTTGGATAAATTTTAACCCTCTAAAGGGAAGGTCTTGTTAGACTTTGCTTGTGCTTAATAACTTGGTTGAAATTTAATCCAACATTGGGAATTAAAGAAGACAATGGAAAGAGTTTCAGGTATGTAAGTTTGTCTCGATATTTCTTTACAGTTCGTTCACTTGACATGAATAGCAATTCATTTCTTTCTCGTTCGATGTGAAACTGATATTATGGTATTTACTTGAAAGGCATGATAATTCATAATAAATTGCTATTACGTAAAATGATGAATAATAATTCATATCTCTAACTATGAATTGCTATTCAATGGTTTATTTTTCAACTTTATCATAAATACTCCTGTCTTGAAAGTAACACCTATACAATTATCCTCTCTCTGTAATAAATATAAGAGCACTATAGATATTTTACCTTTTACTCTAATAATTACCCTTTTTTACTTTTTACATCAAGTAAACATTATAATAGCCATTACAACTCTATTACATTCATTTTGAATTGGAATTCCATTCCCTCCTTATTCTATTCAGTGAAGCGAACGGGCTATTAGTCTTACGAACTTGTGCCAATAAATATAAAATATAGTACAATGATTCTATTTGCAAACTAACTTTGTGGTGAGGCAAAATGAGAAAGTGATAACACATGACTCAAATAATTGAGATCTCATGAGGAAGGACTAATTTGAGATAAGGAGATGGCTTAACTTCTAAATGAGATACGATTTGAAAAAATTACCCACGTCATAAAGTAAATGTAATGATAAGATCTTGGAGTTTGGAAAGTAACACTGCTTCACTTATATCATTTAATAACATTTTTTTGGAAGAAACAAGAAAATGAAATGAGAAACCTAATACCTTGAAAGCTTCACCTATGTCAAGAGAACCGAGATCTATAGGACTATAAGGAAGCATCTCAACCCGAGATCAAAGAGGAGTAGAATGACAAATCACTCTATAAGGACATTGGAGCAATAGACTTTGTACCAAGGTAGTATATCATTGAAGAAAAATGACTTAGGAACATAATAATGATATGAGAAATTAGATCTTCCAAGCTCTATGCTTATTTGAGTTAATTTCAAAGATAAAATTAATTTTTTAAGGGGAAATGATGAAATGCCCTAGAAAGTATTTTATAGCTAGGGTTATTATGGTAAATTAAAATAAAAAATCCCTTCCATTTATATTCTTTTTAAATCTAGATGTCTTCGCCCCCTTCTCTCTTACCCTTTCTCTATAAACCTTCTTAAAACCCTAACCCATGAGCTCATGAAAACCATTTATTATTATTTTATAAGTTATCTATAACAAATCTACACTAATAAAATGATTTTTTTTCTTAAGAAATTGAGGAGATTGAACTAAATGATTACGAGAATATTGATGGTAAGAGTTTGTCACAACAAATTCATTATAGCATGAATGGAGCGCTCATAAAGAGAATATGTGATCTTATAGAGATTGACATGAATCAGTTGTGATACTAGATTGTGACAAGAGATAGGAATACTATTGTCTTCTACACATGTCTAGGCGTTGAATCTCACAATGATCTTGATACATATTATATATGAGGATTATAGTTATAGATTTGTTCTAGTGATGATGACTTATAAGATGTTATTGGATTTGATAAGAATTATGAATTGAAATTTTATGAAAAAATAAAATGAAAGACAAACTAGATTTACCTAAGAGTATGGTTTAAAAATGAAAACTTGGTAGATGAAAATCAAGGATTGTATAAGGATTAGAGAAAACCCAAGAAGAAGAGTTAGTTAAGATATGAATCATTAAAGGTGTAACTTTTTATAAAAATGATAGGAGAAAATGCCCCAAAACTAGGTCAAATTAGTATTGTGAACAACCTTGGACCAATCTAATAAAAACTTCAACCGAGGTTTACCTAAAGTACAGTTACATTTATCACATTTTGGAATTTTGAAAAATCAAGTCAGATTTTGAAATTTAACCAGAATAATTAGATCTAGTCAAATTGATCATTCTATGATGTTAATAATGTTATGTTAGGAATTGGATCATCCATGCTTATGTGGTAATGGGCTTGTATTTGCTATTGTTTGATGGTTGTAGAGGGCTAAATATGGATCTTGACTCTTTGGGCTGAGTGACAGGGCCTAGAGAGTCAAGTCCATGAAATTAGAATGACTGAGGGAGATTTGATATGGTGGCCTTAAAGTAGGGATCGTTAGATTGGGCTAACCTGCCCACTCTTAACCTTTCTTAAGGAGCTCATGCACTTAAATAGGCTTTTCATGGGATAGAGAGCTTATATAGAAATCCATCATCAGAAGGACTCATCTCACTAGTTGATGATCGGTACGATCCAGCGGACGTCATTAAGAGACAGGCTCTATAAATACCTAGACTTCCTCTTCATTTGGCAAATCCAGAATTTGATAGAAACGTGGTCGTACTATCAGAATACTTTCACAATAGATCAAACAGAGCTCAAAGCGAGAAACACACAGCCTCTTCTCTAGAACAATGAAGTTGATGCCATATAGTTCGTCCGCCTATCATTAGTGCATTCAAGCTCCCTAAGACTGCCTACTCCTCTTTCCTACTGTCTCACTCTTAGTCATTCCTTACACATGTTTCTACGTCATTCCTCTGAGGTCACATGTAGCGTGAAACACATGCCGTTTACACGTGAACACTGCTCTTTTAAGCCCACATGACCATAAATCTCTTTTAAAATAATAACCTCTCTTTCAAAATAATAATCTCTTCCTCCTTTACTCATTGATTTTCTTCATTTTTTCTTTTAAAATTTCGAATTAAAAAAATTAGAAAATTATGTTGCATATAAGACGTAATATATTTAACCAAAACTATGTAAAAACATTTTTATTGTAAAACATTTTAATATTTTATGATAAAGAATTAACTAATTTTTAATAATATAATATTATTAACTTTGCACAAATAATGTGGGTATAGCATTTGCTAGTTTCATACTTAGTGTTTTTCACTCATTCCTTATTTTTAAAATCATGATGATGATATGGATCAATACAATTAATTGGGCTATGACCTATATATTGGTAATCGGCACTATATCAATCTTATTGGAGGAGATGATCATGATGAGCTCTTAGGATAGAGAATTATTCAAGTTTCTTGTTTTCGTTTGAAGATTTAATAGACAACTATTAGTAGATTAATTCCTTGAGTTGTACATTTGTTAAAGAAATTGTTATCAATATTAATGGTTGGATTATGTTAAGGGTTTTTATTTATTTATTTATTTTATATTTCTTATAATTTCAATTATTTGTAGGTTTAGGAGCCTTTTATAATTATTCTTTGGTGCGAGCATACACCAAAACTCATGGCGCCTATCCAATTAGGAAATTGACGATTATTCTAATAGATCATATGGATCTTCGGATAGAATAACATCACTATTTTCTTTTTCTTTTTTTAATTTTGCAGGTTCCATTGTCATTATATTTACAACACTTTCGATGGCATATCTCGTGTCATTTAATTTTGCTTTTAAATTTGCAAATAACTCCATAAACTTTTATTTCATTACAAATATAACTTTCATATGTAGTGAATCATCTTACTAAATATTGATAAATTAACAAGATATAGAATCTTTTCTATTTTCATATATATAAAAAAAAAAACCACTTTGTTCGATTAGAAGATACTAAATTGCACTTAATAAGTTTGATGAAATATATTCATAGTTCATCTCATATAAAAAAACTAGGTAATTATTTTTTTTTAAATTACTTGTTAATTTATAAAAAATTTAAAGTGTGCAGGCAATATTTAAAAGTTTATATCCTTAACACGAATAAGATTTAGTGGATTATTTGTAACTTTTTTCCTCCGTAATTTTTATTGGTCGTATGTAGTAGCCATTCTTTTTATTTGTTTAAGAACCACTCAACCAGTTAACCGCATGCTTCTAAATACGGTGGGGCCCACTTGTTGCCAAAACTCTGAAGTTTGGAAATTTCATCCGTTTAATTTTAAATGTGCGGGATATTGCTGGTTCTGTACCGTCCCTAGTCGTGGATAAGTGTCCCCATGAATGGACAATTCGATTCATGGCCCCTTTTGCTAACATGTGCAAAGAATTTTAATCATATTCATTTTTTATACGTTTGAAAAGTGCACAATAATCACCTCATTAAGAAAGATTGTTCATTGATAATGGATCATCGTTAATAATTATGCCAATGTATTTAAGATGTTATGAAGTAACATATTATGTGGCATTTCTTTAGCGACTCATCCATAAATTATAACAATCTATGTCAATCTGAAGAGTCTATGAATGGAAATAACCAAATAATTTGCTAAATTATATTGGTAGTTAGCATACTTATGCAATTATGTTTATATTATGTTAATTGATGTTGAGGCATTACATTAAACTTACGTGGATGCTAATGTGCAATATTAAAATATCGGTTTAAATAATGGAGTTTTAACTAAATGCTGATGACGCACTCATCTAGTTGCACTGTTTAAAAACATCAAAGCTATCTTGACAGAACTAAAGCAAGTAACGAAACAAAGACAACTACTCAATTTTATGCTTTTAAAAGGATAATATAAATTACAAAATTGATCAGTACCCTTCGTCTGTTTTTCTATATGAATACTTAATATACATCTATATATATATAATTTCTTTTTCTTTTCCAATTTATGGTATTAACATTTGAAATTGGATAAAATAAATTACTCCATTAATTTTGTTAAATATTACTGTGAGTTAACCAAGAGGTGATACATAACAAAATTTTAACAGAATATTTGATGGGGCTACTCGAAAGAAATAACTCGAATAAAAAGAAACACAATTTAACATAAACAAAAATTTAGACCTTTTTTCTCATATGAAAAAGATTTTATATTGAAAAAAGTTTAAAGCTTACAGGAACTAAAAAGAAAATGCAATTTCAAATGAATCCCTCTTTTAAACAATTGATGTTTGACAGCGTTGTTGTTATCAATATGGAAGACCGGCTCTGATTGACCATTTAAATAACTATCACGGTTCAATAAATTAGCATTGACAATGCCCATAGCATAGGTCACGGAGCTAGATATGGGACCACTAATGAATCTTGATCACATTCCAGGGAAGGTGCATAAACATCTAATAATACGATGGCCTCCTTGTCGAGGGGAAGGAAAGATTCCCAACTACCCTTTTGCTATAATTCTATAAGTTTTACATGTTTATTTGATAAATGATTAATTTTAAATATTATTGTTTATATTTGCATTAGTGATAAAAAATATGTAATTAAACTTTTTCGATAGAATATATTTTTTATTTTATGAAAAAAGGTTCGAACTGCAAACTGAACCGTACCGAACCATTTTTTTAGGTTCGAAAAAATTACGAATCGAACCGTATAGTTAAGTTCGAATTTTAAAAGAAAATCAAATCATAAATTATGATACGATTCGATTCGAAATGCAAACCGAACCAAATCATACTGTGTACATCCCTAAAGCCGACCACGTAGCGTGCTTTCCAGTTTCCAGCCACCAAATAGCACGCAACATTAGAAAACGAATAAAGTAATGTCTGCGGGAGATCTAGGAATCAGGCAATGGATAAAACTAACTGAAAGCAGTGTCCCAATAACTAAATAACACGTAACATTGAGCGGATCACACGTGTGTTTGGCAGTTAAGTCAGTACGGTGGTAAGGAAGGAAATCCCACCAACGAGTCAACGACCGACCAGATCCTGACATAAAAAAAAAAAAAGAAAAACAAAAAGAGAGAAAGCCCCGAATGGGAAAATCACAGCTGGAGGCTGGATGGTATAATAAAATAATAAAATAAAAGGCAGAACATAACGACATGAAAAGCTTTCCGCCAATTTCATTTTCTTTCTTTCTTTTTTTTTTTTTTTTCCAAGAAAAAGCTTATCGCTAGGATATCCCTTTAAACCCGATATTTAAATAATAAAAATACATAAATAATTTATAAGCAAAAGATAAGAATCTCAGATCCATATCCCTGCCTTGGACTTCATATGCAGTCTAAAGGCGACTCCTTCGTCCCCTTCTGACAAAATAAATATTTGATTTAAACTTGCTGGGATTCCTTTCAACTCATATGCTGACGCAGTCACGCTAATGGCAAAGCCACAGCGTACGTTCATATTGGTCGCTTTCCCTTGCCAATAGGGATGGACCTGGCCCACCGTGAGGATTTTATGTAATCGAGAAGTTTCATAAATTTATTTCTTTCTAGTCAATTTGCTTAGCTCATACACAGGGTACATAAGAGTAATAAAGCAGACGAGACAAACCTATTCAAAATCATAATATTAATTATTTTCTAGGTGTGTTGCTTTTTTTTTTTTTCCTTTTTAACTCAATTCTCGAGGGATTTTTTTTTTCAAAACAGGAAAATAATGAATTATACTAGAAGATCATAATATTTGAGGATAATTTTATTTGAGATCATAACATTTCGAGTGGTTAAAAAAATGCAACAATATTTAGAGAAATTGATCAATTCAGGTTATCATTGACACATGTCAATTGAAGAAATATTTAAAATTAAAATTTAGATGATCTAACACATTATGACACATGTCGATGATAACCTTCATTAGCCTATTTTTTCAAATATGGATACCTCAAATAAACTTATTTTCAAATATTGTGAACATTCGGTGTAATTTAAAAAAAAAAAAAGATGTGACAATGGACCATTGGCCGGGATTCATCTAATTCCAGCAAGACTTTGTAGCCGTTGCTACACGACGAAACACGTGCGCGGACATGAAATAACCTGGCATTTAATTTGGCTGTACGTTCCACTGCCTCCGTATTATTCCCACAATGATAATTAATCAAAGTGATTATAAAGATAAAACCCGAACTAATGTTGTGGAACCAGTATAGAGCTTTCTTTCAGGCATGCCAAAGAATTAAGAGTTAATGATCAATAGGTAAAATTATGGTGAATCGAGAGTCAAATTGTAACGTTCTAAAATAAGGATATTACAATCCGTCATATGTCCTTCTCTTTTAAAGAACACACTAAGACTATGAAATACTAATTCACATATTATATTAAAAATATAATTCCAATACTCATGTATAAAGGGTTCCTATTAAATAATTCATCGTATAAATAATACTCTTGAAGTAATTTATTGGCATAAATCAAAGCCAACATCATCCTGATTTATAACTTAACCAAAAAGTTCTATAAAGAAATCTTAAACTCATAAAGTAAATAAAATCTTTCAAACTAATAATAGTTTCAAATTAAAATTCATAAATTATTAAATTGTCTTCCTATCTCTAGGTATCCAAAATCAACCTCTATTGATCCTTAGCAAGAAAGTCAAGTTCACTATCGCCATCCCCATGATCTACAAAGATGTCATATCCAGTATGATCATAAATCATCTTATCTTCTCCTGTTCCTGAAAAATGAATGGAATGAGCGAAAACGTCTTGTACGCCAATTCACAAAACAAATGCATATGCACACACAACATATATATCAAATGCAACTTATTATAATGCAACCAATCAGATTATTATCTTTATTAAGCCAGTTAAACAACACAGTTTAGAACTATGAATCCTTAGTTTCAAACTTGGAGTAACTCAGACCCCTCAAAATCAACCAACTTTTGAAAATAGGTAATTATATACATATATTGGCATTGGAGAATCATCCACACACCGCGGCTTCTACCAAAACCTAATCTATCGGAATCATTTCCATGCACGAGTCCACTCGGGATAACCTCACACATAGATCATCAGAGTACCTCGTTAGTATCACACTCTGCATGGTCTTTACTAACCAAAGCCAAACATAAGCATCAAACATAATTTCTTATTGTCGTATAGAATTAAGTCAATTTAGAATTCTGATCTTATATCGCATACAACAAACAAATCTAAAGCTACAAGCACATACAACAAACAAGGAATGGTCGTACCTGATTTCGCTTTAGGAACAGAACCCTAATTCACCAAAACACCTTTTTCTATAAATTGTAAGGCCACAAAATCCTCAAACACCACAATTTAGGATTTTCTTTCAAATCTCCAAGAATTTTGATTCTTAACAACCAATACAAAAACTTTAACAAAAGATTATATTTTTAGATCATCTAAAAGGTTGAAAGAATCAATCTCACTCGTTTTCTTTGTTTATGGAATCATAAAATTTTCAAAAGATCAAAATTTTCCTCCATAATTCCTCCAAACCCTAGAATCCATTCAATACAAATTAAACCAAAACCAATAAAAATAATTCATTTTTAATCATAAAGGTTCATAACATATAAATTTACCTAGAATTGACTCTCAATTCTCCTTGATCACCAAAAATCAGATTCCAACTCAATTAAGGTTCCTCGTCCAAAAGTTCCTTCAAAACCATAAACAATTCTCTAAGAAACTAATTTATATGTAAATCCTATAGAAGAAAATAGGGATCTGATTACCTGATCTGGACTATAGAATCTTTTTTAACACCAAATCCAGATCTCCAAGATAATAAGGGTTTTCTCCAATCTCCCTTCAAAAACAACAAAGAAATTATAAGGATACTATAGATTTGTAGATCTTAAAGAAAGAATGGTTATCAAATTACTTGGATCTGATCCTTAACTTTCCTTAAACCCCAAATCTTCAGATTCTCCAAGAAAACTAAAACGATTCTCCAATTCTCCTTCAAAACATTATAAAAACTCTAAGAATTTGATAGATCTATGAAACCTAAAGGAAAATTGATGATTTGATTACCTGGTCTAGATTACCGAATCGTCTTGATTGCTATGAATAAGCCAGAGGATGTCTGTTAGGTTTAGGGTTGCCACGCCCCAGCGGGTACCCTAAACGTGACAGCCCGCGGTACGCAATATTAAAACTTAAGAATGACTACCTCAGTCACTCGAAAGCTTCCATATCGGTACAAGGCGTACATTCACAACAAAGGGAGACCGGTGGAGTGATGCATTTTAAGACATTGGCAGCGGAACATACAGAATAACACTCAATATATTTCATTGAAATAAAAGTCTTACAGCTTCTAAGGGGCATTCCCCCGATAACATGGTTCTAAATATAACATAACTAAAGCTAGAAGATTTTAGAAGAAATCTACTCTATAACTTCAAAATAGATTGCCTCCAAAAGCTTCTCCAAAAATAAGGATTCTACCCGGAAATTCAAGGTGGTATCGGGTGCAAAAGATAAACCTGCAATATCAAAAGTCTATAGGAGTATAAGCATGACTAGCTTAGTGAGATATTCCTTACGCAATAGTACTCGTAACAACAATCAAGCAAGTTTATTAATCAAGCATATGAATGCAACAATCATATGATCAATCATTGCATACGACTATCCGGTTTCGTATGTTTGATGGATTTACCCCTCCATCGGTGGTTAGGGAATGCTTTGAACTGGGTCCCGAACAACCTCCTTTAAGTTTGCGCGCGTCTTGGGGTTCCAACGAACCGTACTACTAGTCCCCGGGCCTTCCATGCCCAAAGCGATCGATCCGGCTCAGCTACACCTTGAGGCCGTATTCCCCGTACGCCCTAACCCTCAAGATGTAGCTAGGCAGCTCACCTTTCCGGTCCCACGCTGAGGAGTAGTAGCAAAACTTCGAAATGATATTCTAAGCGATATGCATGAGCAATTTATTATATGGGGATTTCAATATGGCATTAAATCATTTAAAGCGATCAAACAATATTTGCACACATAACAATACATACATGGGAACATTTATATTAATCACAAATCGGGTTCTGATATACTTATCGTTCATTGATCGCACACAATGAATCACATACATAATTCCCATAATATCCCACATGCATATCAATTTTTATCTTTTCCTACATCTAGTGCTCTATTCTACAAGCACATGTGCGAATACATAAGTGTAAAGGAAACTCACTCGTCCATAGCGTTCTAGGAGTCGAAGTAATCCTCGGGGAAGACAAGATCGTGATCCTCGACACCTAAACAAAAGAAATACCCAACATGAGTATTTCATCCAAGATCTATTCAAGTTCTATACTTCTATCTTAAGGAATTTGTAAAATCGTATGGAATGGAAATTCCAATTTAAAATGGCCATAACTTGCTTATTTTAACTCGGAATTCCGCATATTATATACCGATCTCTACCTACTCGAAAAGATCTATCTATTTCTAAGGTTATTTTCATCAAAAGAAGTTATTTGGGTCTCGGAATAGCAGCTTACAGATTTGACACGAATTTTCCAAACTTCAAAACTAGAGTTTTCAAACTTTACTTCACTCAAGGGCTTTTGTACAAAAATATAGATATATAGTATGATTGAAAAATCCCTTGAATTTATGTATATATATGTATAAACTCAAACTATATGCATGAATTTGGTGTTGTCTCAACAATGGTTTTGTAAGACATATGTCTTGAAAGTGAGATAAGCTTAAGACTTGAAAAGGAGTTAGTTTTACTTTGAAAATTTCCTAAATTATTATAAGGGAGTATTTCTTCCTTTTAACTCCATTTCTTAGTTATTAATCTTCAAAAGTACTTTTAATCTTTCAAGATTTTCATAAATTTATTTCTAGTGGTTTGGAAACATATAGTTTTTCTAACTATTTCATAGTTATATCCACTTTTAAAAGAAATCATCATACAAGTAATTTTTGGGAAAACTTATCTTTAGACTTTATTGTTGGAAAATTTTGACAATTGAATTTAAGAAATCCTTTGTTTAGGTCTAAAGAAACTTTCTTATTTCTTTGAAAAGAGATTTTATAATAACTTTACTTTATGTATTTCTTGGTGAAAACCACATATTATTACTAAAACTTGAGCTAGCTTATCTAACTTTAGAAGAATATTTGCTTAAAATAAATTTCAAACCTTTAAGGAAAATAACTTCTCATGTGACAAAATTTATTTTTAAAAAGAGTTCTTATTCTTATTTTAAGAAAGCTCATTTCTATTATGATTGTGACAATAACAACATATTCATGCATGAATGAGAATATGTAACCATGAAAAATATAAAAACAACATAATTAAAATAAATAAGAGCATAAAAGTAAAGTCAAGTATTGGGAACCTTAGCTTCATCAAGGAATCCCGGGACTAAGAATAGACTAGTCCTTAAAAGAAAAGAAAAGCAAGGAAATAAATTTGTTTTGACTTGATATGGACAAGTCTAAGACTAGAGAGACTAGTCTTAAGAACAACTTGAAATTAAATAAATTGCAAGACTTGAAAATAAATAAATAACAAGTGAGCTTATATGCTCTAAATAAACATATATATATATATATATATATATGGATAATACAAATAATAACAATAACAACATAATGGAAACATAAAGAAAACAAGAACATGAACAAAAACAAAACATGAATAAATTGTTGCTTCTTTAACTCATTGAGTCTAAGAAACATACACTAAACTCATGTTGAGTTATATGAACATGAGAAGAGAATACGAGAAATTTTTACCTAAAGCTTATGGGTTTGTTGAAGAAGAAAAGAATGGGTTGTTGTATTATGTGGGACTTGGTTTTCTAAAGAAAAGAAAGAACTTGAGAGAGATGTTGGGAGAGGAATTTTGTGGAGTGATTTTGGGAGAGTTTTAGTATGAATTTTTGTTGTGTGAAAGAATGGAAGAGGAAGGGGGTATTTATAGATTTTTGGAGTGGAAATTAGATGTAATAAAATAAATTGGAAAAGAAAACAAATTGAGAGGAAGAGGAGAGAGAGGGTGGACGGCAAAGGCTTAGGGGGAAGAGAAAAATTGATTAATTTTGTTGTTTTGTAATAAAAAGAAGTAATGTGTAAAGTGTGATGTGATTAAAGTTGTATGGGGAAGGTAAATTGTAAGGTATAGGTATGGTAGAGTGTAAGAATAGAGTGTAAGAAAAAGTAGAGATAGCTGAATAGTAATGAATAGTAGAAAAGTACTATGAATAGTAGACTAGATAATTAAAATACCGGTAGTAAAGAAAATACGCGTAAAAGGCCTATATCTGATATTTTTAGATACCGAAAAATTCTAAAACTGATATTTTTGAAAACCTTATATTTTTACGAATCTATTGGTGTTGTTGGAATATTTTTGCTATTCGGTGCTCCGGGGCACGGTTTTCGAAAACTGATCCCGATCGGATCCGAAAGACACTAGAAAAATTCGAATCTGATATTTTTAGGCTTCCCTATGTTATTACGAACCGTTTTCCACAATTATTTCAATTTCGTTTTCTAGGGTTTAAGAACACAGGATTGCCGGATCTAGATTCACTAGACTAATCATAGAACTAGGTTAATTTTAGGGTTTCGTTTCAACTTCCGGTTCTTAGGGTTTGCTAATATTATCGAAAAATCTAGGGGCTTACAAGGGTTATGGTGGAATAGAGAACAAAGAAGCAAGATATAATAAAAATCGTGGTTTTTCATTTCCTTTTCTTTACATACGCTGACAGTTTTCAATATGTATGCCGACAGCATAGAAAATTAGGCCAATAGTGTTTAGCCAGCTTAGCCTTGTGTCCATTTGATTTCCCGTCTGTCTTTTCATCTGCTCTCACATATCTGATAACCAACAAAAATAATTAATTTAAACATTAGGGTTGACCATAAACCCTGTTATTTTATATCAAATGACATATTTGCCCTTCAATATAAAATATTTATTTGTATATTACACAAACCATAGTTGCACAAGTATGTTTCCAGAGAAGAGCTAAGTTTAACTGAGTTGAATTAGGAGAGTTAAGCTAAATCTAACTCAAACTACTCATTGTGTCCATTCAACTAAACGTGATTTTTCCACACGAGCTCAATATAAAACACGACCTTTTTTTTATGAATTAAAGCAAGACATTTCCCCACACAAATTGTTATTTCTAAATACATCCAATAGTAGCATTTAATCCTATGGATATTACTTATATTAATCTTCCCATATATATTTGTGTGTAATTTACTCCTGTTTATAGATAATTAGCCATGTACGGATTATGGGTTCTGTTTTCCTTATAAGTGCCAAAATATATATGAGTTGCATCCATTTTTATTTGTAATTATGCCTATCTGTTTTTATATACAAATGTAGAGCTCTTGTTATAACTACCTAAACATTTTAAATAATTAAATAAATATCTCATATATGAGATTGTTTACAAAATAATTACTAGTGATGACATTTCCTTAGCATTTGGTTTTGAAGAAAGTAATAATTACGGGAGAAAAATTGCATGAATGCCTTGGCTAGTAGCTACATCCTAAGAAGTTAAGTAAAGGAATACTAGATAACTATGTAGATAAAATAAGTTAGATAAAAATATAATTATAAACTCTAAAGCGTCTTTCTATATTTTCATATAATAGATATATACACTTACGAAAGCAAATGAGGAGGCTTAAAGCTGGTTATTATTACCTTTAACTAGCTTGAAAACTTAAAAACACGCACATATATATATATATATATATATATTTATATATTAACAGGTGGAACTAGACACTTAGCAAGGTGTACAATTCCTTGTATTTCCCTGTGTTATGATAAAACGTGCAATTTCATTTTTATACTCCTAATAAGCGTTATGGCAATGTCATATCATACAATTTAATATAACTTCATTCTGTGATATGATGAATGAAATATAACACATTAAGAACAATTACATAAAAGTTCAATTTGATGTCTATATTCTGAAATCTTCAATTTAATATATAATCAAAATTTTTATAATTATTTTTAAGCAATATTAGTGAAACAATAAAATTAATTATAAAAAAAATTAAGTTGACTATTTTAAAAACGAGACATCAAATTAAATTTTTATAGTAAATTTGACATTTTCTTCAAGGAATTTTACCAGTAAGAAGGATATCTTGAATGACCCATCTATCCATAAATAATTAATGGGAATACTTGACTTTGTTGTATGTTTCATGTTTGTAGTGCTGTTGGGATGAAGAAACCTAGTGATGTTTTGAACAGGGGTTAGTACAAAGGGAGAAAGAAAGT
Source organism: Combretum micranthum (assembly GCA_024138025.1). Lineage (NCBI taxonomy): Eukaryota > Viridiplantae > Streptophyta > Magnoliopsida > Myrtales > Combretaceae > Combretum > Combretum micranthum. The sequence continues at coordinate 314,624 of JAMXBD010001112.1, read as the reverse complement.
AAGAAGGGAAGTGTTTAGTTCGAAGAAGGGGATCTGATACGTATGTTGAGTCGGCAAAGGAAACTTATGCCGAAAGGAGGCCAAGGGAAATAATAGTCCATGGGTTGGGCCGAGTCTTCAAAATACAAGGGCCAGTTTAAAATAGTAGCAGGATATTTTTTCTAGCATACAGTATGCGTGGTATTGTCTAACAGACCATGAGCTGGATAGAATATTCTTACAATCCTATTCAGTTATCACGTTATTTTTATTTTTACGCATGTAATACATCCTATTTATAGGATGAGACAGCTAGTATCGAGGGAATGAAAAATACAACCAAAAACATTGTTTATCAGAAATAGCTTGTATTCGAGCTTTATCCGAATTTCATTAACTCCATTTCCTGCTTTTCGCCTTTCATTTCATCTACCTCGCTGCATTTGGTATCAGAGCCAACTACAGGTCATGGAAACCAGAGAATTCAAACGTATGGAGGAAGCATTGAGATCAGTTCTCAATAAACAAGCTGAACGTCACGAAAATTGGGTCAAAATGTTTTCGGAAACCCTGCAAAAACAACAAACAATGTTAGAATCTCAAAACCAAACCATTAGCGAGCTCAAGCAACAATTAAATGGGAATTCTGATAAAGGAAAATCCTCAAACAGTGCTCCTAGTGCACAGGACGCCTCCTCTTCAAGGGTTAGGGAGGTGACCGACTCTGGGAATCTGTCTGGATACCAATTACCCACCAGAAGCACTAAGATCGAATTCCCTATTTTTAATGGGGAAGACGTCAAGAATTGGATGCTCAGGGCTGAGCAATTCTTTGCCGTTGATGAAACACCTAATCATTATAAGGTTAAGCTGGCAACTATGCACCTAGGAGCCAAACCTTATGAATGGTACCATGCCTATATCAGAACCAGGAATGAAGTGGAAGCGATAAGTTGGGAGGAGCTAACTAAGGCATTGAATGCACGGTTCAATGAAAGGGGTTATGAAGACCCAATGTCAGATTTGAAAGAATTGCAGCAACATGGTTCACTACAAGACTACATAGATGAGTTCCTACATTTATCATCCCAGGTACATTTGTCTTAAACCCATCTTATAAGTTGTTTTTTAAGTGGGTTGAAGCCTGAAATCCAGTATCCTATTAGGATGTTCCAACCTCAATCTTTGACTCAAGCTTATACCCTATCCAAACTACAAGAAGCTACCATTATATCTTCCAACAGCAATCTCAAAACCACAAAAATCGCCAATACCTATACACATTCCACCAGTTCCACCAGCATTAAACACATTAACCAGACACTAACCCCAAACACTGCCATTCACCATAAAACCCCAGTTATAAGCACTACCCGACCAAACACGTACACCCCCAACCGAAACACCCGACGTTTGACCCCTGAAGAGTTGGAGGAGAAGAGAAGAAAGAGGCTGTGTTTTTGGTGTGATGAAGCTTTCGGGCCTGGCCATCGCTGTAAAAGCAAGAGGTTGAATATGTTGGTAGTGGAAGGAGGAGAATGTGAGGGTGAAGAAAAGGAATCATTTGAACCAGTGGTTGAAACACTACGGACGAAACTATCCCAGTTGACTCTCAACACACTGGGAAATGTTCCAGAGTTGAATGAGCAATGTATGAGGGTGAGAGGCAGTTACAAAAGGAGGGGGTTGAATATATTAATTGACTCCGGCTGTTCATCAAATTTCATTGATGAAAGGTTAGCAAGAGGGTTGAAATGCAAGATGGTGAATGTTGAGTCCGTGCCAGTCATTCTTGCCAATGGCGCTAAATTACTTAGCTCCTCTAGTGTTCCAAACTTATGTTGGCAAATGCAAGGGTCTGATTTTAGTGCTGATTTTTTTACACTTCCTTTGAATACATGTGATTTAATTTTAGGAATTCCCTGGTTAGCTTCCATTGGAACTATCAGTTGGAATTTTCAAAAATTGCGAATGGAATTTGAGTGGCAAGGGAAGCAATGTGTCTTATGGGGGGAAAAAGAGCACATTAAGGATATCACAGGGGTTTCCTTATCTAACATGCTAAGAACTCAAAAGACTCCCATAGAAGTTCAATGTTGGATGGTCATATGTGCAGCCACAGATAAGCCAAGCACTAATACTAGTTTGCATCCCAAGATTATTGATGTGTTGGAAGAGTTCCATGAAATATTCAATGAGCCCACTACATTACCCCCAAGTAGGAACTGCAACCATCGTATTCACTTGAAGGAAGGAACTGATGATCAACCTAAGGCCTTACGATATGCCTCCATTCAGAAATCAGCATTGGAAGAAATGGTTAAGGAAATGCTGGAGTCTGGAATTATTAGGCATAGCCATAGTCCCTTCGCATCTCCAGTAGTCTTGGTGAAAAAGAAGGACCATTCATGGCGGATTTGTGTGGACTATCGAGATCTCAACAAACAGACCATTAAGGATCGTTTTCCCATTCCTATTATTGAAGATCTGTTCGATGAGTTACACGGGGCGAGATATTTCAGCAAATTGGATCTCAGATCGGGTTATCATCAAATCTTAATGCATCCTAGTGATGTATACAAGACAGCTTTCCGAACTCATGAAGGCCACTACTAGTTCCTAGTCATGCCATTTGGCTTGACTAATGCACCCTCAACCTTCCAAGGCCTTATGAATGAAGTTTTCAGATCTTATCTAAGGAAATTCGTACTGGTTTTCTTTGATGATATACTCATCTACAGCACTACCTTGGATCAGCACGTGGAGCATTTGATGGTGGTATTCAGGATACTTAGAGAGGAGCAGCTATACTTAAAGAAAAGCAAATGTGTCTTCGGGGCTACTCAAATTGAGTACTTGGGACATATTATCACGAGGGATGGAGTAGCACTAGACCCAAGGAAGGTAGAAGCAATTGCGAAGTGGCCTGTACCACGTAATATTAAGCAATTGAGAGGATTTTTAGGGTTGGCTGGGTACTACCGATGGTTTATACATGGTTTTGGTACCATTGCTAGACTATTAACCACATTGCTTAAAAAAGATCAATTTGGATGGGGAACAGAGGCCCAACATGCCTTTGAAAGATTAAAAAAGGCACTTCTAAGTTCTCCAGTGTTAAACTTGCCGGATTATTCTAAAACTTTTGTGGTGGAAACTGATGCCAGTGGTGACGGAATTGGGGCTGTCTTAATGCAAGACAGACATCCCATTGCTTTTCTCAGCAAATCTCTAGCTCTTAAGCATAGAGGATTATCTGTCTATGAAAAAGAATTGCTAGCATTGGTGTATGCTATTGACAAATGGCGACACTACTTACTAGGAAAGAAATTCATCATAAAGACCGATCATCAAAGCCTCAAGTATTTACTTGAGCAAAGGCTAGTAACCCCAACTCAACAGAAGCGGTTAACCAAGTTGTTAGGATTGGATTATGAAATCCAATTTAAAAGCGGCCACTCAAATATGGCAGCTGATGCCCTTAGGAGGGAGGAGGTTCAACTGAACCAACTCACGGTTCAAGTTGCTATTCCTGAGTTGTTGGAGAAGATACAAAACAACTGGAAGTTGGAAGGGGGATATGGACCAATACTGGAAAGATTACAGCAAGGTTGTTTAGCTGGTAATTTCACCTGGAACAAGGTATTCTAAGAAGGAAGGGAAGATGGTTGTGGGTCCTGACTCTAATCTCAAACTTAAGCTGCTGCGTCTTTACCATGGAGGGCCATTGGGAGGACATTCAAGGCTACCTATAAAAGCCTAGCAGCCATTTTCCATTGGCCAAAGTTGGAACGAGAGGTTCGAAATTTTGTTCGAAGCTGTGATGTGTGTCAAAGGTACAAGTACGAAAACTTAGCAACTCCAGACTTTTATATCCACTTCACATTCCAAAAGGCTGCTGGCAAGAGGTTAGCTTAGACTTTATTGAAGGACTACCCAATTCTAATGGCAAAAATGTCATTATGGTAGTTGTAGATAGATTAACTAAATACACCATTTTATTGCACTCTCACACCCCTACACAGGCCCATGTGGCACAATTATACTTGGATTATATTTACAAACTACATGGATTTCCTGAGACAATCACTAGTGATAGGGATCCAATCTTTGTCAGTTTGTTTGGGAAAAATTCTTTAAGCTACAGGGTGTAGAACTTAATATCTCCACAGCCTATCACCCTCAGACCGACGGCCAAACTGAGGTGGTCAACAAATGTCTGGAATCATACCTAAGGTGTGATGGGGGAAAGTCCTAAGTGCTGGAGCTACTACCTATCTCTCGCTGAGTGGTGGTACAATACCACTTATCATTCCAGCTCTAAAACCACCCCATTCCAAGCTTTGTACGGGTACCCACCCCCCATACATCTACCGTATGTTCCAGGAGACTCTAGGGTGGATTCTATGGACTCGCTACTGACGGAGAGAAGAGAGGCCATCAGGATGTTGCGCTTCCATTTGAAGAGAGCGCAACACAGGATGAAGCAACAAGCAGACAAAAGACGCACCGACAGAGTATTCAAGGTAGATGACCTTGTACTACTCAAACTTCAACCATACAAGCAACACTCACTCAAAGCAAGGGGAAATAAAAAATTAGCTGCTAAATTTTACGAACCGTACAGAATTTTGGAAAAAATCGGTCAAGTAGCTTACCGATTGGAGCTTCCACCTGATGCTAACATCCACCCAACGTTCCACGTCTCACAGCTGCGGAAGTACCTCGGATCTGAACCGCATGCATCATCCTTGCTACCTACAACAACACAAAAAGAGGACTTAGAACCACAAGCTGTTTTGGAACGAAAAATGGTCAAGAAGAAGAATGCAGCAGCCACCATGATTCTCGTTGCATGGAAGGGAAGAGCTCTGACCGACGCGGCATGGGAGAACTTTGAAGAAATGTGTTTACGGTTTCCTGGAAATCCCTTGTGGACAAGGGTTTCAGATGAAGAGGAGCATGAACTGGGGTTAGTACAAAGGGAGAAAGAAAGTAAGAAGGGAAGTGTTTAGTTCGAAGAAGGGGATCTGATACGTATGTTGAGTCGGCAAAGGAAACTTATGCCGAAAGGAGGCCAGGGGAAATAATAGTCCATGGGCTGGGCCGAGTCTTCAAAATACAAGGGCCAGTTTAAAATAGTAGCAGGATATTTTTTCTAGCATACATTATGCATGGTATTGTCTAACAGACCCTGAGCTGGATAGAATATTCTTACAATCCTATTCAGTTATCACGTTATTTTTATTTTTACGCATGTAATACATCCTATTTATAGGATGAGGCAGCTAGTATCGAGGGAATGAAAAATACAACCAAAAACATTGTTTATCAAAAATAGCTTATATTCGAGCTTTATTCGAATTTCATTATCTCCATTTCCTACTTTTCGCCTTTCATTTCATCTACCTCGCTGCATGTTTATTTATCATGTGTTTACCTTCTGTGGTTACACGTGTCATGCAAATGGTAGCGTAACTGATGGCATTGGCTGTTGGGTTGGGCGTTTACTTTCTGCGAAAGGCAGAGGGCGACATATGGGGAAGATTAGATTTGTACGTGATTATCTTATTATAAGTTATAACAGCTTATTATAGCGTTTATTATACGGAATAACTTACTTATTTTCTTTTAAAAATTTGAGGTACCAATGTTGAAAGGATAAAATAGTTTAAATAACAACTTTTTTTTTTTTTTTTTTTGATAATAACTTAGTTCAAATAATAACTTTTGTTGACAAGTAATTTTTCAATCAATAAAGACTTTTTTTTTTTTTAAGAATTTACACGCTATTAATATAAATATCCATCAAATTGTCACTCAATGAAAATACTAAATGGAATACATTTTAAAAATATAAGCATTAATTTATCAAAATTAAAAAAAAAAAAACTAAATTGTCAAAAGAAATTGAAAGTAGAGACGTTTATTATAAAAATAAATGCTCATAAAATATTATTTAACACAAAATATTGAAAATATAAGAATAAAATATTAATTTGTCACTGATCGTAGCTATAGAGAAAACCATAACGAAATTGATGGCTAGGGTTTGCATGCACGGTTGGGCGTTTGATTTCTCTGAAAGATGACTGGTGAGGAAAATTAGATATGCTTATCTAAGATTTCTAATTTGATTGAGGAAGACAATTCAAGGCTATTATACCAAAAACAGCATCTATGGAGGAATTTGGAATCATGTCATGAGTCTAAGTGGATAAGGCCCATTTTACGTGAGGGCCCATTCTTGTTGGGTTTTCTACAAATAAAGCCCATCTTCGACTGGTGGAGCAATTAATTGGGAGCATTGCCAAAAAGGTATTGCAAAGCAATAGAAAATTTCCACATTAGGAATGACAAGCCAAGCTACTATGAATCTTCGACATGAACAGGAAAAAAAATTAAAATACGTGATACTTATGTCGGTCGTTTGAGAAAAGTTGCTATAACTGGTCGATGAAAACCGCAATTATTAAAGGTGTGGTGGATTTTTCCTTTTACTTTTTTTTTTTTTTTACCTTTTTTATGTTTTTTTGGCCATTTTTATTTCAGTGTTTGTTGTAACAAAAATGTTGAGATTATTAGTAATTGGATGTATATCATAAGTATTAGTTGCCTGTAGCCGTCTAATGATGGTAGTGAGGTCATACAAAATGACAATGAAGAATAAAGAAAATCATTTTTCATTTTCAAATTAGAAATTACTTTCCATTTTTGATAAAAATAATCAACATCGGCCAAGTATAAGACAACCATTTTCTACCAAACTAACATATCCAATTTGTAAATTATCATCATCATCATAATCATCATCAAAAGAAAATAAATAATAAGAAATAAATTCTAACAATAATAATAAAAGTAGTAAATGTAATATATTCTTTTTATGATATAAATTTTACATAGATATTGTTAAAATTTCAATATTTTAACATTTTTTTTACCTAGCTCAATTTGTTGTTGGTAATTAAATCATTTTATTGAATTTTTGTAATAATTTATTATAAAGTTTACTATATGGGAACCATTTATTCCCATTTAGAATTTTAGGGAGCCTTCATAAAAAGAAAAAGTTTTAGAGACCATAATATTATAAGAAAATGAAAATTACACTTGTACTATTATTAGAGTTGTATAAGCAGACTACATGGGCCAACTTGCTTTACTTCAACTAGGACTGTTCATTGAACCAAACCAAATTGAACTAAAAACCAAACCAAAACAAATTGAACCGCAAAATGTAATTCTTTTATATTCCAGCTCAGTTTAGGAAGAGCCTAAACGGTTTCGGTTTGGTTCGAGGAGTTAAACCGAATCGAACCGCTTTGCATTAAAAGAAACAAAAATAAATAAATAAGAGTCATTTTATTTCTTTATAACTCTTTAGCATTATATATTAGGACTTGTATTACTCTAAGATTAATTCAACAAAATGCAAAACCCTTATCATGGAACACATCTATACGAATAGGTTTTATACTAGGTTATAACATCTACAACCATTAACACTAAGATAATTTAGAACTTTAAATTAATTAGTACAATAGAAATTTAAATATGTTATAAAGGAAGAACATTACAAGTAAATGTGGGATTAAATCAAAAGAACAATTTTCTTAATTAGTGTTATATATTTATTAAAAATATATGTTGTTTTAAATTCATATTAAAAAATATTTTAAAATGGGATTATATGTATTTGAAAATTTTAAATATATGATCTGATATAATGATAAGTAACTTTAATTCTTGAGTAACGCTCCTTAATCTAAACATTTTTTTGTTGCAAACTCAAATGATAATTAATATTATTTATTAAAACTAAATTTTTTAAAGGTGGTTTGAACTGAACCAAACCAAATCGAATCGCATTGAAAGCAGTTTAATTGAAAACCCCAAAGCAATTCATTTCATTAAAGGTTTGAACCAAACCGCTTCAAATATGGTTTGCTTCGGTTTGACCCTTGAACCAAACCAAACCAAACCGAACCATGAACAACCTCGACTTCAACCTATGGATTACATGGGTCAACATGCTTTAACTTGCATTATAATGCAAGCTAAAATTTCAAACCTAGCTTACGGGTGGGTAGGTTAAGCGGGCTAACCCTCTTACTCACTAAGATTTTTTTTTTCCTAAAAAAATTAATATTATAGTATAATTGTACTAAAAGTATTGATACTTTAGCATCAATCATATAAATAACAACATTATTCAAATTGAAATTAAGAAATATATATATTAATGCATGTTTGCAAGTTAACCTAGCCTAGGGCAAGTCAGCTAGATTTAACCCACGGGTTATGTAAGACGAGCCAAAATGGCCTACACATTATTGTGGGCTAAAATTTTTAGCCTAGCCTAGCCTACCCTTTTTTCTTTTTTTGTTAAATGGGTTAGCTAGAAAACCCTACACAACTCTAACTATTATCTTCATTTTCAAACTATTCTCTCTCATGAACTTTCTTGAGTCAAATTTATTGTTATTTAACATTATCTTATCATATCAATTTAGGCATTATTGCAAAATTACATTTAAAGTTTTATTTAGGTGTGAAATCACCTCCTAAACTTTCAACATTTAGCATTATTAAAGACAATTAATATTTTCCAAGTACACTTTGAAAATTTAGAGAGCAAACCTGTGCAGAAATGAAAACTTGAGGGATAAATAAGCACATAGGTGAAAGTTCGAGAAAGTAATTTGCAATTTCCCTCTTTTTTTTTAACAAAAAGGTTAATTGTTCTTAATTATGTAACATTTTGAAAGTTTAAGGGGCTAATTATACACTTTGAAAGTTTAGAGGGTGAATATGCACTAATGTCAAAGCTCAGAAAGGTAATTTGCAATTTTCTTGATAATTTAATATGAGTTTATTGTATAAGAACACTTACTTATTCTATTTTAGAAATTTAGGGCACCAACATCAAAAGATAAAGTAATTTTTTTTTTTTGCCACTAAGAGATAAAGTAGATTAAACAATAACTTTTGATGACATGTAAATTTTTTAATCAGCAAAGATTGATTTTTGTTTTAGAGTATATGGCGAGGTTGCTGCAACTGATCGAGAGGAGGAACAAACGAACCCGGTTTCTCAAGTGCGCGAGTGTGGTAAAAGATCAAATAAGATAGATTTGATTATTCTTGACTCGTTCTTTATAGAATAGGTGCTTTGATCTTTCTTGAAGATGTTTAAGCAGAGTTTCCACGTTGCTTTCAATCTTAGTCATACATAGAATTTGGACCCGAATGAGAAGAGCAGCCTCCTATTTATAGATGTTGAAAGCTGATGCTAACCTTTGAATCATTTATAAAGATCCGATGACTAAGATTGAAGTCTTCTTTTCTTTAGTAATGGGTTGAGTTTGCAAATGAGGGCTATTATAATATAAAAGAATCCCATTATTTATTAAAATAGCCCATTTGAAATATAAAAGGGCTTAAGACTTATTTTACTTCACATTAGCCTTAATTTAGCCAAATGAAGCCCAAATTAATCCCGAATCATATTTTTGGAGTCTACTTTTCATGCACGAGAAAATGCATCAAGTCAAGAGAGGAATGAACCGATCCGATGATCCCTATTCTGAGCTTACTAAGCTAAATCTCTTAATAACATCCCTCATTGGACTCGATCTTCTAAATCTTATCACTAGCTTAAAAAACCGAGCTGTGGCATTAAATTAGGCTAAAAGCCCAATTACCGAAATGACCCTCTACATTTTGCCCTCTAGCTAAAATCTCCTTTAGGAAAGTCATAAAGGGGGTTTTGGGCATTTCATTAAGTAGATGTTACCTTCAGAGTTGTTGTAGAACACTAATAAGAAGTTGCCCTTGACTTGAAGTTGTGTATTGCATTGATATAGCCAATACTTCTTATATTTATCAAAGAACCAAACTTATTGGATATGTTGATGAAGTAAAGTAAGCTAAAGTAGTCTTCTTCAAACTTGTTGGGTAGAATATCTAATGAAGCAAGTTCGTTGTCGCATAAGCACTTAGGGCATTGAGTAGACTAGTATGTTATATGCTCTCCTTTTATGGATTGAAGTAACATAAAATAACCTTTCTTTTTTCGAACCGTTGTTGAGGGATTCATTTCCTTACACTATTTCATATCAAATCTTATGATGATCATCTTATCTTCTCCTTCTTCTTCTTCTTTTTCTAATAATAATGCTTAATAATTGAATAAAAGCATTAAATTAAGCTCAAAAGTACATTGGTAAATGGGGTAGATGTTGTTTCGTAAGTGATGTGAAGCTTTGGAGTGAGTAGCAACATGATAGCATATTACCCCCTTGTAGGGGAAAAATAAATTATGTTAGGGTCTATTGAGGTAGGGTGGGGGTATGGGGGCGAAGTCCCCGTGGTATGGACTGAGGATAATCTTGTAAAATTCCGTCCTTCAATCTTGTAAAGAAAAATCCCTTCTTCTTACTTCCTCTTCTCTTTCTTTTTTTTTTTTTTTTTTAAATACTCAGTTTCCATTTTTATAACATTAATACATATAGACTGATAATTACTACCCCTTTCTTTCTTTTCACACTGTCCTTTTTTTTATTTCTTGTGTTAATTAATCTAAAATATAGAGTAATCTTCAATGCATATTTTATTGCACTGTCAATGGCAAGTCAAATCCTTGCTTAAAATGTCGTACATTCATTCCGTAACTTTCGTCCCAAACCCTTTTCCCTTTTTTTTTTTTCATGTGCGGCGGGCATCTAATGACGTCCAAGATCTGCTAGGCCATTGACGACAAGCCATAGCAATGAAGTGTTTTTCATCCTTTAACTTGTTTTTCTGAATCAGAAATCACAACCAAATTGATCAAACCCACACACAAGTCACCTTCGATACTCGTACTGTGTTCGGGAATGTATCTAGCACTATTCTTGTTGTCATATCTGTCGCTTTGGCGAAGCTTTTAAATTCCTTGTTGATTTTTCTTTCGTGCGATATAAAAGGGGGAGAGAGAACGATAGGTCGAGCCATGGAGGTCATTAGTGTCGACAGGGACTATGTTACGGTTGAGTGCTCGTGGTGGTCATGGCTAATGGCTATGAAGTGGAAGAAATATTCAAGCTCGACTAGTTTAAAGCGGCAATGTCTTTTCCAATTATGTGTGTGTGTGTTTATATATATATTTTAAGCTCAGCAAGACAACAAATTTTTTTGCTCATTGTCGGAAACCTTCATTCTGAAGATCATTTGGCTATTAACAAATTGGTCGGAGTTTCTATTTTACACTTCCAGGTGGCTTTAAACTCATAATATGAACAAATGTCATCATTTTTGGACACTCTCTGTAGCAATTACCCCTCTATAAATTTTCTAAAGGTATGCTTGGTTTGTATCATATTTCATTCGTTTAAATTGTATGTACTTTGCTTCGGTCTTTGTGAATTTGAATTTGATGTGCATTATAGAAACAATATAACAATCATGATTGTTATTTGTTTAGGTGGATATGGATAAAACAATAAGTGTCAAGTTTATAGCAATGGCCATGAATTCATCTTTTCTTCCGTAACAGGAACTTTCTGTGAAGGTCATTAGATTTTCCAGGTGATCCGATATATCTTGATTGAAATTGTCACACCTCAAAGGGTATCCTAAACATGACAGTATGTCATATTCAATATTAAGACTTAAGTATGACAACATTAGTCATCCCAAAAGTCTCGATATCAGGTGTAAGGCATACTTTCACGATCGTAGTGTACCAAACATTGGATCATGCCATTTAAGCAGTTATGTATAAAAGCAATTAAGAAAGTAAATCATAACAATACAACTAAGGTTCATCAAATCTTATAAAGAGTCTTTATAATATTAAGGGGCATTCTCCTATCAATGATAACTAAGTCTAATAAAAGTCTAACATGAAACGATTTACACCTTTGAAACTTCTCTGGAAATTCCATACCTACTTCTAACTTATATTTCTATCCATAAGATCTTGGCTTCAAAGGATTACCTGTGTAAAATAACCTCTTGGTTCCAACTAAAGGTACGGGAACTGCAAAAGATATATAAAGGGTATAACTATACGCTTAGTGAGATTTATTTCCACAATTAAACACTCAACACCCAATATTCAAAACAAGTTTATTTAGACAATCATATGAGATGCACAAGCATGTAGGCAAGCAATACATATGATTTTCCAAGAATCATATGTTGAATGGATTTGCCCATCCATTCGGGGTTAGGTGTTTTGGACCGTATAGGCCGCTATCTTACAACATGATTCCATGATAGTTATCATTTTAACAACTTCCCAAAAAAAATATAATATAATCCAACTTATTTATAGTTTATTTTCGAGCCACTACATAGCTATCAAGTATGTTTTATTCAGATGTTTTCTCATCGCTAGTTGATTCAGATGATGTCTCGTCGCTTTATAGAATTACAGACTCTATGAATCTCCTTACTAAGCCTTTGTCCTACCAAATGTATAGTAATAAATGCAATGAACTCACTCGATGACATGCATAAATCAATCTAATTAAGTACTTATGGCATAATTAAATATTTTTTGGGTGATCATAGCATCTGTAGACATTCATTCTTACACTAGATCAAACATTCATTATCAACAATTCCCATCTCGATATACTTAATCATAATTTTAACCAAGTATGTAAAGCACATGCTTTTTTCGTTTTTTATCTTTGCTTAATTTTAATGCCACTAGTTTTACAAGCAAAATCATAAGTGCAAATATGTAAGAAATAAACTCACTCGGCCATTTGTGCGGATACTTCTAGTTAAGGAAATCTTTGGGACTCGGGAACTCAGTCTCCACGTCACCTAAATAAGAGAAATACCCAAAATGAGTATTTCTTGGAAATTCTACTTAAGCTTGTGATTCTATTTTACTAAGTTCGTCAAAATTCACATAGAGGGGAAATTCCAATTTAAAATGGTCATAACTTGCTCATTTTAATTTGGAATTTTGCATATAATGTATCGATTTCTACCTACTCGAAAATATATATCTATTTCTAAGGGTATTTTCTATATAAAAGGTCATTTGGATTGCTAAAAGCAACGCTACAGATTTAAAATGAAAAATCTCAGTTTTTGCAAAACAATTTCCAAACTCAACTTTATTCGAATATCCTTTTGCAAAATATAGATATGTATGTAGTTGAAAAATCCTTTGGGTATATATATATATAGACTCATATCATATGCCAAATTCTAATAGTGTTGTCTCATCGATTATTTTTTGTAAAAAATTCATCTTGAAGTATCGAAAATTAAATTTGATAAATTCTTTTCTAAATATTTTGAACAAACTTTATATTTTCTTAGGTTATTATAAATGAGTATATTCTCATTTTGTTTTCCCATATTTTTGCTAAAACAAATAAAACTTTTCCTTACCTTTGGTCTCTTTACAATTTTGCCACCAGTGAAAAAAGAATAAAGTTTTCAAAAATTTTCATCATGATGTTGATAACCTATTTATAGATTTGCCTTTAGAATGGTTTTAATAAATGAGTCCCTTTCCTCTTATATTTTTGTTTATTAACTTCTAAAAGAATAAATTTTATTTCCACAACTTGGTCTTTTTTTTTTTCCTTTACTGATTTTATTTGGAAAGAAATCATATTTTTGAGTTATCAATACAATCCGTTGTTTTGAACTTATCATATTTATCTTCTTTTTATCTTTTTGAAAATTGGTTTACCATTTAGAAACTTGAAAATCATTATTTTTCTAAGTGGATTAGTGAGTTGATTTTATCTTATCTTGAAAACTAGTTTTGCTCCTTAGTTTTTATGAAGTTGGAAAGACTTTAACCTTAAGCTTTTTATGAAAAATTTGTATATCAACAAATTATTCTTACTAAACCTTATATTATCTTATCATGAAAAGAAAGTGATTATTTTCCTTTATTTCCTTAGTAAAACCATCGCTGTTGTCATTTGAGAAAACTTTAGGAAAGCTTGAGAAAATATTGTAAAAATCCATTTTCTAAGTTGTTTATGACAACTCCTTTATTTTGTGGCTAGTTACATAATAAAAAGTTTAGTTTCAAGTTCTTCTATTAAAGAAAAATTCCACTTTAAATATTGTTGAGACAATAACATTATGAAGATGCATGTATGTGAGTATGTAACATGAAAAGTGATGAAAATATATAAGAAGCAAAATAATAATAAGTAAGATAATAATATCAAGTATTGAAAATCTTAGCTTTATTAAGATAACCCGGTCAAGTATTAGGAGCCTTAACTTCATCAAGGCTACCCGGGACGAAGAATAGACTAGTCCCAAAAGAAAAAGAAAAAAAAAGCAATAATAATAGCATCAAGAATAATAAAAGCAAGTTAGTAAAAGTTAGTGAGCATTAGGCTCTAAAAATATATAGATATACATATACTTAATAATATATATAGAGTTAGATTAGAATTATAATAACAATAATAATAACAATGATAATAAGATAACATAATAACAACAAGATAATAAAATTGGATTTATGTGCAAGAATAAAATATAAATATGTTGTTGCTTCTACAACTCACATCAGTTTTCAAGAAACAACACCATGGCTATACTAAGTTACATGGCATAGGTAACATAAAGAATAATAGAAGTTTATCTAAGGTGTTTTTGTGGTATGAAGATGGTAGATGAATAGGGTATTATGTGGTTAGTGATATGTGGTAGATGGTTTATGTGTAGAGGAGGATATTTGTGAGAAATTGGGAAAGAGAGTTTTGGTAGTGAAGAATTTTGTGTTGAACTTTATGCTCACCAATGATTTTGATGAGAATAATTATTACACAATTAATTATATAAATATTCTTAATTGTTCAAATACTTAAAATATATATATATATATATGTTTTGTATTTGTTCTGCTATTGTTTAAGTTTTAACAGAGCAAAAAGTTAAAGAAAAATCAAGACAAAGCTATCGAGCCCAGTAGAAGAAAAGAAGAGGCATTATTCATCAGATAAAGACAAAAGACTGAGTTTTGGCCAAAAACTGTGAAGTCAAGTGTTGAAGTTTTGGGCAAAACTATGAAGTCAAGGGTTGAAGTTTTGGGCAAAACAATGAAGTCAATAGCTAGAGTTTTGGGCAAAATCATGAAGTCAAGAGCTGGAGTTTTGGGCAAAATCGTGAAGTTAAGGGCTGGAGTTTTGGGCAAAATTTATAAAGTCATAGGCTGAGGTTTAGGCCTTGACTTCAAGCCTCAACCTCATAAATTTGCCATCAACTGTAGAAAGTTTGCTATTGGGTAAAATTTATAGAGTCAAGGGCTGAAGTTTAGGTCTCGACCTTAGACCTCGACTTCATAAATTTGGCCTTGGTCAAAATTTATAAAGCTAATGGCTGAAGCTTAGGCCTCGACCTCGGACTTCGACTTCAGAAAGTTTTCCCTTGACTTTAAAAATAAAAAAAAACTATTATAATGCATTTAATGCATGTGTCAGACACATTTAATGCTTTTTTCTGCTTTTGACTTTTACACGTTTTTAAAACGTCAAGTTTATTAAACACAAGTATGGGTTGTTATAAACTTTTTTATAACGGACAAATTTTTATTAAGAGCTATAAATAGAATTTTTCTCTTCTCTTTGAAAAAGAATAAGAAAAATAAGAACTTTTGAACGCATAGTAAAAACGAAAATAACATTCTGTAAATTTTTTTTTTACTTGTGTTTTTATTCTCGTTCTCGTTAATTTGAATTTTTTTTAAGAAAACAATTAGTGCTCTATTTCGAAATTTGTTGATACACTCTAAAGGAGAGTTTTTTAGCACTGCTTAAGATTTACAAAAGTTGATTATCTGCTCATTTAAGAAGCTCATTTGTAAAAGGAATTTGTAAAATTCCCAAAATATTTTCTATTGTAAATTTGCTCAAGTAGGAGCACTTCTTTGTAAAGAAAATTTGTATATTTCATTAAGAGTTTTTCAATTGTAAATCTTCTCATATAGGAGCTGTTTGTAAAAAGTCCTCAAAGGAGACATTTGTAAAAGAAGTCCTCATAGAGGCAAAGTTAAAAGTCCTCAGTGGGAGGCATTGAGAAAAGTCCTCAGTAGAGGCAAAGAGAAGTCCTTCATTGAAGGCAAAGAGAAGTCCTTCATTGAAGGCAAAGAGAAGTTCTCAGTGGGAGGCATTTGAAGTCTGGTCTGGAGTTGCCATAAGTGAAAGTTCTTTATGAAATGCAATTGTAAAAGTCCTATTATGATTGGTATTGTCATAATTCCTCGTCTAAGTGGTGTATTTTTTTTTTGAAATAATCAATATAGTGGTAGAAGTCCTCTTTGAGGCATTTGCACCATGGAGAGTAGGCAGTAGGCCGAACTCCATGTTAAATCCTTATGTTGCTTCTCTCTCTCTCTTTCTGAGCTTCCTTATCTCTGCTTATTTATTAATCAGTTTTAATTTGTTTATTCCGCTGCATATGTTTGTTTTAATTAACTCTTGTCTTATCTTAGTTAATTAACCTGGTTTGATAAAACAGAAAAATTTGTAATACTTAATTCACCCACCCTTCCCCCTTCTTAAGTATTCATATATATTATTTCTAACATTTTGTGGAGAGAGTTTAAGGAAAGATTTTGAGAGAGTTTTGTTATATGAAATGAATGTGTGAAAGAAGTAGAGGGAGAGAGGATATTTATAGTTGAAAATGGAGGGAAATTAAGTGTAATAAAATAAATTAAAAAAAAAATAATTTACTGAGAGAGGGGGATAGATTACGTCGGCCATAGGAGAAAAAGAGAGAGAGTAAGTTGATTTTGTTTGTATATTGTAGGAAAATAATTAATATGTAAGATATGATTTGATATAAAGTGTATTGGAAAAGTAAAAAGTAAGAAACTAGGTATATAGGTAGTAAGAAAAAGTAGAGATAGGTGAATAGTAATGGATAGTGGAGAAGTACAATGAATGGTAAACAACACTAAGAAGTTGCCGATAGTAAAAAAAATACGTGTATAATTGCGATATCTGTAATTTTTTGTTACCGAAAAATTACGAAACTAATATTTTTTCATTTCTTATATTATTACGAGTCTAATGGTATAAATGGAATATTTTTACTGTCCGATATACCCCGAAATGGTTTCCAAAAAGTGATCCCGTTCTGATCTGAAAGACACTAAAAATTGACAAATATGATATTTTTATATTTTCCTATATTATTAAGAACTATTATAAGCTATAAACTTAATTTTGTTGTCTAGAGTTTGAGAGCGCGGGAATACCAGATTTAAACTCTAGGGTTTTGGCATAGGTTTTTGTCGACTTAGGGTTTCCGGTTGACTTCCGATTCTTGGGTTTGAATTTACGAATTGTCAAAAAATCTAGGGGTTTACAAAGGCAGTGGCATTTTTTTTTTTAAGTACAAATTTGCCTCAGTTGAAGAGCAAGTGCTGCCAGTTTGGTCTTGCTTAAAAGATTCATAGCTAGGATAATGTTTTGTTGACAACATTCATTAGAAAGGGCTTTGTTATTTTGTTAATGTCAAAACAAAGGAGGAATGTAGTAGACGCCAACAAAGAACCTAATTTTTGGATAAGTCTTTTGGAGAAACATTCTTTTTTCCATTTATTATTATTTTTTAATGAATTTTTTTAAATTTTTTTACTTGATCTTTTTGCAGCTGGAAGAATCACGTTTTTGTTGTTTATAGGCTTCATAATGGGATTATCTTATTGCCCCAGCTCTCCCGTTCTATGCTAGACTTGGTGTGAGCCCATGGGTAATCTTGTGTCACTTTGGCACCGACCTTTTAGCACGACCCACAAGTGAACTCGTGTTTTTTAGGACCCAACCTCTTCTAGTTTTTATATGGGTTACTATTACCTTCCTGATCTCCTCTACACTTGACACGAGCCCACAAGTAATTTTGCATTGCTCTAGTACCTAGTCTTTGCTAGAGTTGGCACGGGCCTACGGGTAATCTTGTGTCACTCTAGCACTAACCTTTTTGTACAGCCCATAAGTAAACTTGTGTTGCTCTATCATTTGGCCTCTTCTAGTTTTGATATGAGCCCACGAGTGATCTAAATCTTTACTTTGCATCTCCAAGTCCGATTGGAATTCTACCAAATAATAAGCCTCAAGTCATTCTCATAAAAGAGTTAGGGTCTCACTCTATCAACAAAGTATAACTACTCACGTAGTGAGTGTTTACTAATGTTCACTTCACTTTGTCATTCTACCATCATAGTGGATGCTTATTCCACTAATGGGTGTTTGCTTCACGTTGTCATTCTGCCATCCTAGTGGATGCTTACTCCACCAATGGGTATTTGCTTCACATTGTCATTCTACCATCACAATGTGTGCTTACTCTACCAACTGAATGTTCACCCAACATTACCATCAAAACCTTGTTAGGATATATTCATTTTAGTAGTGAGGCATCATTGCTCCGCCATCAAGGATCGACTCTACAAGTAAAGTGTATCACCACATCTACAAGGATTCTGTCACACCCTATAGCTCAATTGGTGAAGGCTTTCGCCTTTGAGCAAAACAATAGGCTATGCTTGGGGTTCAAGTCCTCGAGGCTGCAACTTAGAATCGAATGCTACGGGTAGAGAACAATACCTAATTATGCCTTGAAGGAGTTACATGAGGGGGCTTTGGATGGAGGCCAGTGTCCCTGGCATCCGCAAACCACCCTGTGCAGGCAGCGTGATGCCAAGGACACTAGTACCCATCCAGAGCCCCCTCAGGCAACTCGTTCAAGGAATAATCAAGTATTGTTCTATACCCATGCATTCGAGTCTAAGTTGTAGCCTCGAAGGCTCGAACCCTAGACATAGCCTTTTGTTTCGCTCAGAGGCAAACGCTATCACCAATTGAGCTATTTGCCACGACCTGCTACCCTAAGCTCCATTGTAGTGGAGGGGGTGCCCTTAGGCCATTAGGCCACCCTGGGCAGGGATCGTGATGCCAGTTGCCAGATACACTAGTCCTCCCAGCACACCCTCAAGCATAACCAAGACACTAGAGGCATTGCGTAACGACTTGGAACTCTACCCACCGAGATATTGTCTGCTTTAGCCACATGTTGTACTGTTTTGTCCTTTTGATGCCAGCGCTTCCCAAGGGTCACCCATCTTAGGATTGCTCTGCCCAGAGCATGCTTAACTTTGGAGTTCTAACAAACTCCAAGCCAATACATCAATAAAGCGCCTCTATGATTAAAGTTCCACTATTTTTTTTATTTGAGGGGTATTACATACTCTCCCACTTATAAAATTAACGTTTTCATCAGTTTCGTTACATAGGTCCAGAACTATTGCTCGGATATCATTTGTCATGACTTGCCACCCCAGGCTCCACCACAACGGAGGGGATACTCCTAGGCCCCCAAGCCACCATGGGTAGGGATCGTGATGCTAGGTACACTGGCCCTCTCAGTGTACCTTTACGCACAACTAGGACACCAGAGGTACTATCTAACGATTCAGAACTCTACCCACTGAGTATTATTCGCTTTGGTCATATACCACACGGTTTTGTCCTTTTGGTGCCAGCGCTTATCAGGGGTCATCCATCCTGGGATTGCTTTACCCAAAGCATGCTTAACTTTGAAATTCTATCAAACTCCAAGTCATTACACTGAAAAGATGCCTCTGTGATTAGAGTTCTACTATCTATATTTGAGGGGCATTATAGATTCACTTTGCCATCATTGAAGTGGCACTCTATAGTAAGCATGCTTTACTTGATCGTCATGTATACTTTAAGTGTTCTCGACGATACTGGGTAGCATAGTACTTTTTGTTAGAAATAATACAAAAAAAAAAAAACATAAGAGGGGGTGAATTAAGTATTACAAATTTTTCTATTTTATCAAACCAGATTAATTAACTAAGACAAGACAAGAGTTAATTAAAACAAACGAATGCAGCGGAATAAACTAATTAAAACTAATTAATAAATAGGCAAAAATAAGGATGCTCAGAGAGAGAGAGAGAAAGAGAAGCAGCACGAGGATTTAACGTGGAGTCGACCCACTGCCTACTCTCCACGGTGCAAATGCCTCAAAGAGGACTTTTACCACTATATTGATTATTTCAAAATCAATACACCTCTTAGACGAGAAATTACAACAATGCCTATCACAATAGGACTTTTACAATTACTTTTCACAAAGGACTTCCACTTGATAAATCAAGTGTTATGCTGGTAACACACGACCAAACTCCAAATGCCTCCCATTGAGGACTTCCGCCTAATCCCAATTAGGACAATGCTGGTAATTCTAGACCAGACTTCAAATGCCTCTCACTGAGGACTTTTCTCAATGCCTCCACTGAGGACTTTTCACTTTGCCTCTTTGAGGACTTCTTTTACAAATGTCTCCTTTGAGGACTTTTTATACACAGCTTCTATATGAGCAGATTTACAAATTGAAAAGCTCTTAAGGAAATATACAAATCTCATTTACAAAGAAATGCTCATACTTGAGTAGATTTACAACAAAAAATACTTTGGGAATTTCACAAATTCCTTTTACAAACTGAGCTTCTTAAACGAGCAGATAATCAACTTGTGTAAATCTTAAACAGTACTAAAAAACTTTCGTTTAGAGTGTATAAGAAAATTTAGTAACAGAGCACTAATTGTTCTCTTTAAAAAAAAATTCAAATAAATGATAACAAGAACAAGAACAAAAACACAAATAAAAAGGTTTTACAGAACGTTGTTTTCGTTTTTACTGTGCGTTTAAAAATTCTAGGATTTCATCTTTTTCAAAGAGAGGAGGAAAATTATATTTATAGCTCTTGATAAAAATTTGCTCGTTATCAAAAAGTTTTAACAACCCATAATTGTATTTAATAAACTTAATGTTTTAAAAACATGTAAAAGTCAAAAGCAGAGAAAGAGCATTAAATGTGTCTGACACATGCATTAAATGCATTCCAACAGCTCTTTTCTTTTTAAAGTCGAGGGCTAAATCTCTAAGGCAAGGTCTGAGGTCGAGGTCTGAAGTCGAGGTCTAAGGTCAATGCCTAAACCTCAACCCTTGACTTTATAAACTTTACCAAAAACTCCAGCCCTTGACTTCACAATTTTGCCCAAAACTTCAACACTTGACTTCATAGATTTGCCCAAAACTTTAGCACTTGACTTCACAGTTTTGCCCAAAACTTTAACACTTGACTTAACGGTTTTGCCCAAAACTTTAGCCCTTGACTTCATAGTTTTGTCCAAAACTTCAACATTTGACTTTACAGTTTTGGTCAAAACTCAGTCTTTTGTCTTTATCTAATAAATAGTGCCTCCACCTTTATTCTATTAGGCTCGATAGCTTTGTCTTTGATTTTTTTTTCAATTTTTTGCTCTGTTAAAACTTAAACAACAACAAAACAAATACAAAGCATATATATATAATTTTAAGTATTTAAACAATTAAGGATATTTAAATAATTAATTTTATAATAATTATTCTCATCAAAATCATTCGTGAACATAAAGTTCAACAATCTCCCCTTTTTTATGAGAATAAATATGCACAATCAATTCTAAAATAATTCTTAATTGTGCAAATACTTCTTCCCTTTCTCATCAAAAAGAAAAAATAAAGAAAAGAAGAACAAACTTTGTTAAAAAAATATTAACAAAATCAATTTTCTCCCCTATCAAAAGCACTTTTCCAAAAAAAAATTTCTCCCTTTTTAAAACAAACTTTGCTTCTTTTTTTTTTTTATGAAAAACCGAGACAGAAAAATGAAATTTTCTTTAAAAAAAGTGTCTCCCCTGGTTCAAACAACCTTTGTTTTATTTAAAAAAAAATTAAAACAAAGCACAAAGATATAAACAAATTCATAACAAAAAAAATTACAGAAGACAAACATTGGCATACAAGCACAAACAAATACAAACATGCATGCAAGTGCAATTTAGTCTAAAGTCTGCAATATTTATCAGCTAAGAGACTTAAGATAGATTTTCAAGGAAGTTCCTGTTCAAAAATATTTTAGCACTCATCAATCTTTAACATGCCCAATTCTCCTCTTAAAGTGCAAAACCGTTCTTCACTCAAGGGTTTAGTAAAAATATCAGCAAGCTGATGGTTTGTATCAACAAATTCCAAGCAAATGTCCTTGTTTAGAATATGATCACGAATGAAATAATTACTAATCTCAATATGCTTGGTTCTTGAGTGTTGAATGGGAATTTTAGTTAAATTTATAGCACTTGTATTATCACACCGAATTGGTGCACTCTCAAATTTTAAACCAAAGTCTAATAAATTTTGTGCACAACAACTGCCAGCAGCTATATATTTAGCTTCAACAGTTGATAATGCAATAGAATTTTGCTTCTTTGAGTGCCAAGATATTAAAGAATTACTAAGAAAATGGCATGTGCCACTTGTGCTTTTCCGATCTACTTTGCTACCAGCAAAGTCAGCATCAGAGTACCCAACAAGTTCAAAAGAAGTATGTTTGGGATACCACAAGCCAATTTCAATAGTGCCCACAAGGTACTTGAAGATGCGTTTGACTACACCAAGTGAGATTCTTTTGGGCAAGATTGAAATCGTGCACATACACATACAGAAAACATGATATCAGGTCTAGAAGCTGTTAAATATAACAAACTACCTATCATGCATCTATACATCTTTTCACAAACATTTTTACCTTTTTCATCTTTGTCTAGTTTTACACTAGTGCTCATAGGTGTAGGTTTAGACTTACAACTATCCATTTTAAACCTTTTTAACAAATCTTTAGTGTATTTAGATTGATTAATAAAGGTTCCATTTTGATTGCTTAATTTGTAGCCAAGAAAATAAGTGAGTTCTCCCATCATACTCATTTCAAATTCTTTTTGCATGGACTCAACAAAAACTTTTATAAGTGAAGAATTAGTAGCACCAAACATAATGTCATCTACATAAATCTGTACGATTAATGTATCAGAATTGTGATTTTTGATAAAAATAGTTGTATCAATTTTTCCTTTTGAAAATCCATTATTTATCAAAAAGCTACTAAGTCTTTCATACCAAGCTCTAGGAGCTTGCTTGAGACCATAAAGAACTTTGTTCAATTTAAAAACATGATTGGAAAATTCATTATTTTCAAAACCCGGTGGTTGCTCGACATAGTCCTCTTTTTTTATGAAACCATTTAGAAAAGCACTTTTGACATCCATTTGATAAAGGATAAAATCTTTGTGAGCAGCATATGCCAAAAGCATTCTTATAGATTCTCGCAACCGAGGTAAAAGTCTCATCAAAATCTATCCCCTCTTCTTGTGTATAGCCTTTACCAACTAACCTAGCTTTATTCCTAGTTACTATTCTAGATTCATCCATTTTATTTCTAAAAAGTCATTTTGTTCCTTGCAACAAGATTCCAAACCTCACTTCTAGTGAACTGGTTTAGTTCTTCTTACATGGCTTAAATCCAAAACTCATCTTCTAAAGCTTCTCCGAAGGTTTTAGGTTCAAGTTCTGATAGAAAAACTAGATTGGTTGTGTTTTTAAGAGATGATCTAGTTTGTACCCTATTTGAAGTTTCATCTATTATTAAGTCTTTTGGATGTGAATTAGTATATTTCCATTCCCTAGGTAGATTACTAACATGCTCATGCACATCATCAATAGCAGCAGATTTTTTAACAGCAGAAACAATACCAGAATTTACAATATTAGAACATGAAAGATCATTTATTCTATCACAAACATCATCAACATCATTATTAACATTTATAGGAGTCAAACAATCATAAAAAACAATGTCTATAGATTCTTCTATAACAGAAGTTCTTTTATCATATACCCTATATGCTTTACTAGATGAAGAATATCCTAGAAAGATTCCTATATCAGATTTAGCATCAAATTTTCCTAAATTCTTTTCCATTTATTAAGATATAACACTTTGTGCCAAAGGATGAAAATAAGAAATGTTTGGTCTTTTTCCTTTCCATATCTCATAGGGGTTTTCTTTATGATTGGTCTAATAAAAATTCTGTTTGAAATATAGCAAGCGGTATTGACAGCTTCAGCCCAAAAATATTTTGGCAAATTATTTTCACACAACATGGTTCTAGCCATTTCTATTAAAGTTCTATTCTTTCTTTCGGCTACACCATTCTGTTGTGGGGTTCTAGGTGCTGAAAAAGTGTGTTCAATACCATATTTTTCACAAAAATTATTCATTTCAAGATTTTCAAACTCCCCCATGATCACTTCTTATTGAAGCTATATTAAGACCTTTTTCATTTTGGACTTTCTTGCAAAATCTAAAAAAGACATCATTGGTTTCGTCTTTAGAGGCAAGAAAGAAAGTCCATGAAAATCTAGAGAAGTCATCAACAATAACCAAAGTGTATCTTTTTCCTCTAAACTCAAAGTTTGAGTAGGACCAAAAAGATCCATATGTAACAGTTGCAATGGCCTAGAAGTGGAAACTGCATCCTTAGCCTTAAAAGAAGTCTTAGTTTGCTTTCCTTGTTGACATGCTTGACAAATCTTGTCATTTTGAAAATTTAAACTTGGTAAACCTTTGACAAGATTTTTCTTTGCAAGTTTTGAAATTAATTTCATGTTAGCATGTCCCAATTTTCTATGCCATAACCAACTATTGTCATTTTGAGAATATAGACATGTTTGACTTGATGATTTAAAATCATCTAAATTAATTTTGTAAATATTTTTATGTCTATATCCTTCAAAGCATACTTGGTTATTATCAATTCTTTCTATAGTACATCTTTTGGCATAAAATGTTACTTTAAAACCATTATCACAAAGTTGACTTATACTAAGCAGATTATGTTTTAGATTATCTACCAACAACACATCATTAATAACAAGATCTTTATTAAGGATAATGCTACCTTTACCCAAAACAGTCGATTTTCTATCATCACCAAAGGTAACACTCCCTTGATCCATCAAGTCCAGCTTTGAAAATTTGGAAGCAACTCCGGTCATGTGCCTAGAGCATCCGCTGTCCAAGTACCATTTGTTGTTGCTACTTGAGGATCCCTGCAAAGCAAGTTATTATTTCTTTGGTACCCATTTTTGTTTGGGTCCTCTTGGGTTGGAAACAGATAAAACTTCTTTCTTAGCCACCCAAACATACTTGTTTTTATAACCTAAGAGTAAAGCCTTCCTTATCGCACACTTATGTGCAATATGGTCAGATTTGCCACAATAATTACAAGTGTCATAAGTGGCTTTTACAAACCGAATCTTATGAGACTTATAATTCTTGTGCCTATCATAGCCAATTCCATATTTGTTATGATCAGATTTTTACTCACCAAGGAGAGTATTTAAATTTTTCTCTCCTTGTGTGAATTTAGCTATGACAGCTCTCAAATCATCTAAGCTAGATTTCATATTTATATTTTCTGTTCTTAGCTCATCTAGCTCTTTTAGAAGTTCAATGTTATTGATGTTGTTACTAGTAGATGCAGGTTTATTATCATCTTTTATAGTTTTAATTTCTAAATCTAAAAGATCATTTTCAATTTTTAATTTATTATCCTGTTCAACCTGAATTTTATTTTCTGTTTTTAGCTTCTTGTTTTTATTTCTAATTTCATTAATTTTCAGATTCATGTTACTAAGATTTTCATGCAAACTGTTGCTTTCAGAACCTAGAGCTATTATTATTTCATCGTTTTCTTCATTTTCAGTTTTAAGCTCATTAATTTCATCTTGAAACTCTTCTAATCTAACTAAAGCATTTTGCATCAGATTTTTAAGTTGTTTATTATCTTCTTTAGTTTTTTTAAACTTTTTACAAACCTTTTTATACAAGTCAAGCAAATCATCACTAGAGCAAGAAGATGAAGGATTATTTACCTCATCATAGATTGCCATGAAGCATAACTCTTCTTCATCAGAATCTGACAACTCTTCATTACTCCAAGTAACAATAAGTGCTTCCTTCTTGGATCTTTTTTGTGTTTTCTTGAGGAGAGGACAGTTTGGTTGGATGTGTCCTGGTTTCTAACACTTATAGCACACAACATCCTTCATTTCCTTTCTAAACTTTGAGGAACTGCCAGCCTTTATAAATTTGTTGAAATTCTTTGCAAACAACACAATATCCTCATTTATCTCCTCCTTATCAGAATCATTGTTGGTTGTCTTCAGAGAAATAGCTTTCTTTTGGGATTCTTCACTTTGATTCTTGATGGGTTCGTGAGTCTTGAGTGCACCAAGAAGCTTTTCTTTTGTCAGAGTGCTAAGATCCCTGGCTTCCTCTATTGTTGTTCGTTTTGCTTCCCATTCCTTTGGCAATGATCTGAGTAATTTTGAATTTATTTCAACATTAGTAAAGCTCTTACCCAAAACACTCAAAGGATTAATGATATTAATGAATCTATCATTCATTTGATCAATTGTTTCACCAGGTAGCATCTTAAAACTTTCAAATTGACCAACCAACAAGCTTATTTTAGTGTCTTTGATCCTTGAAGTTCCTTCATAAGTTACTTCAAGTTCATCCAGATTTCTTTAGCAGATTTACAAGTACAAACTCTATTGAAATCACTTTCATTCAATCCACAATGAAGAATATTCATGGCAGCTTCATTATAATCCAGTTTTTTCCAATCATCTTCTGAATATTGATCTTCATTTTTATTTTCAATTGTAAAAGGTCCTTTTTCAACTACTCTCCATATTAATCTATGTTGAGCTTTCAAAAATATATTCATTCTACACTTCAATAAGGGTAATTACCCCACTAAGAAGCGGTGGCCTATTTATAGCCTGACCCTCAAGAATCCTAGTGTATTAGAAGCCATGATCTTTTCTCTTTTGCGTTTAAGCAATCAACCACAAGAGACCAGGCTCTGATACCAATTGTTAGAAATAATACACAAAGAATACTTAAGAGAGGGGGGGGGGGGGGGGGGGGGGGGGGGGGGGGGGGGGGGGGGGGGGATGGGGGGTGAATTAAGTATTACAAATTTATGTTTTATCAAACCGAATTAATTAACTAAGATAAGACAAGAGTTAATTAAAACAAACGAATGCAGTAGGATAAACTAATTAAAACTAATTAATAAATAGGTAGAAATAAGGAAGCTCAGAGAGAGAGAGAAAAAGAAGCAATACAAGGATTTAACATGGAGTTCGCCCCACTGCATACTCTTCACGGTGCAAATGCCTCAAAGAGGACTTTTACCATTGTATTGATTATTTCAAAATCAATGCACCTCTTAGATAAGAAATTACAATAATGCCTATTATAATAGGACTTTTACAATTGCCTTTCACAAAGGACATCCACTTGATAAATCAAGTGTTGTGCTGGTAACACACGATCAGACTCCAAATGCCCCCCATTGAGGACTGCCGCCTAATCGTAATTAGGACGATGCTGGTAACTCCAGACCAGACTTTAATTGCCTCTCATTAGTGAATTAAGTATTACAAATTTTTTTGTTTTATCAAATCAGATTAATTAACTAAGATAAGATAAGAGTTAATTAAAACAAACGAATACAACAGAATAAACTGATTAAAACTAATTAATAAATAGGTAGAAATAAGGAAGCTCAGAGAGAGAGAGAGAAAGAGAAGCAATACAATGATTTAACGTGGAGTTCGGCCCACTGCCTACTCTTTACGGTGTAAATGCCTCAAAGAGGACTTTTATTACTATATTGATTATTTCAAAATCAATACACCTCTTAGACGAGGAATTACAATAATGCCTATCACAATAGGACTTTTACAATTACCTTTCACAAAGGACTTCCACTTGATAAATCAAGTGTTGTGCTGGTAACACACGATCAGACTCCAAATGCCTCCCATTGAGGACTTTCGCTTAATCGCAATTAGGACGATGCTGGTAACTCCAGACCAGACTTTAAATGCCTCTCACTGAGGACTTTTCTCAATGCCTCCACTGAGGACTTTTCACTTTGCCTCTTCGAGGACTTCTTTTACAAATGCCTCCTTTGAGGACTTTTTACAAACAACTCCTATATGAGTAGATTTACAAATTGAAAAGCTCTTAAGGAAATACATAAATCTCATTTACAAAGAAATGCTTATACTTGAACAGATTTACAACAGAGAATACTTTGGGAATTTTACAAATTCCTTTTACAAATTGAGTTCCTTAAACGAGCAGATAATCAACTTATGTAAATATTAAATAGTGCTCAAAAACCTTCATTTAGAGTGTATCGGCAAATTTAGAAACAGAGCACTAATTGTTCTCTTTAAAAAAAAATTCAAATTAACGAGAACGAGAACGAGAACAAAAACACAAGTAAAAAAGGTTTTACAAAACATTGTTTTCGCTTTTACTGTGCATTTAAAATTGTAGGATTTCATCTTTTTCAAAGAGAGGAGGAAAATTATATTTATAACTCTTAATAAAAATTTGCCCGTTATCAAAAAGTTTCTGACAACCCATACTTGTATTTAATGAACTTAACGTTTTAAAAACGTGTAAAAGTCAAAAGTAGAGAAAGAGCATTAAATGTGTCTGACACATGCATTAAATGTATTCCAACAGCTATTTTCTTTCTAAAGTCGATGGCTAAATTTCTAAAGTCGAGGTCTGAGATCGAGGCCTAAACCTCAGCCCTTGACTTTATAAATTTTGCCCAAGGCCAAATTTATGAAGTCAAAAGTAAATTTATGAAGTCGAGGTATGAGTCGAGGTCCAAATTTCAACCCTTGACTTTATAAATTTTGCCCAAGACCAAATTTATGAAGTCGATGGCAAATTTATGAAATCGAGGTCTAAGGTCGAGGCCTAAACCTTAGCCCTTGACTTTATAAATTTTGTCCAAAACTCCAGCCCTTGACTTCACGGTTTTACCAAAAACTTCAACACTTGACTTTAGAGATTTACCCAAAACTTTAGCACTTAACTTCACGTTTTTGCCCAAAACTTTAGCCTTGATTTTCATAGTTTTGGCCAAAATTTCAACACTTGACTTTACAGTTTTGGTTTAAAACTTAGTCTTTTGTCTTTATCTGATGAATAGTGCTCCCACATTTGCTCTATGGGCTCAATAGCTTTGTCTTTGATTTTTCTTCAACCTTTTGCTCTGTTAAAACGTAAATAACAAAGAATAAATACAAAGCATATTATATATTATATATATATAATTTTAAGTATTTGAACAATTAAGGAATTTAAATAATTAATTGTATAATAATTATTCTCATCAAAATCATTCGTGAACATAAAGTTCAACACTTTTAGGAAATGTGTATCGATTCCTCTTCACAATGTGTTGTTCTTTTTGCATTGGAGGTACATCTCTAATGAATTCCAAGATGGATACATCGCTTATGAGTATTAAGATAGGTACATTACTTGAGCATACTTCACACTCAAGTGCTGATGTCAAGAAATTATTCTTCAAAATAAGTAGATACTTCCCGTAGGAGTCATGTTTGAGAAAAACATAGACTTCATTTACCAACTTCTTCCCCCTCAGTTGATGGCGTGTCATTATATGACGGGGCAGCAACTCATATTAAGCTATTACTTCTTATTTATGCATTTTCACGAGAAAAAATGCTTGAGTTACTCTGGCGTGTGCTTCCAGCCTACAAGCCGATGTTGCTTTTACTCCACAACTGGATGAAGTTGCAAAACAAAAGGGATATTGCTCCCACTGCTAGTTCAAAGATAGGTGTCTCCGTTAGGTATTTATTAAAAAGGTCATTTCAGTCTCATGTTCTTCTATAGCACGGTGTTATAACTACTAAGGTTGTTGTGGAGTTATTTCAACTCATCACAATTGAAAATTATGTTGATCTCATTAAACAATGAGCATCGCACTTCTTGCATATTTAGAGCTAAGGCTTTTTTTATAGGGATGCAACCGGTGCAGGTTTGGGATGGGTCTTTTGAAACCCAAACTCGACCCAATTCTTAATGGGGTATCCCAAAACCTGAGAAAAACCCTATTGGTTTTTTTTTTTTTTTTATCATTCCCAAAACTTGACTTGATTGGGTTTTAAGGAACACATAACCCGACCCAACCCGACTACAAGATTTTCAATTTTTTTCTTAAAAAAAAAATAGCAAAAGAATGAATTTTGTTTTAAGTTATTAATGATGCAAACACTTGTATTGAATGATTGAATTTTAGACAATAACATCATATAAAAGAGTGCAAACACTTTATTTCTACTTACTTTCATATACATAGAATAAAAATGTGATCCTTGCCTTAATAACTTAATATTTTTATTTTTTTTTATATTTTAAATTTATACGGGTGGGGTTTTTCCAACGGGTTCATATAAACAAAAACCTAATCTGATAAATTATCGGTTTTTTTTTTTTAAATCCTAAAAACAGCCCCCAAACCCTATAGGGTTTTTAGTAGGTTGGGCAGTTCAGGTACCCTATAATGATCGACTTGTTACATCCCTACTTTTTTTTACTAAGCAAACAATCATATAGTATATGACGTCGCTTTAACTTCAATCTTGCGTAAAAGTGAGTATAGCTAACAAACCTACTTGGTTCTTTGATTATCACAATAGAGATCATTTCATTCCATAGAAGGATGTGCGACTCAGCATCGCGTCTACTGAACAGATACATCTACTAAGCGAATGTAGCTATGGGACATGAGGTCTTTCATCCTTTACAGTTAGGCTCACTTCAACCTTCACTGTAGAAAAAAAAAAAAAAAGGGTGTTATGATTGCAAGCATGCTGTAGGGTTGCTTTGACTCGTCACAACTAAGATCAATTTGAACACATGAACAATGTAGTAGACATGGGTATTGCATCAGTAGTGTACTCAAAAGTAAACACTTTTACAAGACGGTTTGTGACTACTATGAAGTGATCGCTTCGATCATCATAGATGAGGTAGCTTCGACCTTGCCTCTATGAAATGGCACTATGGTTGCCAAGCCTACTGTGGAGTTGCTTCAACTTGTCACAGCTGAGATCACTTCAATCTTGTAAATAATGTAGCAGAAATGGATATTGCATCTGTCACATGCTTAGGAGCAGATGCTTCTACTAAGCGATAACGAATACCATAAAGTGATGGTCGCGATCAACCATGGATGAGGTTGCTTTGAGCTCGATTATGCAAAATGGCGTTACAACTGCTAAATGTATTGTGTAGTTGCTTCAACTCATCACAGTTGAGATTGCTTTGATCTCGTAAATAATGTTACAGAAATGGGTATTGCACCTATCGCATTCTTAGAAGCATATGCTTCTACTGAACAATTACGACTATCATGAAGAGATCGCTTCAATCAACCATGGATGAGGTCGCTTTGACGTTGATTCTACGAAATGGTGTGTTACAGCTACCAAGCCTACTGTGGAGTCACTTCAACTCATCACAGCTGAGATCACTTCAATCTTGTAAATAATGTGGCAGAAAATGGGTATTGCACCCATTGCATGCTTAGGAGTAGATGCTTCTACCAAGCAATAGCGACTATGATCGCTTTGATCAACCATGGATAAGGTTGCTTCAACCTCGATTCTGCAAAATGGTGTTACGACTGCCAAGCCTATTGTGGAGTTGTTTTAACTCATCATAGTTGAGATCGCTTCAATCTCAAGTGAAGAACACTTGACAATGATATTAGTTGTGTCCATGAAAATCGACAGACATCTTATTAGCGTATTTATGCACCATATGTTTATCAATGGTACATTAAACATGATTACAAGCAAGTATAGAAGAAGATGGATGGGAAAGGGAAAAAAATACTCCATTAGCATTATCGTTTACTTTATTTCTCCTCACTATTACAAGATGGAAATAAGCAATAGGTAGCTTCTGCCTTTAGTACACAATTGATATTACTAAAAAAAGTGCTATTCATTATCTGTGTCTTTTTCATCCATCATTTGCGCATTGTTATCTTCAGGTTCAAGTTCACCATTGCAAACCTTTTCATTGAAACTCCTCATCATCGTTCCAACAATCTTTTTTTGGGTATCCCATCATCCTGCGGAACCTACAGAACTTTGTATCTCCTTTCTCTTGTACAGAGGGTTCCTGCTTGATCTTGCCAATAGAGGAAACCATCCTTCAATCATCAGTTAAGGGCAGCATGAACTTTATCCATAGCGTATGGGAAAGGTGGAACTTCTTGAGTATTATCTTCCTGGATTTCTTGCTATCCTTAAAGCTTCCCCTGAGCAGTACTCATTGATGTGTCTCTTCTTATATGGGTCACCTCTTTGCTTGATAACAGAATTATTAGTTGTTTGCGCATTCTCAACTAACATCGAAATGGAATTAAGTGACAAATTTTCCAGTGCATAGTATATCTATGAACATACCTTGAATGCAGATCTTGATGAGTTCGCTTTCATCACGATATCCTAGATGTCAAAGGAGCATCCCTGAAGTGCTAATGTAGTCCACAAGACTTTCCTTTAAGCATTATTTGAGAAGCCTCATGTTAGTTAACGTCACTCTTTTTGAGTTTTAAAGAATTTCTCAAGAAACATTGCACATAGTCCTTACGTCAACGGAACCAGAGGTGAGATTGAATACTAGGTATATACTTCTTTGTTAGCAACTTAGAAACTCCTTAAGCTTTAGGTAATCATCTAGTCCATAGACTTCGAGAGTCTTAATGAACTTAAGAAGATGTTCCTTAGTATTACCCTCTTTCCTATTAATTTGATAAACTTTGGACTAATGTAGTCCTTGGGAAAGGGTTTCCCTGCAATCCTCTGTGGGTATGGAAGCGTCAAGTTGATGACACTAGTGGTAGATGCAGCTTGCACTTATCTCAGGTACTTTTCAAGGTTTTCCTTTGTCACATATGACACAGAAGCAAATGATGTATTAACTCATACTTAAGAAGTAGGAATTATGTTGCGAGGTACAGCTACGACAGCTGTAAGATGCTAGACATTGCATTTAGAGGAGGATGTGTCTCTGAGATGGACCCTTGCCTCTTCTCCAATAGCAGGTGTGGGATCTCTTGGAGTTGGAGGCAATAAAGGCTCCAATTAGTGTCCTCCTTCATTTCCACTTGCAGGAACAGTAGTTTGCTCGTGTTTAGCATCATGTAAAGCCTTGTGGCGAATATCCTCTAGGATAACAGTAGCTGGTGTAGTACCGACCACTTGCATACCTGGTACAAGCAAAGTTATTCTAGAAAGTGTACTTCTCTA
This sequence comes from Combretum micranthum, assembly GCA_024138025.1. Lineage (NCBI taxonomy): Eukaryota > Viridiplantae > Streptophyta > Magnoliopsida > Myrtales > Combretaceae > Combretum > Combretum micranthum. Next base: position 281,507 of record JAMXBD010001112.1, on the reverse strand, counting down.
TGCATTAGCAGCTCCTACCATACTGGGTAAGAATTTGCTTAAAAACATTCAGAAATTGATTTGAGAGCCTCAGTATTTTTGACACGATGTGTATGATGAGCGCACTATCCATTGTGGGTGTCTGCATAGCCATAAAGGCGGTATTGTCATCTATAGCTTAGATTTGCGTAATAGTATCAAGCTGATTGTCTTGATTTTGGGGGTTTGCTTCCTATCCAGCTGTCTTGGTGGAGGTTCATTCTTGTCAAGAACTTACTCTCACCCCAACAGAGTCGCCAAATAATGTATGGTGGGGTTGTTGTAGCTAGTCGATCACGTGCGATGGGCTTGGCGGTCAACGTGAGAGAAGTTCTAAACTGATGACACGTGTAGGATATCATTGAAAGAGGCGTGGAAGAAGGAACAGACAAACTTGATTTTTCAAGTGCGCGAGTGTGATAGAAGACATAATCAATAGATTTAATCATTCTTGACTCGTTCTTTGTAGAATAGGTGCTTTTATCTTTTTTGAAAATGTTTCAGCAGAGTTTCTACGTTTCTCTCGATCTTAGTAATATGCAGAATTCTGACCTAAATGAGAAGAATAGTCTTCTATTTGTAGATGTTGGAAGTTGATGCTAGTCTTTGGATCATTCCTAAGTGTTGCACGATCCAAGTTAGGGCCAGTAGAGATTGCTCCTGCAAACATCAAAAAATAGGTCAAAGGGGCACCAGGGGTTACTCGGCGCGATTACTCCAACACTTAAGTCAATCTATGGGTGAATGTATGGGTGGTGCAAACAGAATGTCAGATATATTGTTTTTGTATTTGTACTCTATATGCTATTTTTCATGTTCACTCTTTGTTCCTTTTGTCTCCTTACCAAGAAGGCAGGGGGAGATTTATAGCGTTTTAGGATCATACCAGGATACCTAGTGCGTGGGTATGATTCCGGATGCAACGATCACGTGCATGCCACGTGACTATCACGCTACACATGGCCTAGGGAAACAACACGTGCAAGGGTGATCAAGAGAGAATCTAGAGGATATTCGCCACAAGGCTTTACATGATGCTAAACACGAGCAAACTACTGTTCTGCAATTGGAAATGAAGGAGGACAATTGGAGCCTTTATGCCTCCAACTCCAAGAGATCCCACACTGCTATTGGAGAAGAGGCAAGGGTCCATCTCAGAGACACATCCTCCTCTAAATGCAATGTCTAGCATCTTACAGCTGTCGTAGCTGTACTCGCAACATAATTCTACTTCTTAAGTATGAGTTAATACATCATTTGCTTCTGTGTCATATGTGACAAAGGAAAACTTGAAAAGTACCTGAGATAAGTGCAAGATGCCTACCATAGTGTCATCAACTTGACGCTTCCATACCACAGAGGATTGCAGGGAAACCCTTTCCCAAGGACTACATTAGTCCAAAGTTTATCAAATTTAATAGGAAAGAGGGTAATACTAAGGAACATCTTCTTAAGTTCATTAAGACTCTCGAAGTCTATGGACTAGATGATTACCTAAAGCTTAAGGAAGTTTCTAAGTTGCTAACAAAGAAGGTATATACCTAGTATGTCAATCTCACCTCTGGTTCCGTTGACTCGTAGAGGACTATGTGCAGAATGTTTCTTGAGAAATTCTTTAAAACTCAAGAAAGAGTGACGTTAACTAACATGAGGCTTATCAAATAATGCTTAAAGGAAAGTCTTATGGACTACATTTAGCACTTCAGGGATTGCTCCTTTGACATCCAGGATATCTGTGATGAAAGCGAACTCATCAAGATCTGCATTCAAGGTATGTTCATAGAATATACTATGCACTTGGAAAATTTGTCACTTAATTCCATTTCGATGTTAGTTGAGAATGCGCAAACAACTAATAATTCTGTTATCAAGCAAAGAGGTGACCCATATAAGAAGAGACACTCATCAATGAGTACTGCTCAGGGGGAAGCTTTAAGGATAGCAAGAAATCCAGGAAAGATAATACTCAAGAAGTTCCACCTTTCCCATACGCTATGGATAAAGTTCATGCTGTCCTTAACTGATGATTGAAGGGTGGTTTCCTCATATTGGCAAGGATCAAGCAGGAACCCACTGTACAAGAGAAAGGAGATACAAAGTTCTGTAGGTTCGCAGGATGATGGGATACCCAAAAAAAGATTGTTGAACGATGATGAGGAGTTTCAATGAAAAGGTTTGCAATGGTGAACTTGAACCTGAAGATAACAATGCGCAAATGATGGATGAAAAAGACACAGATAATGAATAGCACTTTTTTTAGTAATATCAATTGTGTACTAAAGGCAGAAGCTACCTATTGCTTATTTCCATCTTGTATAGTGAGGAGAAATAAAGTAAACGATAATGCTAATGGAGTATTTTTTTCCCTTTCCATCCTTCTTCTATACTTGCTTGTAATCATGTTTAATGTACCATTGATAAACATATGGTGCATAAATACGCTAATAAGATGTCTGTCGATTTTCATGAAAGAAGTTGTCATCTTGCTTTCAATCAAACTGAACTGAAAGTGGAATTTCCCATCCCAATTACTGCATGTAACTTCATGATTGAGCTTGATTCTTTCTATGAGAATTTTCAAGCTTTGTCCCTAGAACCCCTGCAGTGTCCACGTTGCAGTAGACCAGTGACGGATAAGCATGGAATTTGTAGCAATTGTCATGAGAATGCTGCAAGAAAGGATCCTGGTACTGCACGAAGCAGTTGCTGCATAAGTTGTGTGGTCAAAACAAGCCTTCTTTTTGTTCGAAGCCTTGGATGCCCATCGTCCATCATACCATCTCCCACTTCTCAATGATTCGATTAGTGGCGTTTACCCATTCTTCTTCAGCCTCTGATATGCTAAAGCTCCTGGTTTCCCTGCACTACTTCCTTATGCCATGGTGAGAGATCAGATGACAAGGATTTGTGCTTTTTGGGTCTCACAATAGTTGAGATTTCATCAACGACATGAGAGTCCAACACGTAAGGAATCATGGAGGGATCTTTCTCAACCAAGCTGCTTGCTGCATTAAGAATGACACTACACCCATAGAAGCTTCAGCACAGTTCACTTTATCCACAGATACTTGTGCAAGAAAATTAGGAGGAAGCTTCCTAAGGGAGATATGCTCCATGGCATTCTTTGCAAGTGCTGAATTAAAGATTGGTAGAGGTAGCATCTGTCCATTTTGAAAGAGAGTGGATCGATTAAACAAAGGTGTCGTCATATTAAGGCTGCTCTGGGCTTGCTCTGCATGGCTAGATGAGATGCTATTGCTAACAGCCTGGCAGGTCTCTTGCAAAGGTCGTCCATCACTCACTGACATTTGGGGTAGAGCTAGCGTTCTTCCATCCACTTTTGGTTCAGCAACCTTGTTGTCTGCTGGTTGAGACGAATTGAATTGTGATGTTGAATTCAGTACATCATCCATTTGGTTTGTTATCCTTAAATATGTTTGTGAATGCGATCTTGCTAGTGGGGCAGTCTGTTGAATGTTTGACATCTTACTTATATCACTTTGCCCATACTTCATTGCTTGCATCTGGTGCAGTAAAGATTGGCTTTGACCTTGAGAAATGGGGTAGGAAAGGTCAAATGGGCTTATGGGTCCTACAGTCCTTTCTAAAGCAACATGGCCAAGGCTGGCATTCTGTGCTTGGTATACGTTATGCTGATGATAATGAGATAAAGATGAGCTAGCATTGGCATATGAAAACCTACTCTTTACATCATCTTGTCCCTGGAGTAAATCTCCATGTTGAGGAGAACCAGAAATTTCAGATGAAGCTTGTTGCTGAAGACTCTCTTTCCCTTTGTTATAACTATTGCTAGGAAAATTCATAGATCGTGCCTTTGGTGAAAATCCAACTATCTGTGCATTCTGATGATTTAACCCTTCTGAAGCCAACGAATTTTTCTCAACACTGTGCTTTCAGATGACAGGGACTAAGGTTCAATAGAAGATGAATGCTGCTTTGGTGGGATAGATGTTTGTGTGATCTGAGGCCTTGCCAAAAAACTATCTTGCTGAGAAGCAAAGTGCATGGAAGAATTCTGAAACACAGCAACAGATTCCAAGACTGGATATTGTTGAGTGAGGGCACTAGAATTGATCTGTCGAGAAGCTTCCTATAAGGAAGCCACATTAAAGGCAGGATATCTGCTAGCAATAGTAGGAAACTTTGCTAACTGGTTTGCATTTTGTAATGCAGCTGCACTGGACATAAGTTTACTCTGAAACTGGTTTCTTAAGTGTGGAGGACAAGACAGCAATGCTTCAGCAAACTTTCTTTGCATATTGACACATGAATCTATCCTGTTTTGTTCAGAAGCAGTAGACTTTATATCCCAAGGACCTCTTTGAGACGATTCCTGCTGAGGCAGAAATGATTGAAAAGACGGAGAAGCTGGCCACATTTGTCTCTTCTCTCCTAATTCAGTACTTTCTTGAGTTGAACCTGGACTATTTACAAAATGCGATAGACCCTCAGAAGAAATTAATAAACTAGAACTAGGCAGACCTTGTGAAGGAGGAGCCAATCTCAGTCCAAATCCTTGTGAAGCAGAAGCATGATCATACTGTTGTGAAGCATAATGTTGTCTTGGACTCATAAAATTATGCTGTTTAGTCTCACCACCAATATCAATGTTACCTGCTGAATTAGGACTAAAATTGTCTTGGGCTAGTTGGTTGGACCCTTGATGTATCATACCGGCTCTCAAGTTTTGTACAGAAGCGAATTTGTCCAGTCCTGAACCATCCATATTCAAAAGAACATTATTTTTGCCAGATTGCAGCTGCTCCTGCTCTCCACTTGATTTGGTATGACCCACCCCATAATTGCCATCAGCCTTCCAAAGAGAACTGTTTGGACCGACATTAAGGTACGGAGCTTCTTTATCCTGACCTTTTTGTTGGGTATAGAGTGCTCCTGTATCAGTATACGAGGCAATTATCTGCTGGCTAGGATCTTTTCTCGAGGACCTCTGAGACGGATCAAGCTAAGAATTTAATTACATGAGTGGCTGGGCACGCTGATTTCCATCAAATTGTGGCTTTGAGGAGTGCTAGCATCCAACCACTCATCAGCTCTTCCAGGATACTTCTGAATGGATTCATCCTGTGGTGTGTCTTTATGTTCAATGGGAAAATTTATGCTGGAAGACTGAAAGCCAGAGAAACCAGAACTCAAGATAGGATTATTGAAGATAGGAAATGCTTTAGAATTCAAAGAGGAAGCACTATAGGCATTATTGTCAACCAGGCCAATCTGCTGCTTCTCGATGGGATTATCTGATGAAAGTTCAGTTTTGTGAAAGGTCAAGCCACTCCAGTCCTCCTGTACCCCAGTGTCACTACTAGAAGCTTCAGCTACAGCAGATTGCATAAGGGCACTCCAGCTTCCACTCTGAAGAGATGGAAAAGCACCACCTCTTTGATCAAAGGCATTGCCAAGTCCTCCAATACCAGAGTGGATGTTACCAAAAGGAGCATCCATGGGACCATCGTCCATATTGTACAGGATCTTCTTTTCAATCGGATCAAGAGGAACCAACTCTTGAGTTGCACTAAAATGAACTAGGTTTTGCTGCAGATTCTCATGGGAAGAGGCTTGCCCCTGCTTATTCATGGCCTGCTTCAACATGTTTGCTTGATAAGCATCACTTTGTTGATCTCTTCCCGTCAAAGTTTCACTATTGAAGAGCTGATCAGGGAGCTGTCCAAATATATGTTTCCTCTGAAACTCCTTTTGAGTTACTAATGAACCGTGATTGCTTCCTTGATCTGATGACATGATGAATTGATCTCCTAGAAGAGAGTTATTGAAAGTTGATGGTTGCATAACCGGCTTTTCTAGTTGATCAACTCTTGACTTGCTCCATAAAATGACAGTATCTTGCTTTTGGGACAAAGAACCACGGGGCGATGCTCCATGCAGGGTGGTAGAAGCACCTCTTTGTGCCCAATTCATTAATATCGGTGATGTGTATGCACTGGTGTTCCATTTATTAGTGGCGATAGGGAACAAACTGCAGCTTGGTTGGTCATTAATGGTTGGTTTGTCATGCCACCGGTTGAAGCTGTTGTTGCCTCTGCAATTGTTGAAGCTGCTTCAGCATTATCTGCTGCTGCAACAGCTGCATATCATTATAGCCAGCCTATTGCATTGGCCACTGTTGGGTGATGCCCCACTGTCTATCTGCAAAAATCTGTTTCCTTCCTCCAATAAAGCTGAAATCAATTGAAGCGTCTGTGATTTCTGATTTGTCGGAACTTGCTGTCAGGGTGGGACTCTCTGCAAACACATTTTCCTGCTGCAATGTAAGGATTGGTAAGCTTCTTGCTGTTAAGTTATATTGATCAAAACCTGAATTTCCACTAGAAAAAGCTTGCCAGGACTGTTTTATCTGGAAATCTTGCCAACTATGCATTGAGCCATCTAATTTCAAATGCTGGCCTCTCAAATGCCTTCTGAAACACTTGGATCCAGAAACAACTATAACAGTACTGATCCAATGGCAAGTTCAGAGTGTGGTGCCTTGTTTATGCAGACAATTTGGAAAGTTTGATGCTTTTGATCCAAAAAAAAAAAAAAAAGCAGAGTTTTGGAGAAGTATGAAGTTTGAGTTTCGTGGGGAGGCTTGGTTTTTTCAGTGCAAAAAGTGAAGTATTGATAAAAAAAAAAAAGTGAAGTTGCTACATGTAGGCATGATATATTCCCCCCTACGGGAAGGAGCGGCGATGTTGAAGCCAAGAGTCGTAAGACTCCGATAACAGTGAATTCACTGTCATAAACTGGACCGTCTCCTTAGTTCCTCCAGAGGATTGTGCTCCAGGAGGTGTTGATGGTCTTGACTCTGATGTTGAAAATGTCAAGTATGTTGATACAGCTTCCGTCATGGTACGACGCATGGAAGGACTGGCTTGATCAAGGAGGCGGCATTCCATTTGAATCATAAATGGAAAAAACCACGAGTTGCTTTCCCTTCCACCACCTTGACTTTCAAAACTGAATGATGCCTCAGTTGCAAACCGAGCTAGCATCAGAACAATGTCATAGGTCAATAATCGTAACCGAATTCCATCAGTCCATCCTCGATTGTTTAGATTGTCCCAGTACTGGTCAACATAACTAACATATTGTACCAATGAGACAGATGGACCTCTCAATGGTAATAAAGAATTGCAAAGTGACTCATTGTTTCTAAGGGTGGCACCTTCCCACTCTTTCTTAGGATTCTTTAAAGCAACATCAGCACATTTGGCCTCTTGATAGCATTGGAAAATGAATGATATTAAAGGAACTAATTTGCTCGTCTCATCCCTAGTGGCATGACGCAGCTTGCGTACCTTTTCTTCTAAAAATCCATCTCCATTTTTTTGCTTCTTTATTAGATTAGTGTGTCGAGCAAATTTTTAGCTCTTGCACCAATTTCATTTTCTCCTGATACACCTTCAAGGGCATGAAGTAAAGGCAATATCCCCCCCTCATCTATACATCTTTGTGTAGGTAGATGCCCCATAGATAATCTCCTTAGCATGGACAATATTAGTGGAACAGATGGAAGTTTTAGTGCTGATGTCCACTTGTCGAGCCTAGTTTTTGATTTTCTGGATTCGATTTCCTTTAATCCGATTCGTATTAAACCCTAACCCATTTAATACTAATCATCGATTAAGAATTAAAGGAAATTTTGAATTTTTTAAAATATTTCGGAGTCGCCACTTGACTAAAGTTGAGAAAAAATAAACCAAAACCAATGGGTAGGTTGATTTTGATTTTGCTACTGATCTGCAAAAAAAATCGTTTTTTGAAAAAACGAGAACCAGAAATTAACTTGAGTTCGGGGGCTAACCTATTAAAACCTAAACGATTACCACTTTAACTTTTCAAATTTAAATTGCTTTCTTTTAAACCCTAATTTCAAAATCTAAACTATTTATCAGGATCTAATTAACTAAACATATGTCTAATATGCACAAAAATACTAATCAAATTCCATCAATAATCATATATAATCTAAAAACTCGAAATATTCAAATTAATCAAATCTTATCAAATTCTATCAATATTCATATATTCTAAACTAAATAAATCAAATAAATTCACAAAAATAATTTTTTACATATTTTAAGTTGCCCATTTAGGTGCTTACGTACCCGCTAATCGGGATCATACCGCACGTAGTTCTTTTAGAAAAATTTAATTTGTTGGTTAATTTTAGAATTTTTCAAAATCTTTTCGCTTTAAGTTCATTAGGTTTGTTAATTTTATGAAAATATATATATATATATATATTTTTTTTTTTAACATGAACCCTAAATCTATTAAGTTAGGTTTTAGCAATTTTATGGAAAATCGGATTTTTTCTAGGTGACAAAAATTTTGAACAAGAAATCATAACCACATATCATGCATATCAATTGATCATACATATCATCAAGAATAAAAATATTATAAGGAATATCAATATTTAACAAGCTAATTTCAACAAAGCAATATCATGGCATAATCAAGATTTATATATCATTGAAATTACATTATGAAGGGCAAGATTTCAATATGATTTCATATATAGTGAAATCATAAAATTCAATATTATTACAATCAAGGTCATCACTATATCATGGCATAAAAGGAATATTAATAACTAATCATCATACATGATCACACAATTTCAAATATTGTAAACCTAAAACTCTAAAAAAAAAAAAATCATATATTCCTCATGATTAAGGCATGATTATATTTATATTATCAATAACAAAATCTTAATGTAATTCTATGAACACATACCTAACATGATATATATCAAAAAAATCAATTTTATCACAAGAAAACAAAATCATTACTATGTTAATGCAAAAAGGACTATCGAGTTATGTTTTAACAATTTTATAAAAATTGACTTTTCTAAGTGATAAAAAGATTTTGAATAATGGATTAAAATTATATATCATGGCAATTGTCAAGCACATTAATTAAATCAATATATCATCATATATAAAATTAATAAAAGATATCAATGTTAACAAGATGAACTCATATTCAATAACGTAGGTAAACTTCATACATGATATTAACATTATATCAAAGTTTCTAATTATATTGCATATTGATAACGAAATCAGGTTCTTTTAATAATTTCAAAATCATGGTATAAACAAACTTTAGCCAAATCAAGATTTTCATCAAGTTATCAATACAATTTTTATGTCAAATATTTGCAAGATCTCATTATTCAAAGTTTGACAAAATCATAATATTACAAAACGATATCACAAAGAAAAGGTGCAAGGATTATACACTATCATAGCAAGATCGATCATGGCAAAAAAATAAACCCTAAATTTCAATTCAATATTTTTTAGAATAAGACAATTTCATTTATTGACAAGAAAAGAAAAAAATAATAATTATAATGACTATACTATCATGATTCAAACTAATACTAATTTTACATATTTTGAATTTAAAAAAAAAAACACAATATATTCATAACAAATTTTGAAAATATAATCATATACTAATTATTTTCATTTTTCTTATTCTTTAATTTCCTATTTTTAATATCATACTATAGTATTATTATTATTATTATTATTATTATTATTATTATTATTATTATTAGAAACTTACCTGCGCAGAGGATGCAATTCGCATGCAGGAGGACGCGTGTGTGGAATTGATGGCCGACGCAGAGCCGTGCGCAGGGAGAAGATCAGCTGGAACGCAGGGAGAAGACTGATTCGCGCGTGGAAATTGGCCGACGACGACGTAAGGGAAGGATCGGCTGGAATGAAACGCGGAGGAAAACCGACGGAGCTCCAGCAAAGATTTGGCCGACAAGTAAGAACTTCGGTGAACTCTAATTTAGCCGAGAACGTCAGTAACGATGGGTTTTGGCAAAATTGATTTGTGGGAATGGAAGTTCTCGACTTCCTGAATATCAAATGCTTTTTTTATTTTTCTTTTCTTTGCTTTCTTTTTTTCCTCCTTGTTTTCGTTTTTTTTCTCCTATTTATAGATCTAGGGTTTCATATCTTATTTTGATTTTTATCCGAAAAATCGGACTAAAACGGTTGTAAATCTTGATTAGCTGTCACTAACGTTATAAAATTAACAAACAAACACGTTTTAAGCGAAAAAATCGGAGTTTTGAGCTTTTTTTGGAAGTGTAAAAAATGGATTTTTTTCAAACTTCAAGTCCGGATTTGAAATAGTTATAGTTTATGAAAATATGCAAATTATATATCAAAATGAAGTACTCCATGTCTAGTTTCAAAATATGTATTTGTTTTGTAAAAAACGGGTTTGAAAACGGGTCAAAGGACTTGAAAACACCCCATCGGGCGGCCGGAGGTAGGAGACGATGAACAGTAACTTTTTTTTTTTTACGAATTTTGAAATTATATTATACTATATTAATTATCCATATTACATCCATTATATTTATTTCTATTAAATTGATTTATTTTTTTTTATTTTCATTCTTAGTTTTAACATTTATAATTTGCGAAAATTCAATTATTTTAATTATGTATATACTAAGCTTGGTATTTATTTTGACAAAATAAATGTCAAAATGAGGTGTCTACACCACTCAGTCTTGGTTTTAAAATCAGCTCACCCTTCCATTGCAAAACTTTCCCTTAAATATTCTATTGCAACACTAGTAATGCCCTTCTCAATGATGATATCCTTTAATCTTTCACCACAGGGACTTGTTCTTAGTGATTCTAAAACTCGTATGAAATTCTCCACGGTGAATCTCTGCTTTGCATCTTGCTGAGCAATGTCCTCATCCTTCGGGTTGTCTTCATAAGAGCTCTGGATTCAGTTAAATTCACTCCAATTTTACAGGTATGGACTGAAATGTTTGACAAGTGCTACCATTGCAGCAGGTTTCCCATATGTCAAACATGGCAAAATTCTTGCTACCATCTCTGTGTTCCTTTGTTTTTTTCTAGATTTTTTTTCACTGGGTGAAACAGTTGCTCCAAGAACATAAGAACAATCTTCTTAGCCTGTTCACTTGTGCCACTATCACTGAGATGCTAATGTCATCGATTTCATTTGCTTCCAATGTCAGGCTCTCAACAACCAAAAGAATGCCTTCAGCTGGATCCATAGCATCAACTAAGAAAGCACGCCATGCTATTTCAAGGAGCAGGCCTAAAGCTCATAATTTTAGCGAAGCTCTTCTATTCTCCCTTATCTTGCAATAGTGCATGAGAAGATTAAGAACTGCTACCAATTGATCATGGTTGGACTTAAAATCACTCTATAGGCGCTGAATCATGTCCAATATAATTTCCAGTCCTCCAAACTTTCGCACAGCACCAGCTATTGCAAATTCAATTTCAGGGTCCTAAGACTCCTCCCTATCTTCCTCAAGTTCTTTGATCATTGGTTCTGTGCTTCTTCATGTGTCCCGTACGTACACACACACATATCAATGGGAACATGTGTCACTATTTAATAGCTTTAGTGAAATTGACCCTAATATATGATTCCGGATAAAAATAATTTCTTGGAGGTTAAATTGAAAACATTGCCTTATCTTGTAGAGTCATCATAAGTGGGCTTGGTATTTATCAAAGAATGTGTGTACTTTTTATTATATATGTCTTCATGATAACAAAATTATGCATGAGTGAAACCTCCCTTGTTTGTAAAACTAACTTATCTTATTTTCTTACAATGCAGGGACTGAGATTGAAGCGTTGAATCTTCATTGTGTATCCACTTGACTTCATTTTTACAAGTATGATTTTCTTGTTTTATGAACTCATATTAATGTCATCAACTGTTAATAATTCTTCAACATTTGCAAAAAAGAATACTCGACTTAAAACATTCCTGTCTATCATGTATTCTATTCATTAGCAAATGACTATGATGCCTTATGATTTTTAAGACAAAGCTCTTTGTGTTTGTGTTCCAACCGCATAAATGGCAATATTGAGATCACACACTATATGATGACACTCTCACCGTCTGTGTCCCAAACTTTACGTGACAATCTGGAAACGCACATTGCGTCCGTGTTCCATTCCTCACATGATGATTTGGCACCGCACCGCTATGAGAGAGGCTCTCCTTAGTTTCTGTGTCTCATTCCCATGCAATGATCTTGGAACCGCACTACTGTAAGAGGGGACTCTTTCTCATCTGTGTGACCAGTCATTTGGTGAATGAATGTGATTTGGTAGCTAATACACTTGTTGCATATGTCTCATGTGCATATTTGAGTTCAAATAGCATCTCTTTTGATCTTGTATGTGCATATAACTCCTTTATCATGTAGGTGTGCATAAAATAGACATCTTGAGGATGATGAAGGAAAATAGAAAGGGTCGATCTCGCAGTGGCAACCATACAGACAAAAGTAATGAAATATTGGCGAATTCAGGTCATGTGCCAAAAGTTCCCTTGCCACGTAGTAAATGGCTTGATGCTACAATTCGAAATGATTTTTTCTGGAAAGATATCAAAAAGAGGGATTTGTGTGCGCATCCTCCTAAAGATGGTGAATTTCATTTCATTCACTAGAGCCCCGAGTAAGTGATAGGAAGAACATAGATGAGAATTCCATTTACGTTTCAGAAATGAAAGAAAGGAGCTTCCCCTTTCAGAGACAGTGTTCAGTTACCCAAAACAGATATTGCAAGGGTGGCAGTCATGGGTATATTACATTGTAAAGAATTCTCATTATAGGTCTCGTTTAGAAAGTGCAGGGATCAATTTTGCTATATGGATTTCTTCTAAAATGGTTATCCGTTCTCAAAGTGTTGAAGCATGGCGAGCTATATTGGCACGTTGGAGCACATGTACACATACTTTTGTGACATCATGGGGGAGATTACTCCAACTTTAGAAGATGTGTGCACACTGCTAAGTTTCCCTAGTTCTGGGTCAACTGATATTGTCACAGCTGAGATTTCAGAAGAGGATGAAAAATTGGTGGAAGTATTAGAAGCTGATAGACAAGAAGCGAGAGACAGTCGTAGACAAGCATCATTTTGTACATGGATAAGACATTTTTTTTAGCATGAAAGGACTCGATCCAAAGGCCTTCGGCATACATGCGAGTAAGTATGCATTCCTTACTTTGTTTATTTATGCTTGATTGTCATTACTTCAATATGATTTTACTTATAAATTACAATTCATTTCAGACACGAGTTAGAAGCTTTCATTGCTTGCTAGTTATCCATGTACGTGTTTCCTGGGGCCAAGAAAAGGTGTTAGTCCTCGATTTTTTTACTTGGCAATTCGTCTTGCATGTGGAGAACGAGTTGCCTTGGCGCCTTTTTATTTAAGGTCTTTATATCGACGCTTGGATCTTTATAGTGAGACTTCAGTTCGATCAAAGGGGCGATATATCATTGTATCAAATGTAGACTTGGGATTTCTGCATTTGTTTTTCAGCGAACATTACAAAAGATATCCAGGTGTACCTATTACAAAACCTGATCCTCCTAAACCTCGAGCTTGGGCTTGGGTTGATAGAAAGCCTTTGGGTTCATTACTTGATATTATAGATGATGCTCATGAGGTTGACTTTCGTCCTTATACAAAGGAATTGGAGGGATATGAGTGGTGTACAACATATTACCCTTCGGGTTCAAGACTTAGTGAATCTGATGGAATGTGGCGAGCAACTTTCTGATGCTGAAGTAGTATATGTTCTTTGGTGTACACCTCGAGGTTTGCCTGCGCTTCACGATTGGTGTGATTCTTCTACTGAGTTCTTGGAGCATAGAGTAATGTTGTACTCACCTCATCGGTTGCACGACAGTTTGGGTTTGATCAAGGTGTGCCTTCTATTGTGGCTATCGACACAGATTTTAATAGATGCTGTGAGGCAATTAGTCTTGAGAAACGCCATGAGCTCTATTGTGCTGTCAGACAGATGTTTTTTCCATCTATCAATCGCTCCGGTGTTGCATCAAGTGGATGGTTAACGTATTGGACAGGGTGTCTTGAAGCATTCAAGAAATATACTCTTTCAGCTATAGATGACAGTTTGCCAGAGTGTCATTTATAAGTATGAGTTCCACTTTCAACTTCCAAAAGATGACAAGAATAATACTCAGGAAAAGTAGTGATTGGGCGGACCATGCCTCCTGCATCAGTCATCAGTCAAATCAAGCGTCCTCGCCTTTGTGAGGTATTAAATCTTGTTATTTAAGCTGTCTATACATGCACATACACACACACATATATATCATGAGGTCAACTATAACTTTTGTTCATCATTGTTTATTTGCAGGACACAACTTTGAAAGGTGCATCTTCAGCTTCAGCGGGACAGTCGTCTAAGAGTAAAACAGTAGCAGTCATGATATTATTACTCAGACCGTTGATAATTCGACAGTAGGGTCTACTCTTCCAATTACACGACCTTTCCCTAGTCGCTATGGTCAAGGAAAGGTGTTACAAACCAAGGATCATAGTGACTACTACTGATACAACCGAAGAGGAAGATGATAGTGAGGAGGTTGACTATGAATTGTCTCTTGTTAATGATGCCAGCATTGAGGGTAATCCTTCAGTAGATGATTTAGAGATTTGTGAAGGCCCTTTTGCGAATGAGGAAGATCTTCGTCTTGATAGGATAATTGTTCAAGATGATCAGGAGCCTAGAAACATGGAAGATGGTTATCCTCAGGCTCATGATAGCTCATTAGTAGACCCTTCATTTTGCAATATCATAGTTGATGGCATTGCTCCCATTACTACTTCAGTTTCTAATGTACTGCCTCCCTCCATTAGTGGTGAATCACAGCAACGAAGAGCAGACAAGTCTATTGGAGTTGCAACTCATTTAGATGATACAACTTCATTTCACGGTTACATCGTGCCATCTCACTTAATGGAGCCTTTACAGAGTCTTGCTACCATAGATAAGGAATTTTGGGTTGGTTCTTCTCTGCCAGGAACAGACTTGGCTAATGCAATGATGAAAATGCTCGGTGAAGCCATGCTATTGATTGAGCGATCTTGGAATTCTTTGTCTAAGACTGAATTAGAGCAACTTGTCCAATGTGCTGAGGGGGCCCGTTTGTTACGATTCAAAGTTGATAGCTTATGGCCAATTGCTGACAAGGCTAAGAGGTGTCTAAATTATCATGAAGCGAAGATTCGCCATGAAAAATTAATGATGAAGATGCAAGAACTTCGCCAAGAGGCTGAGGCAGCAAAGGCTGAGATGGAGGCTATGCTTGAAGGTGAAGACCTAGAGTCCAGAGTTCGCTCAGACATCAGGCATAGTTTAGATTAGCTGATATTTTCTCTTCAATTTCAAGAACAATTTGTTGTAACCCTTTTCGGGTAAAAACATTGTTGGCTTGATTTTGTCATTATTGTTGCTTGATATTGCTTGATTTTTGTTTACATTAGTGAATAGTAAGGTATCACTTGGTAACATGCTCATGCACCTAAGTAGCAATGCTTTTACTTAATAGTAGTGAATCATGAAGCAACAAATATTGTTACGATTACTGTGTTGCGCATCAGAGAAATGCTCTCACTTGCCAGCAACGGTTTGATTCAAAGCTCTATCATGTTGTAACTTATGCTCTTTAAAGAACATAAAATTCTTGTAGTAGTACGTTATGCAGTATAACTTTGCGCGTTAAGACTATTATTTTTTTTTTTTTCGCGAGCAAAGACATTTTAATTTCACAAAGATTGTTAAGGGGGTATTACCCACTACTTAACCATTCCATCAAATACGATGGTTAATATAACATACTTAGACAAAAATTGTATGCATGTATAGTGCCACACGCTTAGTAAATTTGAACAATTACAAGCTGCATGAATGAATGAACGAATGTTGTTTGCATAGGAGACAAGTCTCTTACCAAGCAGAAACAACATAAAAATATAATGTATAACCAAATTGATTGATGAAAGAATCACGTGAAAGCAAGCCCGTATTATTCAAGTCATCATCATCATTGATCATGCTATTACATGTGAAACTTCTTTACATATTGAAAATTTATAGGAGCTGTAATAGCATCAGTCTTTGGATTGAGGAGCTTGCAATACCCGCTATCATGCACTTCATGTATAATGAAGGGACCTTCCCATTTTGGCATGAACTTTGGCGCAGGTATACTTCGGCGCACATGCTCGGCTGCACGAAGTACAACATCACCCACTTGAAAGGACTTTTTCCTCACCAACTGATCGTAGGCCATACCAAGCTTGTGTTGGTAGTTGATCAAGTTGTTTTTGGCCATATCTCGTCTTTCATCTAAGGCTTCCAAGTCTATTATGCGTAAAGCATCTGGCTCAAGCTCAGCATTGATCGTTAACCATGCTGAAGGGATCATAACCTCTATGAGCACAACTACTTCGGAATAAGGGGTTGACTTTACATGATCAATACTATATGATTCCAATAGTTGTCGAACATGTGAATTGATGAAAGGAGTGCCATTATCTGAAAGGATGCGCTTTGGAATCTCGAATCTGCATATAATGTTCTCCTTAATAAAGCTTGCAACTATCGGTCCTATCGCTTTCTTTCAAGGAATGGCTTCTACCCACTTAGTAAAACATTCAGTTCCAGCTAGGATCCAAATACAACCTCTAGATGGTGGGTGAATAGGATCGATTAGATCAAACGCCCAAGTATGAAAAGGCCATGGTGTTGTTAAACTATGAAGTGCAACTACAGGAGCATGAATCACATCTCCATGTTCTTGGCAAGGAATGTACCGCTTAACAAAATTGGAACCATCTGATTCCATGGTTGGCCAATAGTACCCCATGTCTAGTCGTTGATAATACAACTTCCATGCGCCTTGGTGCTTACTGCATTCTCCAGCATGTACCTCAGTTAATATTTGTTCTGTTTCAGGACATGTAATGCATCTGAGAGGCTTTCCCATAAATGAAACTCTATACAACTCATCTTCATGCATTAGGTACTTGTGTGCCTTCCTTTTTACTAATTTGGCATCCGTACTATTAGTTGGTAGCACGTTATTCTTCAAATAGTCAATGTACGGATGACGCCAATCTCCAGCACTTGCAACAAAATTACATTCTTTTACATCTCGTAACTCAGAGCACTTGGGACAATGCATTTGCACCTGAGATGCATCCTTAGCCATTGAGGGCCAGTAATACCCCGTACGTTGAATGCAACGATACATAAGAGGTCCTTCTTCCCCACACCAGATCTTATGATACTTGTCTAATTTTAGCCGAGCCTGTTTCACACAAATGCATCGTGATAGAATGCCCTTCAGTCCTTTGAAGTACAAAGCGCCACTGATGCGAACAAAATTCTTCAAGGTTACGATGGAGGCCACATTGGGTTGTGTTAATTGGGTCTTGATACCAACATGCCAATCATCTCCTGTTTCATCATCTTCCTCCAACAATTGCAAGATTGTGCAAGGAATAGTTTTCTTGATAGCTTTGACATCTAGGCTTTCATCTGAAGCATGCATTGGAATCTTAGATGCCAATGTTGCCAATGCATCTACGTAACGATTCATAGATCGTTTGGTATGTTCATACCTTACGACTTCAAACTTCCCAATTAGAGCTTGCACTGAAGCCTTATAAGGAGCAAGTGATGGCTCTTTGAGGGCATATTCACAATTGGTTTGCTTAATGATCAAATTTGAATCACCACGAATACATAAGTGGTTTGCTCCAGCTTCCATAGCAAAGATGATCCCGAGTAACAATGCCTCATACTTAGTTTCATTATTAGTGCAATGAAAGTCAAGCTAAAATGCTAAAGGTATTTCTTGGCCATTAGGTGATGTTAATACAACTCCTGCTCCCCAACCTTGACTTCCCGATGAACCATTAAATTGAAGTAGCCATTCTCCTTCTGTTTTGATCATGAGTAAGTCTTCATGAAATTTTGCTAGTATATCTGTATCACACACATCTTCATTTCGGAAAATGAGCCAAGAGGTCAGCTAAGGCCTGTGACTTAACAGCTTTAGGAGTCTGTATTGTAATGTCGAACTCTCCAAGAAGCAATAACCATTTTGCAATACGCCCAGACAACGCTGGTCGTGACAATAAATACTTGATAGGATCTGACCGTGTGACAAGGTTGACCTTATGCGCCAGAAAGTAGTGACGTAACTTTTGAGTCGCAAACACCAGCGTGAGACAATGCTTTTTGCAAGCTGGGTATTTGACCTCACTTCCTTGAAGTGAGTGTCACACCCTAAAGGGTATCCAAAACGCGACAGTCCACCACACTCGATATTTAAACTTAAGTATGACCACCTTAGTCATCCCATAAGTTTACATATCAGGTCTAAGGTATACTTGTACAACTTTTAGGATCACACTTTGAATCGAATAGTCTAAAGAAGGCATACATTAGCATTTAAGAATAGAAATCACAACATAATAAATAAGTTGTGTCTTTACAAAAATCAAGGGGGCATACCTCCGCCAAAATAATAATGGAAGTCTATCCGGTCTAAAACCATATTACAATCATTAGGGTTTATGTTAAAAAGATTTTTCTAGAAGTCCACGCCTCTAACTAGGTCCCGACTTCTTCAAAAGCTCCTTCATCCAAAAGATAACCCTATGAAATGTGTTCTCTTGGAACAACAAAAATAGGAACACCACAACAAAACTATCGGGGTGTAAGCTACAAGTATATAACAAACAAGTTTTTAGTAACCATATGAATGCACAAGCATATGAGCATACAATACATAAGATCATCCAGAAATCTTATGTTGAATGGCTTTGCACCCTCCATTCGGGGTTAGGTGTTTCAGGCCCATACGACCATCATTTAAATACTTCTCACTTCTTATTATGGTTGATATAGGTGCCCATCCACCACGTTTAAAATTTTTTTTTTTTTTACTGTGGTTTATACAGGTGCCCACCCACACACATTTTCAATTCCAGCCCATACGCCAACAATCGAGTTTACAGGCCCCTCGTTGCCCAAATCATTATGCCTTCTTCCCACAAAGGTATAATAACTTATGCAATGTGACTCACTACGTGATATACATGTACAGGTTATTTATATGACCGTGGCATATTAATTAGGCAGACTAAGTGCGATTATAGAGAATTCCAGACAATCCAAGTCTATACTAACTCATACAATGATTTATCAACAAGTCTCGTCTCGATATACTTATCATTCATTCAACCAAGATTGGGTCACAATCATTATTATTTTATCTTTTCCTAATTCTAATGCCACTACGATTACAAGCACATACATGAGCACAACTATTTAAGAAATGAACTCACTCAGCCATGGAGAGAAATCCACTAGTCGTAGTAGTCCTCGGGGAGTGGAAATCCGTCCTCCAATTCACCTAAGTACAAGGAATACCCGAAATGAGTATTTTTTTTATAAAGTTCTAATAACTTAAAAATTTTAACTATTAGGTTCGTCAATTCCTGCATAAGCTAAAGTCCTGACTTTAAATGACCATATCTAACTCATTTTAACTCGGAATTGTGCATATAATATGCTGATTCCTAACTACTTCGAAAGATCTATCTATTCCTAATATTATTTTCAAGTTTCGAAAAGGTTTAGGTCACGGAATAAGCTGATCAGTTTTGATCGGTCGAAGATTCCAATTCCGAAAAATAGCTTTATGAATGTTTGTGATGTTTCTAGCATATAGTTTAACTACTCATGCAATATTAATGATTTCCTATCATGAATGATATGATATGAACTTGATGCATGTATGCTTTTGACTTTATTTACTAAAAGGAAAAATTAAGAAACTTCTTATTTGTGAAACTCCATGACTATACACTTTCAAGAAAACTAGTTTCCTAACTTTGACCATCCTATTTGTTTTGGAGTTATTCCCTTAAGAAAATCAAATTATCCTTGTCTAAATTGAGTCTTCATTTTACCTATTACCCAGGTCTTCATTTCTATATAAAAACTTGCATTTTACACTTTGCAAATATGTTTTCAAATGTGATTCATCCAAAAATCCGAAGTTTTTGAAATTAAATTTTTGAATGATTCTTTTGGGAAAACTTGTTTAATGCATTAAATCTTAAGACTTTAAGATACCGATTACTTAAGGACTCCATTTAATACATAAAACTCCTATTTTGAGCTTAGATGATAGGTGTTCTTATGACCTACATTCCAAATTACGAATTTCATAAGTTGAGTACTAACTCAAAATTTTCCATCTAGATTCTACTTCTTGTTTTATACATTAATCTCATCAAAACTCATTTTAACTTATAAAAATCACTACTTAATGATACCTATTACCTATACCCTTCATTTTTAACATAAAACATGAGTTTTAAAATTGATAAAAGGGTTTTTAAAATAGGGTTTTGAAATCATACGAATTTGTCTATGAACATTTCAAACAAAAACTTTTCCTTTGCAAGTTCCTTGTTTTATTTACCTAAGGGTCTTCCAACTACAACATCTATATACCCAAAACAAAGCCTTCATGAGTATTAATGCATAAAAACATAAATCATCCATAAGATCATAAATGTCAAGCATGGTATAAGGATCTAAAAGCTAGATCTACTACTTATGATGTATGAAATAAAGTTTAAAAGCATGAACATGAAATTTTTATGCTAGATCTTTATTTTACTCCACTTCTACATGCATGAACATGATGATATCCCAACAAAAACTTAATCAAACACAAGATCTACTCTTGTGATGGTTTGATATTCATGTAGTAGCATTTTCTTGTCCCTAGCAAGTGCTCATGGGGACTTTGAGTGAAAACACTCATGAATAATCTTGCCATTACAAGATTAAATGGTAGTAAGGCTTAAGAATCATCACCTAAGGTTGGATTTAGTGAAGAAATGAAGAAGATTGAAGCTTGTGGTGTATATGTGTGATGGGGATAGGGCTCACGGCAATGAGGAGAAATGGAGAGAGGATTTTTTGTGATTTTAGAACAAATGAAGTAAAGTAAAGGAGAGAGAAAGTAAAAGATTATTTATATTAAGTGAAATTAGGGTTTGTTTATATTATAAAAAGAAGATAAAATAAAACAAATTGAGCCAAAGAGGGGGAGGGGTGCGCCGGTCCAAGAGGGAGGAAGAGAGAGAGACTTGAAATTGTTTCAAATTGTAATATATGTAATTAAAAAGTATTAAATGTAATAATTTGTTAAGAGACAAAAATTCTTGAAAAAGAAAATATAATTGAGTGTTTGTAAGGTTGTAAGACTAGGGTATGGGTGTGTGTGTAATAGGTTGTACTTGTGAATAGTAATAAATAGTAGATAAGACATCTACTTTACCGGTAGTAACGAAAATACGGGAAAAGGCCATAACTGTAATTTTTATAATCCGAAAAATTATAAAATACATATTTTTGAAACCCTTATAAAATTTCGGTTCTAAAGAGTATTTCAGAATATTTTTCTGAGTTTCTAGTTCCAGGGCTCGCTTTTCCGTAATGGAGCTCGGGAAAGCCCAGAATAGAAAATTTTTTGAAATCAAAACTTTGTATGGTTTGAAATATACTATAAAACAATAATCCATGTTAAATTATTCTATAGAGGTTCTTTTATATAGAAATCGAAGAAATGCCGGACCTAGGGTTTTTAAGTTGCTTGTTCTAATCCTATTTAGGGTTTTGGTTTCCAATTTATGGAGTTTGCTCGGTTACTAAGAAAACCGGGGTTTACAGTGAGCGACTCAAATAGGAAACCGGGCTTCTTGGCCATCTATTTCTTATGCAAGTAAGGCTCCGATGGATCTGCTAGTAGAAGTGAGATATAATATCATCAGTACTCACTTCACAGGTATAGTCATGGTGTGAGAAGAAGTGAGAATTCCCTTAATTCTTTGAATTGCATCATCATGGACTTGTTTCCATTCAAATGCAACTCCTTTCTTCATAAGTTGATGTAAGGGATACGAAATCTTTGCAAGTGCAGGCATGAATCTCCTAATATATGAAACTTTTCCCATGAAAGTTTTCAACTCTTTCAAAGTAGTAGGCGAAGGCATAGATAATATAGCTTGTATTTTCATGGGATCAACATCAATTCCCTTCCTATGGACCATAAATCCAAGGAATTTTCCTAAAGCAACTCCAAATACACATTTCAAAGGATTCATGCGAAGCTTGTACAATCGACATCGTTCAAAAACCTTCTGAAGATGGACCAAGTGGTCAGGTGCATGTTTTGATTTCATGACTATGTCGTCCACATAGTCCTCCATGAAATCATGCATCATATCGTGAAAAATGGCTGTCATTGCCCTTTGATAAGTAGCACTAGTATTCTTGAGTCCAAAGGGCATGACAGTATAATAGAAATTCCCAACAGACGTTCGAAAGGCAGTATGCTCAGCGTCTCCAATTGCCATCTTGATTTGATTATATCCACTGAAACCATCCATGAATGAAAATAATTCATGTCCTGCAGTAACATCCACTAAGGTGTCTATATTTGGCAAAGGGAAATCATCTTTAGGACAAGCCTTGTTCAAATCTCGAAAATCCATGCAAACCCTTATTTGACCATTCTTTTTTCTAATAGGTACGACATTCGCGAGCCAAGTAGGGTGCTTGATTGGTTTAATAAAGCCTGCATAAAGCAACTTCTCAATTTCATATTTAATTTGAACTTTAACCTCAGGACGGAAAACTTGTTGTCCTTGCTTAATAGGAGTCGTGCCTAGGGCGATATTTAGTTTGTGTACTATAAGACTAGGGTCTAAACCTGGCATCTCATCATATGCCCAAGCAAGCGCGCCTCTGTATTCTCTTAACAACTCAATAAGAGGACATTTAATATCATGTAGCAAACTTTTGCTGACAAAAATTGGTCGCGGCGACTCTCTTGGTCGCGCTAAATCCAATTCCTCAATTTCTTCATTCTGTGGCTTTATTTGATTTTGCATTTGTTGAGAGGCAGGTTGAATTTCTTGAATTGGTACAGGGTCTGAAGAAGAACAAACTTCCTTAGACACTAGAAACCATGATAAGAGATATACTCTTTGCTCATCTTCTCTAACATAACTTTCAACAGTGTCAACTTGCTTGTTCTTCTTTTTACCTCCTCGACAACCACGCATCTGTCTTTTCTTTTGTTGACCCTCTTGAATTTCTTCCCAAGTGGGTAATGGCACACCTGAAGCTCTAGCAATAACTGTCTCACCTTCATCGGCATACTCATTGAAGAAGGTAGATTCAATGAAATTTGTCTCGTCATGCTCGAAACGATTCTTTTTAGCAGGAATAAATATATCCTTCCCTTTCCAATGTCCTTTGATACATTGATTCATCGTTGATGGTACTAAATTGTGATCGTGCAGCCACTTCCTACCTATCAAGAGATGATAGGACACAGGCACATCAATCACATGAAAAGTAACACTACCACGAATAGGCCCAATCTTAAGATCAACATTAACTCTTCCAATGGTCTTCGTTGTAGTATGACTAAAGCCATTAACTGAAATGGGTTGCTTCACCAAACGACAATAATCAATACCAGCAGCCTCAAATGTAGTCTTAGGCATGATGTTGAGAGAAAAACCAGCGTCAATGAATGTCCTCTTAACTGGATAGCCATTAAGTGTGCCCTCCACATATAATGGTCGATTGTGATTTGGACTGTCTACACACATATCTGCATCAGTGAAAAAGATTGCATTTTTATGCGCTTGAGCCATTCTTTTGACTGGCTGCGCTGCACTACACTCGACATATTGTCCCTCAGAAATTTGCACAAGTGCAGTTGTTGCTGCAAGCATAGCCTTCTCATCAAAACCAAGTAGATCAAAGAAATTTCTAAAATTTCAATTTTTCAAAAGCGCCGCAGCAATAGGGCCACAATCATTTTCCTCAACTACATGTTGTTTTCCTTTTATGTTACTTGCCTCAGCAAGTGGTGTATCATTAGCCTCAACCATAGCAGGATCATGAATAACAATATTGACAGCACCACGTTGATTGTTATGGTTTAGAAGTGGATTGTTCCTAACGTCATTATTTTCGATAACGAGCTCTCCATTCTGCACTCTTTCATTGAAAATTCTCTTCAAAGTAAAACAATCCCTAGTAGGATGCCCTACAATCCTGTGGAACCTACAAAACTTAGGATCATTCTTCTCCTCCTGAGTTCGTAAACACTCTACCCTTGGGAGCTTAAGATTTCCATCTCTCAACCATTGATCGAGCATAGCATGCACTTTTCCCATTGAATAAGGATATGTTAGCACTTCCTTTGTTCTCTCACGTCCAGACTTTTCAACTCTTCATTTCTTCTCATCTTTGGGATCATCACTTTGAGTTGCATTCACAGACGGTCCTCTTTTGTTAAACTTCACATTTCCTCCTCTCTATCGCGCGACAGAATTGTTAGTCCTTCACGCGTTCTCAACCAAAGTAGAGAATGAAGCTAAAGAAAGATTTTCTAGATGCACCGCATATTCAGTAAACATGCCTTGGAAACAAATTTTCACCAGCTCTCTTTCATCACATATGTCTTGAATGTCTAGTGAACGCTCCCTAAAGCGCTCAATATAATCCATCAAGTCTTCCTTGGGCTTCTGACGGATCCGTCCCATATCAGTCAAGGTCACTCGTTCTTATGTGGAGAAAAACTTCTCTAGGAACATCTTGCACATAGTTGCCCATGAATCTACTGATCCAGGGGGAAGGTTCATGTACCAGGTGTACGCTTTCTCTGTGAGGGACTTAGAAAATTCTTTTAACTTCAAATCATCATCAAATCCGTAAACCTCTAGCGTTTCAATGAACTTCAACAAATGTTCTTTAGCACTTCCCTTCTTACCATTGAATAACATGAATTTAGGACTCACATAGTCCTGAGGATATGGCTTAGCAGCAATACGTTGATTATATAGGAGCTTGAGATCCAACACTCCCACATCAGACTTAGCTTGTATTTCCCTTAGGTACATGTCTAGATCTTCCTTCATGACAAAAGTACCTTTAGGAGTTAAAGTAGTAACTTCAACTGGTATAGCTGGAATGGCCGTTTGGAGTAAAGTTGCATTAGGTTGAACAGTGGGTCCACCAATGACAATTGGTGGTGTAGCCTGTGAGGATGAAGATCCTCCAGGTTGAGCATGTAATGCAAGCTGGGAAGTTGATGGTGTTCCAAGTTGGATTCCAATATTCATTACCTGAGGTGCAAGCGGTTGTGTAATTATAAGCTTTAATGGAGGGATTTGCTCTCCAATTCTGGTAGGATCTTGTTCAGTAATAGGCGTAGGATTAGTAGGTGGAGCAACTTGAGGTGCTTGAGAAGCACGTTGTTGTGCAACAACAACAGGGGTCGACGAAGTCACACCTTGTTGCGTGGCAGCAATAGCAGCTATTCCAGGCAGGTACTGAGCAAATATTGTCATGAATTATTGGAATTGTTTTGTAGACTCTTGCATTGATTGATTGACTTACTTGGTATTTTCATGCACAGCATGTAAGATCACAACATTGTCGATTTAAGCATCAGTAGGTTGGTTCACATTCTCAAGTGCTGGCATGTCATGTTCAGCAGCCTCGAGATTAACATTTGTTTCTTGAGTTGTACTCTTAGTAAGATCGGTGGGTCTCTTTCTTGGAGGTGCCATCATGCGAGTGTTAATTTCCCCTCCTTAGTGGAGTTGCCAAAAATGTATGGGTATGATTCCGGATGCAACAATCGCGTGCGTGCTACGTGACTATCGCGCTACACGTGACCTAGGAAAACAACACGTGCAAGGGTGATCAAGATAGAATCGTGTAGGGAGGAGGAGTAGGCAGTCTCAATAGGCTCTAACACACGTGTGACAGGTGAGGGAGTTAAAGAGCATCAACCTCACTAAGTACCACGAATATCATGTATGTTCTTAAATGAGTCAAGTAATTGATTCATAAAAATGGAAATCCGACAGCACGACGGTGTTTGTCTAAGATTTCACTTGTTTCAATGAGGTAAGGATTAAAGGTATTTATAGAGAATCTAGCTGTCGATGTCGTCCGTCAGATGAGACAAACGATCAATGGCTAGGATGAGTCCCTCTCATTGTGGATATGAATGTAGGCTCTCTTATGGACCCAGGCCTATTGGGGCCTTCATTGTAATATGTGTTATCCAATTTGAGAAATGTTGGAATTGGGTAGACCAATTCCAACGAGCCTTACTCCAAGCCTACAATGCCAAAACTCTCATGATCATCCTAATATAGTTGGGCTTAACTCCCTAAGCCTTGTTATTTTAACCTAAAGAGTTAAATCCAAATAATAAATTAGGCTTTAAGCCTTTATAACGAAATCCATACGTCTACACCTAATATAAGGCTTTGTATTAGGTACAGAAATGGTACTCAGATAGGAGGGCTTGGCGTCATGGAGCGCGCCTGAGCTATTGGTGTCCTCCCGATGACGTGATGTGACTAGGTCGTGAGATGAGAAGATGAGGTTGGGTTAGGTCGAGGACGTGCTGATCGACCCAGCGACCTGATGAGCTCGAAGAGATGCTCTGAGGCATGAGCTCGAGGTCGAGTCCCGTGTCAACTCATCTAGCTGAGGTGTTATGTTCTCTAAGAGGAACTGACCCCTTTCTTCCATAGGCTGCTGAAGGCAAAGGTTATTGGGCCCCAAAAGACCGAGTAGGCCTAAGGCTATATTTTACTGCCAACACTAAGGATCTGACGATTAAGATTGAAGCCTTCTTTTCTTTAGTAATGGATTAGACTTGCAAATGGATTTGAAAAGTTTTTATAATATAAAAGAAGCCTATTATTTATTTTAAATAGCTCATTTTAAATATAAAAGAGCTTAAGTCTTATTTTACTTCACATAAGCCCTAATTTAGCTAAGCAAAGCACAAATTAAACCTGGAAGATATTGTTAGAGCCTACTTTTCACCCATGAGAAAACCGAATTAAGCTAAGATTGAAATAAACCGGTTTGATGACCTCTATTTGAGTCTACCAATTCGAGTCTCCCTACAACATCCTTCATTGTATTTGATATTCTAAGCTCTATTACTAGCTTAGAAGACCGGTTCGTGGCATTTAATTAGGCTAAAAACTCAATTACCAAAATAATATTCTACGTAGTGAATTTACATATAATTGAGATAAATATCCATCAAATTATCACTTAACAAAGATAACAAAACACACATACTTGAAAGTGCAAGTATTAATTTACTAAAATTTAAAGATATTACATTAAATTATCAAAAAATTAAAATCACGGACACTTGACTTGCCATTGTTTTGTTATTAATACAAACATCCATTTAACATTATTTAATAGAAATATTGAATATGTATATTTTAAAAGTATATATTTATTAAAATTTAAAAGTAAAAGCCTAAATTGTCACAAATTGAAACGAAAGATTAAACGATAACGTAATTGGCGGCTAGCGTTTGCCTATTTGGGTTGGACGTTTGGTTTCTCAAAAAGATGACTGATGGGGAATATTTTTCGAAAATTAGACATGTTTATCTAAAATTAGACAATTCAAAGTTATTACAGCGAAAACGCCATGTATCTAGAAATTCTGAATCGTGTCGTGAAGCTAGGCCCATATTACTTGAGGGCCCGTTCTTGCTGGGTTTTCTACCAATAGGCCCATCTTCGACTGGCAGAACAATTAGTTTGGAGCATTGCCAAAGGAATTGCAAAGCAATGGAAAATTTACACATTAGCAATTGTAAGCTAAGCTATTAAAATCCGTCAACATGAACAGGAAAAAATTAACATACGTGATCGTTTTAGGTCGGTCGTTTCAGAATAGTTGCTACTTGAGCTGGTCGATGAAAACCGCCATTATCAAGGGTGTGATGAATTTTTCTTCTAATTTCAATGATTATTATAATAAAAATTTTGCAGTTATTCGATCTATTATAGATATTAGTTGCTTGAAATGAGGGGTGATAAGGGTAGCAATAGTGATTATCTGTTAATTTAGGCCTGTTTGGATTGTTAGATTTTTATTTATATTGTATCTATATTTGATCTGCATTAATAACTTATCAGTACCATATTTTTATCGTATTTATTTGGATGGTTTATAAATAAAACTGTTAGTTTTTTATTGGTATCTACTTTTGACAAACATCTATTTAAAAACAATGAAAATAAGTCAAAATGACCAGAATATAATAAAACAAACAGACTCACCAATAGTTCAATAATAGAAAATGACAATGAAATATCAAGAAAATCATTTGCCATTTTCAAATTGGAAATTACTTTCCATTTTCTATAAAAATAATTATCATTGGCCAAGGCACCTTCAATTTGTACCCTCAGCTCTATCACGTCCTGAAAGTTTACTTAGTAACAATCTCACCATAATCATCAAGTGTTTATGGAAGTTGATATACATATGGTCCATAATCATTTGATAATTACTAGGCTTACAAAATAATACCATACTTAAAAGATATTTACAAAAATTGGAGTTAAATTAAGTCTTCACACTTATGGGTGGCATTTTGTATTGATTTCTTAGGAATTTCCTGGAAAACAAGCTGTAAGGTGGTGAGCAAAATTCCACGTGCTCAGAAAGTGGTTAGGATCTTGCAATCTATTTCTAGGGTAGTTAGCAAACAAATTTATTAAATATATGCATGATCAATCAATATGCTATCCACATTGTAATATACAAATTAATAGATCATAGTGAAGGGTAGTTTTGTCATGTAACAATTGAAATTGAATCGAAGGAAGTTGTTTGTGAAAGACTGAAAGTGAAGGATGAAAGCCAGAGTTAGCCGCCAGCCTAGACAAAGAAGGCCGCCGGCTTTGGATCATATGCTGCCAGCGTAAGTCCAGCTTTGCTCTTCAACAAGTTTCAAGGTAGTGCGTACGCCGACTAAAGGCCGCCAGCGTAGATCTCTAGGTCATCGACGTATGTGTTTTAAGCTGCTAGCTTAGCATCGGCCCACGATGTTATTTTTGATTCTTCAAATCACACCACCCTGAGCCGCCAACTTTGTCTCCAGCCTATACCTTATGAAAGATAACTCTTTTCTTTTGTGTGCTAGGGTTTCCCAATCCCTATATATAGTCCCTAGGTCTTTTATTCATTCCTTACATCTTCCCTTAAGCATAAACCCTAGGTAAGTGGGTTCCTTTCTCATCTTTTCATTAATCTTTTAGCATGATCTCTCTAGTGAAGATTGTTTCTTCGATTTGAGGAATCAAGTTGGTGGAGATGGCTTTGCTAAAATCAAAACTCGAAGTTGTGATTGGTGATTTGATCCTACAATCTAGAAGGCATGAGATCCAACGCTTTGGATAAATATAAGTTTTCAATTCTTGTTATTTTAAAGATGAGAGCTTTCTTGATAGTTGATTTATTGTTGATTAAGGATTTTAGGGTTTGGAGGAATTTTGAAGAAATTTGTGTTTTGGGGTTTCATTGTCTTGTGATCCTAGAAGACAGGTGTGTTGATCTAATGTTGTAAATTTTATGTTTTAGATTATGGATTTTAGGGTTAAGGTTTAATTGTGAATATGAAATCGAATTTTGATTTGATATATGTTTTGATGATTAGGATTCTGGTGAAATTAGGGTATATAACATTTTTAAGACGATTTGTTGATATTGAAGTTTTGGGAGCGAATGAGGTATAACCTAGAAGACAGGTGTGTGGATCTAATGTTGTAAAACATGTTTGTTGATTCTCTATAAATAAAGTTTTGATGATAACAAAATAGTTAAAGAAATATAATTATTTTATTAAGTGCGCAGGATCTTAAGTTAAGTTCATGAACTAGAATAATAACAAGGCTTTAATCAAGGATATTAGAAATCTAGAGGCTTATACAGAACATGAATAGAACTTTAATAGACCATGAGTGCTTCATTCAAAAGATACTCCAGAAGGTCATACATAAGGTTATTGAGTTATTCAGAGCATAACATAGAATGTCGTATTAAGGAAAAACCAAAACAAGAGTTATTATATGGTATACAGAAGATATTACAGAAGGTGTAAAAGTGGTTTTAACAAATATCCAGAAGTTGATATAGAACTTGTTTATTAGAAAAGATAATGTTTTGAAGCTTTAAGTGTTAACTAAAAGAATAATCAGAGGATAGTTCAAAAGGTCAAAAGAAGTTTTTGACAGCAAGAAGATTATACGAGATTTACTATTCATCATTTCAAACTTGATCCAATTCATTCAAGTTAAGTACAAATAAGTATATTGAAGACCTATCTCCGAGATAATAAATATATTTGGGTAGTATACTTATTTGTTCCACTTAAGTCGGATAATATCCAAGGGGATTGAGTATATATGTTTCAAAAAAAAAAAATTTTTGACAGTTAGTTCAACTTGATCGAATTTAGACATCTATCTAATATTGTGTTCTAGCAGAGACAAGGGTCTGTTTCTTTGAACAAACAAAAATATAAGAGTTTATCCTAAATATCCTAGCTGTTATATTAACGATCAACATCTTTTGTGTTCTTGAAGATCATGATCAACAACAACAGATCAGCTACAAAAGCTTTTCAAGCCTTATCTCCATCAAATAAACGGTTTGAAAGAATTCAAATGAGAGTCATCCAGCCATATTTTTTCCGAAGATCAAGGAAGAATTATCTTCTACTAACCATGATAGAATTTCGAATTGGGCAAGTGAATTCAAAGACAAAAAAAGAAGAAGGACATATCATGAAATAATCTAATTTATTCAATGATTTAATTTTTATGTATATATAATATTAGTTCTAAATATTAAGTTTGAAGTAATTTTGATATATAAAAATGAATGTGTAGAAATAGGTTTGATATACTATGTTTGTTAATGTAAATTATTGATGTATGTGAGTATGTGTAATGAGATTAATGTTATGTTTTATGTATATTAATGTATGTATAGTATAATTAATGTTTGTGTCTCTTATGAATTAATATGTATGTGTTATGTTTAAAATTATCAAAACAACTTTTGAATTGTTCAAATAATTGTTAGCAGAATTTTTCAAGGAGTTAAGCCATTTTCAAGCTCAAATTAAATTCAAATTAGCTCCAAATAAAGCCAAAATCATATATACCCCAAAAGTCAAATTTAGGATAAATATAAGTCTCAAATTTAATCAAATATAGCCTCTTTTGGCAGCCCACAAATTTTATACGAATTTTCCACTTTCCTTTTTCCTTCCCTTGTCCTTTATCTTCAAAACATAAGCCCTAAACCTTAACCAATAACAAGCTCTTGGAGTCAACAATTTCTCCAAGCCAAAGCTTCTTCATGTAAGTTAATGCAAGTATAAACTCTTTGTTTATTTGCTTTCTTCTAATATAGATGTAGAATCAATGTCAGGATGAGTTTATTGTCATGTGACTTTGAATGGTTTTATGTATTGATAAATGTTTGGTTGTGATTTATTATTATATCAACTTGTTTATGTGTTATAGAAGTAGCGAGAAGTGTTGGTGAGGATTGAAGTTGATTTGAGTAGTTAAGTTTGAAGTGAAGAGTAAGAGAGGGTTTGATGTGAATGAAGTAGTTTGATGTGTTGAGATGATGTTCAAAGTTGCTAGGATTGGTTAATGTGGATAGAAGATAATGTATGAAGCTAAATATGTGTTTGAAGAATGATTAAAAGTGCTATATGTTATAAAATTTCAAAGTGCAAAACATGGGAAATAAACACTTTTCGAACAAGTCTATCTTTGAGTGCACGCCGGCATGCCGGCATTTGGTACTTCAACACAGCCGGCGTAGAGGCGGTATTGAATGTGATCAGAATCGATTTTTCTAATACTGCTTAAAACATCGCCAGCTTTTGTAAAGAAATTGGCTAATGTTTACTTTTCAAATCGTACGCTAGCCATTAGGGCTTCAACACCGCCGGCCTTTAATCGGTGTTGAATGCGAACATAATCAATTTTCTTAACGCCGGACTTAACGCCGCTGACATATAACTCCAACGCTGCCGGCGTTCAGCTAAATTTTGCCTATATAAATAGGCCGCGTATCCCTTGAGTTTTACAAATTCAACCTTCTTCAATTGTCCTTCTTTACTTCATATATGGTCTTCTAATGAATCTATAAGTTATATAAACATGTTTTATGTATGAATTAGATATTAAAATTATATTTTAAGTTCATTGAATCTCCTTGTATAGTTAACTTAGAATTGTGTTATATATATATATATATATTCTACGTTCGATTATTGATTTTTTTTATATTTCTTATTTCAGTTAAACGTTCTTCAGTTATTTCCCCTTCGAGTGAATATAGTAATACACTATTAGGTACAGGTACGTGATAGCTTACTTGTTGTATGCTAGGAATAGACATTATTAAATTTGACTTAATTCAATCGAATTTAATACTTTGATGAATTGGATGTCTATTACGTTGTTTAATCTGGTCCGAGGAGCAGCAAACCTACCATGATGCAATGACATGTTAATTAAGTGCTTAACCTAAGTCATGATGCAATGACTTTACCACGATGCAATGATACGCTATGATGCAGTAGCAATTCATTTTTGGTTAAGCGGATAGCCGATGGGGAGAATAGTATCCAAGTAACGTTTGCTTAAACTTATGAGGAAATGCCATGGTTTAGTTCAAAGTTTATGGGAACGTGTGAACTTGGCTCATGTTGTGGACTGAGTTTAAGTAGAGTCAGGCAACGGCTTTGTGAGCCCTAAATGAAGCCATTTCTTTATAGAATAGATCTAGGAGATATAAGTATTCGGATTGCTTATATCAACCCCCTAAGCAGCTGTTGTTACTCATGACCCCTAAATTCCCAGAGTGTGACTCCGAGGTTTGAATACCCTACTATTGTTTTGTTAAAAGAAAACTTAACAAGATAATGATTTGATCATTGATGCATTTCATTTGAATTAAGTTTGTTGGACAAATTGTTTATGGTATTTGTTATTGCGTACTGGGTCTTTGGCTCACTTTTGTTGCTTTACAGGTAATGAAGATGAGTTGTATGATGATCTAGGATACGGTTAGATTTTGAGAGGTTCATGGACGAGTGGGACAAGTATGACTCGAATGCCCTTGGTTTTTGGGAGAAGCTTCTATTTAAAGCAAAATTCTCTGTATATGAGGCTTGTTAGATAAGCTTAAGTTGTAAAAGACCTTAAGATCTCTTTAGGTTATCTTTTATACCAAGAATAACTTGTAATTTTATAGTGTCTTATATTAACACTAATCTTTGTACATATAATGTATATATGTATGGATTGCTTTTATTAGCAATCTTGTTTTGTTAAAAGTTGTTTATAAAGTGTTAGTAGATTTGATCAATCAATTCTCATAAACTATTAGTTTTAGGACAATCTTACATATAACGAGAAAATGTTATATGTGGTTGGGGACTCGGTACTCTAAATCTTGGGATTTAGTGGGTTGGGTTTTTACATATCAAATATACCCATTAGAAAATCAGCAAGTTTTTTAATCTTGAAAAAGAAGATAAGTATCATCAGATATCATTCAAGATACATGCAAGAGAGTTTATCGACTTTGAAAATTTTTTTTTAAACATTGAAAACTGGGATATGTCTTGCGAGATAGAGAAGAAGAAAATAGATATGGTACACTGAGAAAGGAACTTTAACCCACACGCTACATCCTGCTCTGTTTCTTGGTTTTTACTTTGGAAAGAAAAACATTTCGTGAGAGAGAGACATATACTTACGAACATTAATCCACGAGCTGTTTTGAATATTTCTTTTTCTTCTACCATTTCACTTAATCTTTACATATTATTTATTTGTAATAGAAGGAATGTGTTTTTGCCTTCTTAGTTGATAGTTCAATTACAGGATTAGACTCTGTAGATCGATTGTAGCTTTAGGATAGCTGTGAAAATCGAGCAAAGAGGATTGCACTATCTTATAATTTGAAGTTATTGGATATAGTGGAACAAACCCATAGGATAACGAGGTCCTTGGCTCGGAGCTGGAAGAGTAGACTGACGCACAAGGCGGAACTACTATATATAGCTACCTGATTCTCTCTTCCCTATCTTTTTAATTTTCAGCAGTTTATTTTGTTTATAATTGATTTATTGCATATCTTGTTCTCATATTTAAAACTGAAAGGGAAATTTTTTAAAAAGGTGAAAATTTACAATTTTCAATAATAATCAATTCAAACCCTCCTTTCTTGATTACTAAGTGGGACCAACAATGTTTTTATGGAATCATGAGTTACTCCAAGTTTAAGACTAGTTGCAAATGGTTTTAAACTATTCTGTTTACTCGACTAATCAAAGATAATATCCTATGTTTTCTGCATTAGTTTAGATTGTATGTGATTTGTATGTTGCATGTTCATATGTATTTGGTTGTGGTATGACGTACTGGGAGTTTTTCGCTCATTCTTTATTTTTTAGGTATATGTGAAGATGATATTGTTTATGACTTATCTAGGTATGATCTATATGTTGATCATGGGGATGGCAATAGTAGACTTGATTATCCAGCTGAGGACCAGTAGACCTTGGACATTGAAAATAGATGAGAGATATTGAAGACTTTATGAGGTTTTATTTTTTAATGTTATTAGTTATTGAAGACTTTATGAGACTAGTTTATTATGTTTCATTTAGTTTAATAATATGTAGTTTTGGATTTTATTAGTTCATGTTTTTCAAAGAGATTATTTTATGTGATGTTTTAAAGTAACCATATGTAAGTTTTGGTGATTGTCTTTTGGTATAATTTGTGGATTAGTATTTCAAAGCCTTGCGTATTCTTATGAAGAGAAGGATATGTGACAAGTTGTAATGCCTTTAATTTAAGGCATTACACACATGATGTTGACCGGTTCATCACGAGATTAGAGAAATTAATCCCAGCTCTAATCTAGGTTTTGAGGAGTTTTGACATAGATACATCTTTCATAAGACAAGGAATGTGCAATGGACTGGTGTCCTCCCAAAAACCATTTAAGACTATCCATGGATAACTTATACCTTTTATTGCGACCTCCTCTCCTGTCACTTAGTTCAATAAAGGTTGGAAGAAGAAATTCTATTCTTACTTGAGTGGCTGGTTCTGATGGAAGTAGGATGTTTAGTGTCTTGTGTAATGCGACTCAATTTATGAAGATCCAGATAAATTCTTAAAGTTTTAGGTTTTCTTGGGAGATCACTCAATTTATCATACCACGTCAAGTAATTAAACTACAATCAAATAACCCATCAATCACTCACATTTATTTGCTAATTAACATTCACAATCAATATATCAACTTAAGGATTCTTTAAGAAAAGCTTTAAAGTCGGACTACTTACCAAAAAAAGGGTTTTGGTGTGAAATAGATTGTTGTGAAGCGGTACCTAAAAGAATGATTTTAAGGAGATAAATCAGTATTATGATGGAGAGTTTTAATTTGACTGTAATTAAATATGATTATTTGTCAAAATCTCTAGTTAATTCAAAATTTTATTATAAGTTTATTGTGAGTCTTTTTATGATGACCTTATTCATGTTTCATGATGACTTTATATAAGATTAACCATACTTATTTAGTACCTAGGTTTGTGATATAGTATAATTGAATATGAAACTAATAGGCTTAATTTTTTCATAATTATCAAGAACGTTGCCAATTAACAATGACTGTCATCTTTTATAATATGTATAAATATTAGCCCAAAAGGCTATATATGATTTCATTTTCTTTTAGAAAGTCTTTATAGTATTATAAATAAGCATTCAAGTAATTTGCTAAGTAGGTACAACTTATAGTATTTAGTAAAGTTATTTAAAAACAATAACCTATGATATTCATAATATGAATGTAGTTATATAAATATAGGTTCAACTATATTGTTTTTAGAATTTTATGAATTACTATTGTAACTAAAATAATAATTAGCTATTATATTAATATCTAATAACCTTCCTTTATAGTATCATGTATTTATATACTTATTACTCAAATTGAAACATTCTTTTAACTAAGGTCAACATGAATTATAAATATTTATAATGCTCTTATAATTTGTAATTTTCTTATTTATTAAGTAAAATCGATAAATTAGCATAAATATTTAATAAAAAATGTAAAAAAATTGTAACTCAAGATAATGATAGTGTGAATATTATACAATAATGATATATTATTTGGTGATTTTTAAGAATCGTTTGAGCACTTTATATTAATAATTATGATATTTCAGCATTATAACAACTATATTCATGTGAATTTTTAAAAATATTAAAATTTAATGAAATTTTTTTGAAAAATTATATGTTGTAGCTAATATTATGGTATATTTACTATAAAATTTTGAAGTTGAAAGAACAAGATTTGACACTACAAATCGGCTTTGTTGAAATTTTGCTACCATTCACCAGCGTCACCACCTACCCTAAGGTTGTCGGATGGACTCCTCTTCCTCTTAGACCTCTAAATTTCAAATTTGGTGATTTTGAGTGATCGTATGTGTGTGTAGTGAATTTTAGAATCTTAAGTCAGTATTTATAGCGAAATTTAGAGGATTTCTTACCAAGTGTCAAAATTAATTCATGCAAAAATTATCACGCGTCCTACATAATTTACATGTCCATTTTGGAAGCTACAATAATTTTTTTTTTATATTTTAGATAATTTTTCAATTTTTGCCACGTAATTGCATGCAAGCAATTATTTTTACTATTTTTTCTTTATTTAAAAAAATTATGGCACATGATCCTGTGAATTTTCCTAGTTTTTCCTGATTTTTACTAAATTTGATTGATGTTTATCTCTTCATTTGCTATTTGTTTGATCAATTTTCCCATTTAATGAATGGATTTGTAGTTTTTTGGGAATTTTCCTCAAATTTTTCCAATAAATTGAGTTCTACTTTTTCAGTGTGATTTTGATACTTCTATATGTATGATGTTCTTTGTCTCCTATTTCTACTATTTTGTAGGTTGATTTAGGAATATTTAAGTTAACTTAGGGCATTTTAGCCTTTTTACCACTTTAAATGACTTTATTTGATAAATTTAGCCAAATTTTACACTATTCTTTGATTTGACTAATTTAATTCCTAATTTGGATTCATTCTTACTACTACTTAGTTACAATCTACTACTTTACTAATTACTATTTCCCATTTACCATATACTATTTACTTCTTACCATTTATTTTACTATTTACCTTTTACTTCCTTTTTCCCTAAAAGTTCTCTTTTTATTAAAGGAATTTTATTTATTTATTATTTTTTTTACTTTGAGTTTGAATTTTAGATTCTTATACTAAAATTCTAATTGAATAATTTCTTTTGATTTTTAGGGTCGTTATAGTTTTGATATTGTCATTCATATTTCATTATTCTATTTAATTCTAATTATTAACTCACTTGATTCATAGTTTAGTAACATGGATATTTCTATATTGATTTAGGGATAATTTTTACATTTTATGAATATCAGGGTATCACAAACTCACTTAGAGCTACAAATAGATTTGAGATTACAATGATGGTATTTAATAATTTTAAAATTGTTATTACAATAAGTATACATAAGAAAACGTTTTCTACAATACTAACACATTTAATTTTTATTTGATCATCCTCATTTACCACTTATGATACCACGCAATGCTTATATATACATATTACGAGGATGCACACTTTTATTAACATAATAATTTTTATTTTAGCATTTTCATATATTATGCTGTTTATTATATATATTTTTCCTATAATAATTTTATTAAACCTTTGGATGGTTCTTGATCTCACAAAAGGAAGAAAATTGATTTAAAAATGATTATCGATTTATGTGTTTTAAAATATAAACTAAGTATTTTAAAAAAAGTAATGATTAATTAAAGTGTATCCGTGTTAAATACATAAATAATAGCAAACAAAAGAGAGAGGGTTCCGCATTCATATAGGAATTGTCAGACTATTTGTAAAATGGCATGGACTAGTCCTTGGTGAGGAAAGAAAAGTAAAAAAGGGCCCATCAATAGTAAACAAAAATACTGGCATAAATAATAATAATAATAATAATAATAATAATAATAATGGACTATTTTTTCCGTGGAATTTCTAGGACTTTGTGTTAGAAGAAATTGCAACGTTTAAACAAAATTTCAAAGTGTTTTAAATATATGAGTTATCTTTTGATTAAAAATCTAAATTAATTTATAATTAATTAAAATACAATGTAATAGAGAAAAATTCAAGTTTCAAAGATTATGAGTGAGAACTCATGGCGAAAGTCGACTGCCAGACAAAATATATACGATACTTTAATGCATTGCTTCCTGATTTTGCTCTGGCGATTTCATCATGGATGTTTATTTATTTTCTTGACTCTTCCTCTCTAATACAAAAGCAAAGGAAAAAAAAAAAAAAAAAACTACAAGACACAATACATCTCATTCTTGTCCCTTTTCCTTTTCTTTTATTTTTTTATTTTTTATTATGATGAGAGAATTCTAATTTAATTCATCCTATTTGTAGGACTGGTGTTAATATCACTAAACTATAAGGCCAATGATACATCTTATCTTTATCTAAAGCATTGTTTTATATTTGAATATTTGTTATCTAAACATCGAGTTTTAATTACGTTAAAAGAGAATTCCGAATTAAATTCGATTTCATGTAGAAAGTCCCTAGAAAAAGTAACTATATCCATGCCTCTAAATATTAAATTTTGTTTATTTCAACCAAGCTGGATTTACATTTTTTTTAACAATTTAATAGAATTTAATGTGATAACTAATGAAATGAATGCGGTTCAAATAGTAATGAATCATGTTAGCCAAGTAGGATAGCTAGATCTAATGAGAAAGGCTAGAATTGGAGATTATGAGGTAAGGCACTTGGAGGGTATGGTGCAAGGGTTCATGAAGTTAATGGTAGATTACTTCTATGTAAGTTGAGGAAATTTGTTTCCTGGTAAGAATGTTACATGATATGATTTGTTTGAATGCAAAGTGTTGATCATTAGATTGATATTTGATAAAAACTTTTGAGTTTATCAAGAAAAATATGTATTTTTTTATTTCTCTAATTTAAATTTCATGGAAGTGGGGATAATATGGGAAAATCGGAAAAGAACGTGGCACAAGGACCTACATTTGTATGCTTTTTGTAAAATAGAGCTCTAATTTATAAAATATGTGTTTAAGGGCCTATATTCTTTAATTTCATGCATTTAAGTGTTTTCATTAATGTGCTGTTAATGGAATATAAGACAACACTTTAAAAATTAAAATAAATGAAGTTGCTAGGTGACTCATCATGTCACATACTAATTTATCTTTTTTTTTCCCCTTCTTCTTTAGAAATTTTACTGTAAAAAAATTAAAATATTCGATTGTTTTATTAAAATATATGCTTTTCTATCTCTCTCTACCCCGCTTTATGGAAAAAGTTTCAATTATTTTATTAATTGGAATGACAGGTTTAAAGTTAATTTATTCAATCATTTATCTTTGAATTTGTATGTAAAAATTTATTTACAGCTTGAACAACATACTTTTTTTTTTTTAATTTTGTAATTGAAAAACATAAAATTTTCTACTTTTATGAAACTTTTAATAGAGAATTGATTTTATTGAATTGTCCTTTTATGTCTCCTCCTTAATTTTTCACTCTTGTTTGGTTGTTTAAACAAAGTGAGGAACATTAGAGGAATGAGAGAAATAGTGATTGGAAATTGGAGAGAAAAAAATATGTTGTCAGTTTGATTGGACAATACAATATATTAGAAGATTTAGTTTAGTTTTTGCTTTTTAAATGTAGCTGTGGTTCTTTTTAGTAGTTTTATTGCATTTACTTGGAGCAGGAGAATCAACTACTATAAGCAAAAATATAGTGATATTATTCTTTAGTAGAACAATTTAGAAGAAGTGAACTTGTCTTGGTATTTTATTTTTTGCATTTGTGTTTATAAAGCTAAGAGTAGATATCGGCACAAGGCGGTTCTGAACCGCGAATCGCCTCGAACCGTCCTCGGCGATTTCGTACTCGGGAACCGCCCCGTCGAGGATGGTTATAAACCACCGAAGGACCTGCCAGAACCAGCGGGTCCTAGCGGTTCTGTCGGGTCGGGAACCACTATTCTAGACCAAGAACCGGTGGTTCCAACCCAGCTCCTCCAGAAATTAAAAAAAAAAAAAAAACAACAAAACATATACAGTTAGTGTGTTCATGTTGTTGTGGAGGTAATATGTAATGTCTGGGGCAATGAAATTTACTCGTCATTGTTTGCCTGTATGTTAATCAACTACTATGTGTTCCGTAATTGTATTTATTATTTGCTAACCATTATATTTTATTTAAAAAAATTTTAAATGTTTATTTTGGGTATAAATAAGTTGTAATTGCTTTTGTTGATTTTAGGGTTTTTTTTTCATTTTTTGATTAAAAAAAACTAGTTCACGATTCGTGTGGAACCAGAACCGAAACCGTCAGAACAGGCGATTCTGTGGAACCTTGAACCACCCCAGCTTTGGCGGTTTCGGTTCTGGTTCGGGTTCAAAACCGACTCGAACCGTACCGACCTCTAACTAAGAGGGAG
Source organism: Combretum micranthum (assembly GCA_024138025.1). Lineage (NCBI taxonomy): Eukaryota > Viridiplantae > Streptophyta > Magnoliopsida > Myrtales > Combretaceae > Combretum > Combretum micranthum. The sequence continues at coordinate 240,981 of JAMXBD010001112.1, read as the reverse complement.
ACAGAAAAGCATATCTATATTTGGTGTCTTTTGTCTTTATAGCTTTATTTTATTCATTGATAACTTTTTTTTAAAATTAAAACCACTCACTTCATAAAATTTAAAAACGCCTTACCTTTTTTTTTTTTTTTTGAAAAATAACCACTCCATCTTTTCTTCACTCTTAGAATTTTGAATTGGATTCTATAGTAAAAAAGATAGAAAATGCATAATATGCATAAAGTATCTTCTATTTGATCTAAAATCTAGATAAAGCTTATTACAACGAATATTTTAATATTTTACAATAAAAGATTTAGAATTGTTTGTAATTAATATTTTATGATTTAGTATAACTAAATTTGCACATACAATGCAAGTACAATATCCACTAGTATTTTAATAAAATAATTGAATATTTATATTTTTTTGTGGTAAAATTTTTAAAAAAGAGAAAAGAGAGAAAATAAATTATTACATGGTATGCTGGGTCGTATAGCCGGTCTTTTATTTTAATATTTTAAAGTGCCATTTTATATTTTGTTAAACCCTCAAATGCATCAAGCTAAAGAAGGATGTAGGCCCTTATTTACAAATTAAGGCCCCATTTTAATGAAAGCATACAAATATAAACCCCTGTGCCGCATTTTTCCCTAGCAAAATCAAATGTCAAACAAGATTATCATGTTTTTAATGAATTGGATAATGAAGCGTTAATATGTGCTTTAATAATTCCATCGAGTTAATTGAAATCGGCCACTATGTGCTATAATTTATTAAGGAGATATATCAGGGTTTATTTGGATTGTTTAATTTTTATCTATCTTTGTATTTGATATGTATCTACATCTTATCTGTCTTTGGTCTGTTTGATTTGTCTATAAACAATGTCCATCTTTCATCTGTATATTTTTTTTAACAAAAAGTTTTATTCGAACAAATACCAAACCAAGAGAAAACCAACCACCTAAACATACCTTAATTCATGTATGTTCAAAGCACAGCAAGCAAATTTTTAAAAAAGTGGTCTATTTTCTGCAAATCATATCAAGGTTTTTACTTGTGATGGTACATGGAATTATTGTGATAGGAAAACATGTCCATTTAAAATCATCCTTACCAAATCGATAATCGGGTCACAAAATGCCAAAATCTATAAAATGTAGCAAGGCCTTATATCAAGGTTTTCATTTGTTATGGTACTTGGAATTATTGTGATAGGAAAACATGTCCATTTAAAATCGTCTTTACAAAATTGATAACTGGATCATAAAATGCCAAAATATATAAAATGTAGCAAGGCCTATGAGCAGTTATAAGTAGTAGGGTTAATTATAGATAAGTGATTTGTGTTTTAATGTTTTTACAAAAATATGATCTGTGATATTTCTTTTGATAATTAACTGATCTGTATTTATATCCATTATGTTTTATTTCAATATCTGTTAAATAGAACACTTATCAAGCACATGTAACACATGCGCAATATTAAGAAAAAAAAAATAACAAATTAAGTATGGTTGTTCTCATATGCTCTCTAATGTTCCAGAAAAAATCAATTTCCAAAAAAAAAAAAAAAACTAAAATCAAGGAATCCTAACCGCCCTCAATCCCAAATATTCATATAGAGGGGAAAAAAAAACAGAAAATATAATTCATTCGCGCATGCGGACCAATTCCTAAACGAACAAAACGGCCTTTATTTTTTCTTTTGAGTTTCCGTGAACAACGAGGATCGAAAACTTTCATTTCACCATTAAAGCAAACCAGTATCAATTACAACTTTCTACTGGAATCATTGTTCTGAAAAAGGAAATCGTTCAGGATACCTCGTAGATCATTCTCATTCCCCCATCAACACCCCATCCTCATTTTTACAAAAAAACAATTACCCAGATGATGGATTAGCTCAACTTGCTCCAAATATAATCCTACACTGTGAAACATTCTCCCAACGATCATTAATTGGCTATAATTTCTATGATATGTATTTTTCCTGTTGCTTCTGAAGCAATTTCGCTGATGACTTGGCATCTAAGCATGGAGAAGTTACTTCCCCCAAGTCTGACCTTGCAAATTTTTTCTCGACAATTGATCGTAGCCACAACACTTGCTGGTGAAAGACTCGCCATATCAATTTAACCATATATCAACACCAGTAGCATGAATGAGTTACATTTTCTGGGTTGGGTTTTTTTTTTTTTTTTTTTGTTGTCGCGTAAGAAGAAGATGACTATTTAGGATTGAGGGCGTTAAGGTTCCTTGATTTGGGATTTTCTTTTTGAATTGATTTTTCCTCTGAACATTAGAGAGCATATGGGATATTACACGTGGTTGAACGTGTTCTAAACGGAACATAACCGATGTAAATGCAGATAAGTTAATTGTCAAAACAAATATCATAAGTCATGTTTTTGTAAAAGACCCAAAATATAAGTCACTTATTTGTAATTAACTAAGTAATATTATTTTTGCATTTCCTCATTTAAAAGTACAAACATGTGATAGGAATTTGTAGAACAAAAAGATAACCATGGTTGAGTAAATACGAATAGTGATTCATGTTTCCGTATATATGACCGTCATTCACTGGTTTATTTTAAGTTTTATTATGAATACTAAATATTATAGATATTTTATTTTTACTTCAATAATTACTTATTTTATTTATTTATTTTTACTAAGTGAATACTATAATAATCATTACATCTCTATTATATCCTATTGAATTGAAATTTAATTCTCTTATTCTAACGAGCGCTACAGCTTGGTTAAATTAACAACTAGCAATCTATACAACAAAGTGAATGGGCAATTAAACTCCCAATGATGGACGGGTCCAGAGGGGCTCAAAAGGCCATGGTACCCCGCTCGAAAATAATTTTCAGTAGCATACGAGGGTTGTTGGCATGTTGAAACTGGACGGGCCGGTCTTTTTTACTTTCATGCTTTTTATCTAGAAGAGCCTTGGTCCACGTAAAAGCAAGCCTATTTATACGAGACCACCAACCCATATGCACAACATTAAAAAGTGAAATAAATGTTGGGATGGGACGTTGGCAGTTGGCTCATTAGGGTGCTTCCTGAGTCCATGGTCCTTTCCAATATTCACATTCTCTCCAAGACAGAGTGAGCCTATGAACAGTTGTCCTTCAAATTTGCAATTAATATTTTTATGAGCTAATGAATTTTAGATTTAATTTTCAGTTGCTGACTTGGAAATTGAATATTTTTAAAAGCCGGCTTAATCTACATTAGGTAATCCATCATTTGATAATCTTTAGGAAAACTAGAAGCATAAATTTCCCTTTTTTATGAAATCAATAATAAATATTTTTATATTATTGAATAAAAGTTAAGGTTGTTGTGGATGGTTAATACTAGGGGTGGGCATGGATCAGTTTGGTTCGGTTTTTTCTAAAACCAAACCAAACCGTAATTTACGATTTTTTTTTTTTTCATTTAAAACCAAACCCTTAAGTAACTTTGGTTCGGATTATAAATTTTTAAACCATTAAATAACGATTTGGTTCGGTTTGCATTACTGATTAAATTAAAATTCTAACTAAAAATTTTCTTTATTCTATTTTTTTATATTTGTATAGATACTTAAATATTTATGTTATTTTATAAAGTTTTATTATAAACTACGATAAAATACTATATGAATTCATCATACTTTTAATCTATAGTTCACTATAAAATTAGTTATCAACCAATAAAATACATTCACCAACCAGTGCATAGTAAGTCATAATTTATAATTTTTAATTGAACTATCAAGTCAATTATCTACCAATAAATTTAGCTAAAATAAAAAATCATCTATCAACAAAATTCATCAACGAATAAAATGATCCGTTAATAAAATATATTAAACAATTAAATATAATAAGAGTTTATAACTAAATAAATAAATTTTATACTTTATAAAGTTAAAAGTTATTAAAAAAAACCAATAGTTCATCATCAACAGAAAAATATATATCATGGGCCTAAAAAAAAATTTAAAATGAACAAGTTGATTTTAATCAATATTTATCAAATAAAACTATCAAATGAAATCATATGAGCATATAGTAAAATATTATTATATTTTTCTATAACGCTTTTGTTCGGTTTTACAGATTGGTTTAATTTACCTTCCAAACCAAATAATAAATTTACAGATTGGTTCGGATTGAAATTTTTTTTAACCAAACCATTAAAAAACCATATTTTCGATTTGGATTGGTTCGATTTGATTTGTTTTTTTGCCTATCCCTAGTTAATACAAATACCAGTCTCGTAATAAAATTCATCTGAATTATTTGCTTCCTTAAGTTGTAGTAGATTGTAATTAGCCAAAAAAACTAGTTAAATAAAAAAAATATTATATTTGAATTTATTCAAATCCTATTTATAAACTAGAACTTACTATATCTATATTTTATTTTAGTGATATCAATAATTTATTACACCTAATTTGTTATAAAAATTTTTATATTGATCTATTATTTACTCTTTTCTTTTTAAAGATAGCAATCAATTATAAATATTATTAACCATTCCTTTGTACAAAAGCACCTTTGATAATTTTTTCCTTTAAATTTGGCATTTTTAAATTGTCTTTTATATCCTTTTCCTTTATATGAAATAAATAAATAACCTAAAGCTAGATATAGGCATGGTTTGGTTTCGAACCGAGAATCGAACCAAGACCATCATCGGATCTATTGGCCGGTTCCAAAACCGGCTATGGAACCACCTGTTTCACGGTTCTTAAGTGGTTCTTTGGCTAGGAATCGGTGGTTCTACCCGGTTTCTTAAAAAAAAAAAGAAAAAAATAATATTAAACATATAATTATTAATATTTAAATTATTTCATATAAATAGTAAAATTTATTACTTATTCACAATATTTAATATGTTACTATTAACAATACAAATAGACATAGCTTAAAATCATACATAATTAGTTTAATAAACTTTTCCTAAGAGTAAAATTCATTTTCTTAATAATGTCAGACTATTTTTTGTATTATAATTTTCTTTTTATATTCTAGAGTATTTTACAATATCATAATAATAACTATAATTGATATTGAATGTGTTTGTATACATATAAATGTGTATTCTAAATAAATTTTTAAAAATTTTGGTTATATAATTTAATACTTTTAGATCCATAATTATTTTGAATTTAAAATTTATTTTATTAAAAATTAAGTTTTTTTTAAAAAAAATGGTTCAATGGTTCCAAAATCGGAACCGAGAGCTGGCAGTTCCATGAAATCGGAACAAGAACCGTCTCCCACGGTTCTAGTTCGGTTCTTGAATTTTAAGACCGGAACTGGTGGTTTCGGTTTTGATTCAGTTCGGTTCTGGAATCATGACGATGTTTATCTAAAACTTTCTCCTGTTGTGTCAAGAGTATCCAGAGTTTTGCAATTTTTTAACATTTTGAATCGTTGAAGCATTATCTTAATGTAAGACCAGCAAGATAAAGCCAAGCCTATAAACAAGATGTTACGCACGTAGTAAGAATATGAACCGCCGTCCATATTTTGCAATGGTCTTCCTCAATCATCACGACAACATTGATTACAAAACCATATGGAACCACTGCTTGATGAAATTTTGAATATCATCATCTAGAAGATACTTAAGAATACGACCTATCGTAATAAGCTTAGTTATTGCACCATTGCTATTTCATATAAATTTCCACGCATAAGTCACTGCCATTTTATCTTGATATGGATATGATTTGGTTCCAAACTAGGAATATAAGCGGAGCCATTAGGAACTAGATTGGTTGGTCAATTCTAGAATCAGTTATGGAACTGGCTGTTTTGCGATTCTTCTATCTAGAACGTGCAGTTTCAGTTGGCTCTATTAAAAAATTAGAAAATTTAAAATATTAAAAATAATATTTAATATATAATTATTAATGTTTAAACTATTTTATGTTGATAGTAAAATTTATTATATATTAAACAACACAATAATAAATAAATATAACTTAAAAGCAATATATAATTTAGAGTTAAGTTTCATTAGTGGTATCTAGACTTTTTAAATATAATAGAATTATACTTAAATAAATTTTTTGCTCAAGAAAATACCTAAACTTTTTAGATTTTGCATCCACTATACCTTTGGCCCAATTCCAATCAATTCTCCAACGAGATGCTAATATGGAAAAGAATATCTATTGAAAAAATCATTTCTCTTCCCTACTTCACATTCTTTTTACTTTCTTTTATCTCTCTTCCTTCTCTCTATGTTGCTGCTACATCTTCTTCTTCCTCCTCCTCTCTTTTTCTACTTTCTCTCTCTCATTGCTTCAAAACTTATGCTATGTTTGGCAACTTTGTTAAAAGTGGATATCGACGAAAAGAAAAGAGTGGAAATGGAAATGAGTGGAAAGTTTGATTTATGTTTGGTAACTTATAAAAGAAATGGAAAGAAGAGAAGAGAAATAGAGTTGATGATCGATAGAATTGCCCTATGTTTACTTTTAAATATTTACTTGTAGAGGAGAAAAAAGAAAATTTGATGCACTATTCATGTTTTCCATTGGTTTCCATCCATTTTGGGGAGAAAATGAAGGAAGCATAAGTGGAAACCTTTCATTTCATTTTCGTCAATTTCCACTGATTTCTATAGAATCCAAATGCACGTTTTCCTTCCATTTCTGCCACTTTCTCTACCTTTCTACAGCTTTCCTTAGGTTTTTGTTGCATCCAAACACAATGTTAAAATTTTTTTGTAACACAACCTTGACCCTTTCTCTCTCTACTTTCGTCCCCTCTCGTCCCGTTCCCCTCTCTCTCTCTCTCCTCGAACCTCGCTTTCCCTTTCTTCTTCCTTGCAACACTGCTCTCTTTAACTATGATCTCTCTCTAACCCTAACCTAAAGTCAAACGAAACATCTCTTTCCCCACTTGCCATGACTACTCCACCACCTATTTTTACCCCATACTAGATGAACCAAACTATAGCCATGACCCACTTCGAATATTCACTCACAGCCACTAGCACAAGACCACCACCAAATCTACACAAAAAATGACAACAATCATTCTAGCTACACACAGTCATCATCGATAACCAACCCACAACAAGTCGTTCCTTTAACAGAAGAAACAATGAAGACCAAACATATGGGAGGGAATCTGGCCACTCAAAGTACCGCGGTAATAATCATGAGATGCAGTGGCAAGGATAGTTGGTGGTTTGAAGTATAATGGTATGTGGCATATGGTGTTAGTGAAGATGATAGATTTGATAAGGTAGGATCTTGAAATGGGTCTACGCATGTCTGGTGCTTGGCTTTTTGGTATGAAGTATGATAACTTGGTGGTTGATGGAGGCTGTAGATGAAGTGGTCGTCCATGGTGGTTTAGTATTTCGATCAGGTTCATCACCAAAGTGCAAAGATGTGTTTGTTGTGCTGGTTTGTGAAGGTGATAATAGAGTTTGTGGTGACATAGTGATGATGTGGGACTTAGTTTGAATGACTTGGTGGCAACTATGGTGTTAGTGAAGATGATGGGTTTGACAAGGTAGGATCTTGAAATGGGTTTGTGTGTTTGATGCTTGGCTTGTAAGTAAGATGTTTAGTGACTTGATGGTCGATGGAGATTGCAAATGAAGTGGTCATCTATGGTGGTTTGACAGATCAAAGTTGGTAAAGATGGTGGTCCTTGGCTTGGGTGCTTCAATCAGGTTCATCAATAGAGTGCATAGATGTGTCACTGTGCTAGTTGGTGAAGGTGATAATGGAGTTTGATGGTGAAGAAGTTTAAAGAGAGAAAGGATTCGGATGGAACAAGGGGATCATTTGTGTCCTCCCATTTTTTGCCAAAAATTCTCAAAGATAAATTCACATATAAAATTTTTTTAATTTGTAAAGCTTGAACCTTCACTTTTTTTTATTGATGTTTGTCCCTTTTTTTTGTTATTGTTTGTAAGTACTTATGAAAATGGGTTTTTTGTTTTGATTTGGATTTTGTGGCTTTTTCATATTTAGGTTTTTTGTTTTGATTGTTTTTTATGGGCAAGAAGAAGAAGTTACATGGTAGAGAGAGAAAGGAAAGTAGAAAAAAAAAAAAAAGAAACAATATGATGACTAGGAAATAGCAATTATTTTTTAATAGATATTGTCTTCCACGTTTGTTGAAGAATTGGTCGAAATCTGACTAAAGGTATAGCGGATGCAGGATTTAAAAAGTTAAGTATTTTGTTAAGCAAAAATTTTATTTAGATACAATTATGTTATATTTAAAAAGTCCAAATACTAACAGTTCATCCATAGTTTAGTTTATATAAACTTCTCCTAAAAGTAAAGTTCTTTTCCTTAAGAGTGGCATACTATTTTTAATATTTTAATTCTTTTTTAGCTTCTAATGTATTTTATAATCTCACATGACTATCACTAACACTATAATAACTGCTCATTCATTTCGTTGTAATTGTAATTCCATTACAATCTTATTTCTAATTAATAATGATTATAATGTTGAGTTAATCATAATAGCAATTCCATGAGAAATCCCTACTATAAAAAATATTGAATAGTCACTCTTTACTCAAACTTATAAATGGCAATTCAATGCTAGAATTGTTTTTTTTTTCCGAAAATGCCCCCATTTAAATAAAAAAAATTGATAAAGGAAAATTCTATTACAGTCATATTTCATTTCCTAGTAATAGGTAGGGTTGTAAATGAATTAAGTCTAGACAATACATTTTTAAGCTTGAACTTGACTCGAATATAAAACTCGAAGCTCAAAACTACAACTCGAACTTAATTGAATTTTGATTTTAAACTTGAACTCGACTCGAATTGATACTCAATAATTTTGAGCTCAACCTGATTAAGCTCGATTATTCCTATGAAAATCAATTAGACTAAAAAATAAATTAGGATTTGAGAATATAAATGAGTTTTTAAGTGATTGGGTCCTAAATATAATAAATGTGGATGATATGAAGGAAAAAACAAGGTACAAAGATAGGTTTTAAAAATAGAAAAAAAAATAAATTTTATAATTTTTTATAAAAAATTATAAAAGGCTAAATTAAGCTTACGAGTTATTCAAATCGAGTATTTTAAAACTTGAACTCAAGCTTAATAACTACTCGATTAGCTTGAACTCGAGCTCAACTCTATTATAGTCAAGTCAAATTTAAGTTGTCACTAAGTCGAACTCGAGAGTAGTCAATTTCGAGTTATCATTCAACAAAGTGAATGAGCCATAAATATTTATGTATTTGTACATAAAAAAATGTGTACCCTAAACAAATACTTTAATATGCTTAGATCCAATTATTATTTTAAGTTTAAAATTTATCTCATTAAAAATTGAAATTCATTTATTTATTTTAATTTTAACTTGAAGAATAAAAAAGAAATTAGTGATTTCATGGTTCTAGAACCGGATCGAGAATCATCGATTCCATAGAACAAGACTGAAACCATGAGAGATAGTTTTGATTTTGGTTTGATTCAGTTCGATTTGGTATCAATAACATGGAGAAGTCTAATTTTAGCTAAAGCACTTTTAGTCCAGTGACATGATTATCAATCCCTTAATAGAATTAATATGATTTCAATTTTTCCTAATGGATAGTATTTGGACCAAAATTAATAAATAAATAACTGCCGTTTTACATTCACCTGATGGTGTGTTAAGTCTAAATGTTATAAATCAAAATGTTCCATCAATTCTGAAAGAGGGTAAATTGACCTACAATGTAAAGGTAGTTTCAATTTCAGAAAAGCTGTATATTTTCTAATTTCTCCATTGATTTTGAGAACCCATTTTTATATATAATGACACTCACAACCATGTACTATGTAAATTTGATCATCCAAGAATAACATTTAAAAAAAATTATTAAGGTAGATATCACATTTTCATCTAAATTTTATTTATTTTCATAATTAGTTACCAAAATTTAAAATTGCCAATTTAATACTTAAGCTTTTTTCATTTTTACAAGAACTTTATCCATTTATAAAGTTAACTACTTAACTTTGTAAATTTTTACAGTTAACCACCTAATTCAAGTATCATAAATGATCTCGAAAAGTTTTTAGGCAACTATTTAAAAAAAAAAAAAAAAAAGCGTTGGAAGATCACTTCGTTTCAATTGGCGAACAGGGTTTAAAATCATTCCATCTCGGAAACCCTTCCAAGCCATTACGCTTCATTTCCAAGGTAAAATCATCCTAACGTAAGTTGTATCTCCATGACCATTATGTAGCTCCACAATAGTTGATGGAAATGAAGTAGTAAATATAACAAGCAATGACTTTGCAGCATGCCTCCAATCTAGAATTTCAATAGTATGCTTGGGAAAGAAGTTTTAGCACAGTAATGTGAAAAAGGATTTGCATACTGCCAACCAAATGAAGAAGTAAATCAAAATTTACGAGTCGGTAAAGAATACCAGTTAACATAGGTGGTTTCTGCTAGAAACACTTCCAGTAAAGAAAAGAAAACTACCGAATTTAGAAGTCGTAGAGCAGAGGGCCGTGTAAATTTTTTGGCAAAAAGGGAACACCGTGATGGTTTTCCCTTGCTATTGCACCATTCTCTTCTGTTTTCAGTCTCGTGGTAAATATTGTCAATGTCCTGCAGCATTTGTTGTATTGATAAAAAAATATACCTGAATCAGTATTACAAAAAATTGTGACATAGAGCTACAAAGAAACAAGTACCCATGCTTTTTTGCGTCCTATACATGACGGTAGGCTTAAAGGACAGTAGTATTCTTCCAGAAATTTATAATTTAAACAAGAAAACATACAATAAATTGCCAGAACTCTGACCACTGTGCAATTAAGCTCTTGAACCTTAATCGTATGGAATTAAGCCACATACATTAATATTTGTGCAATTCAGCCTTGGACCTCTCATTTGTAAAAATTAGAAGATTTTGCCAACAATATTCCTTGTTAAAGTTCAATTTTAGAAAATGAATGATTTTGATATGATTAATAAGAAGTTGATATAATGTGCTTCAGACTGAGTAATAAGAAGTTGCCTTAGTATTGGAACTTCCACTGAAAAATCCAGAACCTTTACAGATACTCAATTATGAGACATCATTAGTAAAATTCTTCGATTTGTTACGATCGAAGTATCACGTTCCGAAGATTACCCTAAACGTGGCAGTCAGCCACATATATATTAAGACTTAAGAATGATTATCTTATCCATGCGAAAGTTTTGATATTATATGTAAGGCGTCTAACACAGTAATAGGAAACGCTTTTGGGAAGTATGGTCTAAGCAAGTAATAATGAACATACAAGAATTCAGAAATAAAATATATCATAATATTAATAATCAAATGTCTATTACATGATTCTTAGAGGCATACCTCTGCTAAATTCGAAGGATCGAAATAACTAATTGTCTTTACAATAAGTTAATACTACATCAAAAGATTTTAAATGAATTCTAATCTAATCCTTCAAGTAGATTTCCTTCAAAAGCTCCCAAAAGAAAACTTACGCAGATAAGAGAAGACCTTGGGTACAAAAACAAGTGCTCTTGTGAATGCAAATATCTATAGGGGCGTAAGCTTAAGGGCTTAGTGAGCATAATCCCAAAATTCATACTTGAAACAAAATATCAACCAAGTTTATTAAACGAACAAATGAGATGTAACAAGCACGTAAGCATACAAGACATATGATTTTCCGGGAATCATATATTGAATGAATTATGTCCTTTATTCAGGGTTAGGTATTCCAGCCCATTACGGTTACTACTTCTTTTAAAAACATTTTTATAGATCTTACCAGCTCTATACACCATAAAAAACATGTAGTTATTACTAGCTCCTATTAACCATCAACTTTATGTAGTTTTTACCGGCTTCTACTCGCCATATACATGATATACCGATTATGCCTACCACCACTATCATACACTTGTCCCACCAATTGTATAATAACGAATTCAATGTGACTTAACATATGAAGTGCATACATAAATTTTTAATTAAAGCCTAGCCATTATATTTTAATTTCTTACAAGTGATCAACCAATTTCAAATATTCTTCAACGTGATAATATGCATACAATTTATTACAGGCAATTCATACTTCGATATACTTAATATTCTTTCAACATATTATCATACAAATTCCATTTTATCTTGCCTTAAATTTAATACAACTAAATTTACAAGCACAAACATAAGCATGAAAAATAAGGGGAGTAGACTCACTCGGCCATGATGATACTTCTCTCTTATGGATAAATCGATCGGTAATTCTACTAATCAAAATAATCCTTCGGGTATGAACACTCCTCTTCGGGATTGCTTAATCAAGAAGAATACCCATAATGAATATTTCTTGTTGATTCTAAGATACTTATAAAAAACTATGTCATAAGATCGTCAAAATTCGTATAGAAGGTAATTTCAACTTAAAACGGCAATAACTTGGTCATTTTAACTCGGAATTGCACATATAATATACCGTTTTCCACATATAATATACCGTTTTTTACCTATTTGAAAAGATCTATCCATTTCTAAAACTATTTTCATCAAATTAAGTCGTTTGAGCTTCGGAACAGTGATGATCAGATTCACTACGAATTTTGCAAAACTTACTTTTTCTTCCTCTTACAAAAACTTGTATCAAAGATATAGATATTATAATGGTTGGAAAGACCTTTAAAATGTGTGTGTGTGTATATATATTATTCATTGACTCATATCAAATGCATGAATTTAATGAAGTTGTCTCAATCATGAATTTTTGTAGAAGCAAAGTCTTCTCAAAATTTTGGAAAAGTAAAATTTTTTAAAATTTCTACTTAGCTTATTAGAAAATTTTCTTAAGTCATTTGAAATGGGTATTTTCTCCTTCTTAATTTCATTTCCTTATTCTTTTAAATTTCAAGAGAATGATTTTTGCTTTTCTAGGTTTCTTACCTTTTTAGGAATTGAGAGGGTAATACTTTTTTTAAGTAGTTAAAATCTATCAAACTCTATACTTTAACCTTTCCTAAAGTCTATTTCACTTAAAAGAAGAAAATGATTTCCTAAGTTGCTTGTCAATTTTATTCCTTGAGATCATTCTATTCTTATGAAAGAAATTTTCTTGGTGTTTTGTCAAATTAGTTTATTCGTTTATTTTCCAAAGTATTAGTGGAAAAATGAAGTTTAGTAAAACTTTTGTCAAACAAGAATTTGAAATTTTAATTTTTAATTTTTGAAGAATTCTTTTCCATTTTATGACTTTATAAATTGTATGTATGTATTGTCTAAAAATTCTTATATTCTTTGGTTACTAAAATTTTTGATGAACTCCTCTAAATTTTTAGAAAAAGATTTATTAAGATAGATTCCTAAGTTTTTGAAAAATCATTTCTTTCATGACAACATTTATTTTGGAAAGAACTTTTATTTTAAGAAAACTTTTCATTCTTTATCTTGTTGAGACAAAATCAATATGTTCATGCATGATCATGAATATGAAATCATGAAATTATGAAAACATAAGAAAGACATAATAAGTAATAAAATAAGCAAGTTAATAGAAATGTCAAGTATTGGGAACCTTAGCTTCATCAAGGTATCCCGAGACTAAGAATAGACTAGTCCGAAAAGAATTAAAGAAAGAAAGAAAGAAAAGATTGTTTTAACTTGATGAGGACAAGTCTAAGATTAGAGACTAGTCTTAAATCAACATGGAAAAGTAAATAAATTACATAACTTGAAAGTAAATAAATAATGATGAGCTTATATGCTCTAAAGATTATATGTAAGTACATAATTATATCTAGTTAAACATATATAAGAGGTTAACATAATATCAACAATAATATGAGCAAAATAAAATAAAATAACAACATAAAAATATATAAATACATATTCATGAACAAGAACAATACATGAACATAGTGTAGCTTCCATAATATTAAGTTTAGGAAACTCACACCATTGTCATGTAAAGTTACATGACATGGTAAGAAAGTTTTAAGGAGATTTCTTACCTAAAGTAAGAATGGTAGTGGAAGAGGGTTTTGAGAAGGAATTTTGGGAAAGTTTTGAGAGAGTGTTTGAGAGGGGATTTGAAGAGAATTTTGGGAGAGTAATTTTGTTAGTAGTAGATGTGTAAATGAAGTGAAAGAGGATGGAGGTATTTATAGGAAAATGGGGAGTGAATTTTAAGTTATTTAATTAAAGAAAAATTAAAAAAAAAAGAGGGAGAGAATGGGGGAGGGGCACCGACCACTTATAGGAGAGAGGGAGAGAGATTTATTTTTTTGTAATGTTGTGTATTAAAAGTAATAATATGTACGGTAGATGTGATATAAAGTTATGGGAAAGATAGAAAGCAAAGACAATAGGTGTATGAAGTTATAAGAGTACGTGTTAGAAAAAATAGAGATAAATTAATAGTGTAGAATAGTAACGAAGAGTGTAGAATAGTAATGAATAGTGTAATGTAAAGTAGATGTGACTAGTAAAATATCGATAGTAAGAAAATACGCGTATAATTGTGATATGTTATTTTTAGCTATAAAAAAATTACGAAATTGATATTTTTGAAATCTTTGTATTAAATCGGTCCTAACGGTGTCATCGAAATGTTTTTACTATTCTGAGCTTTGGGACACGCTTTTCAAGAACTGATCCCGATTGAGTCCAAAGGACACTCGAAATTCGCAAATATGATATTTTTATGTTTCCTCAAGTTATTACAAACTATTATTACTAATTATTTCAACTTCGTTTTCTAGGGCTAAAGAATACGGGAATGCTGAATCTAAATTCTAGGGTTTACACTAGCCTTTGGTTAACCTTTAGGGTTTCCGGTTGACTTTTAATTCTAATATCAAACTTAAAATTAATTGAGATTTTAGGGGTTTACGCGAAGACTTCATGCGGCCATTTGATCAAATGTGAAAATGTAGGGATCAAATTGAACATAAATAAATTTCAAGGGCTACTTGCATAACAAACAAAATAAGCTAAAATCGTCTATTAGTTTCAACTTGGTTTGACTAAGTGCCAACAGCATATTCAAGATTTTCTTGAGACTTGTTCACCTTCAATCAATAAGACTTTCAAAACTAGCAATGCAACGTTAGAAGGCTAGAAACTTTTGGTATGCAATTAGGCATCATAATTTTAAAATTGATCAATTTAGTGCTTTAAAAAACTTTTCCTACATGCCAATATTACATCTGTCAAATTGATGAATACCATAATCTTATGTGGCATTTTTAACTAATATGATGGAAATACTGTAGGAGTACACAAAAGTTCTTTTAGGTATTTAATTGATTAATATAAAAATTCAGGTACCTAATTATATATTTTGCTAAAGTTCAAATACTACTCGCAATATTTACCCTAATGAAAAAGATGATCAAGTAGCTGTAAGAAGTTTGGCATTGATTTGGAAGTGCCATAAAGCTTAACATGTTCTAAAGCAAAATTATACATACATCTAGGGCACTGCAGTGGCTAAGGTTGGGAAAGAAGAAACAATGTTTTTGAGATATTTAAGCTAGTAATCAAAGCATATAATTAATTTCATCCACCTCAATTTGCATATTACATAAACAAAATGAAGGGAACAATTGAGGATGATGATCTACAAAAACATTCCATTAAGGAAGAAAGAAAATGGAGTGAGGTACACTAACTTACTACCATAATAGATTGGATCGCGGGCTTTAAAGGATGAGAGATCCTATAAAGAATGTGTTAACGATCTTTGTGTGATTTCTCCTTCTAGTCCTGCTTGCTGTATTAAAAATTTAAAAGTATCTGAAAGTCAATTGATGTTGGTAATAGAACAAAGCAGATCAATTGCCGTTGTCAATATTGATAATTATTGTTATTTCTTATTACAAATATATTTTGATGTCTTGCAAAGCATTTCTTAGTTTTGAGGCCTAAGAGGGCCCTAAAAAAAAAAAAAAGCAATGTTTAGGATTCAAAATTCAAGGATCAATATTCCTAATTGCAATTTAGACTTAAAAATATAATAAAAATAAACAGTCCACACTTAACAATTACGAGCCTCAAAGCTTACAAATGCTTTGTAAGACATCAAAATATTTATGTATAATCAACATATTATTCTTGTCTCACATATCTAGGGTTAGAGCAATATCTTACAGCCAACAATGTCTACACATGATGTTCTGGAATACCATTGTGCTCCTTTGAATTAAAAATTAGCTACATGTAGGAAAGAAATTAACAATCAGAAAGGATAAGCAACCAAAAATATAAGTACAAAATCTTAGGATGTATTCCCTTTTAGACATTATTGCGTGAAATAAAAGTTTATGTCATATAAGGATGGGATGATAATAAACTTACCATTGAATGTTCCATCAAGAACTCAAGCACTGATTTCCTCTGCACAATGAGCAATCTTTTGGTTAAATAGAGTAGAAAATGTTATTTTTCTAGAAGTATTATGTTAATTGATGTAAGACTCATGGAAGGTCATTGATAATGACCTGAGATAGATATCATTATGTTCCATGTATGTTCAATCAAGCAGTGGGATTTCTCCTCCATATGCCAAAGGTTGTATTTGGATTTATGATCCAGTGCGAAAAATATAGGTGTGTTGATATACATTATAGAGTTTATAGGCTTTTCTCATGTTAAATTAAGCTTATAGGAGACAAATTTGTTGGATGAGTGATGAAATTCAATAAATGACTCAATTAGAATTTTAAGAGTTTTCAATTATGATGTACCCTATCATAATCTCAAACTTGTTCTACTTCATTTAGCAATTGCAATTTCACATAGTAAGTTCATTAATGGGGTTCGTGTTACTATCTCTACATTATAAATTAAGGCAAACTCTCCCTTCTTTTTGTTTTCTTAAGACTTGTTTGCTAGTTCAGATAAAGCCTAAACTTTGATCTTAATGTGTATATACTTCTTGTATTCTTAAATCACATAGATTACACATTCAAATTTCAATAAATTGTCTAAAAACCACTAAAAGTTAGAAATACAATTCAAACTTATCTAAATGAATTTAACACTACTATACTTTATATTAGTATGTTTTTATTAAACTAAAAAAATTAAGTTATTTTTTATGTTGATATTTATACTTACATTAAAGTTTAAAGAATTATATGCATTTCATCTATTTATTTATACTTAAGAAAAAAAAAAAGAAAACAAGTTTGGAAAACAATTCGGCCGATGGAGCAGTGAAATTGCATTTAAGTACTACATTTTCATCCTAAACATATTTTACAAAGAGAAGATGTATAAAAGCACGTATGTGTTTTCAGTAAAACAAACTATTTGTAATTGAATATGAATTATAAATTAAATACTTCTAAGTTTTTTTCCTTTTGGCCATAAAAAGATCAACTTGTATTAAGTTTTAACCAAAGTCCAAGGGTTTACAAGCATTAACGAAAAGAGAAGGTTGAAAATCCTTAGGCAGAAGCTTCTGAAGAGAGGATGGTAGGTTAAGCTACCAGCCAAAAGGACACATTCTCCTTCTAAAAGTTGAAGCTACCCAATTTGCAGAAAGACTAACAGATCTAGACATATGTAAAAAAAAAAAAAAAAAAAAAAAAAATTCATATCTTGAGAAAATCTAGGAACAGCGTGAGCCTTTTCAACATGTGATGCTAAAGTCCAGTGAATCAAGTAATTAACTTTGGTGAAAAAATTATGCTAGGATAAACATAGTCTTCAAACCCATTAAGCCTCAAAGCTTACAAATGCCTCGTAAGACATCAAAATATTTCAGTATAATCAACATCTTATTGTTTTCTCAAAAACCCAAGGTCAAAGCAATATCTTACAACCAGCAGTGTCTACAGATAATGTTCATCTAGGAATTGTTGTGCTCCTTTGAATTATCAATTGGATGTAGCCTGCATGTAGGAAAGAAATGAACAATTAGAATGGATGAGCAACTAAAAATATAAGTACAAATCTTGGGATGTAATCCCTATTAGATATTATTGCTTAAAATGAACATTGATGTCATATAAAGATGGGATGATAAAACTAACCGTTCAATGTTCCCTCCAGAACTAAGGCAATGATTTCCTCTGCACAATAAGCAATCTTTTGGTTAAATAGAGTAGAAAATGTTATTTTTCTAGAAGTAATATGTACATTGAAAAAAGACTCATGGAAGGTAATTGACAATGGCCTGAGATGGATATCATTATGTTCCATATGTGTTCAATTAAGCAGTAGGATTTCTCCTCCATATGCTAAAAGTTATAATTTAGATTTGTGATGCAATGCGAAATATATAGATGTGTTGATATATATTATAGAGTTCATGGGCTTTTTCCATGTTAAATTAAGCTTACATTGGCCAAATTTGTTGGACGAGTAATGAAATTCAATAAATGACTCAATTTGAATTTTAAGAGTTTTCAATTATGATGTACCCAAATATAATCTTAAACTTGTTCTACTTCATTTTGCAATTGCATTTTCACATGGTGATTTCATTAATGGGGTTCGTGTTACTACCTCTACATTATAACTTTAAGGTAAGCTCTCCCTTCTTTTTGTTTTCTCAAGACTTGTTTGTCAGTTGAGATCTCTTGAAAATAAAACCTAAACTTTTATCTTGATACGTATATACTTCATGTATTCATAAACCTTGTAAATTACAAATTCAATAAATTGGATAATAACCCCTAAAAGTAAGAAACACTATTCAAACTTATCCAAATGAATTTAATACTCCTATACTTTACATTAGTATGTTTTCATTAAACTAAAAAAATTAAGTTATTTTTTATGTTGATATCTATACTGACATAAAGTTTAAAGAATTATTTGCGTTTCATTTATTTATTTATTCTAAAAAAAAAGTCTAGAAAACAATTCGTCTAATAGGGTAGTGAAATTGCATTTAAGTACTGCATTTTCATCCTAAATATATTCTACAAAGAAAAGCTATATAAAAGCATGTATGTGTTTTCACTAAAACAAACTCTTTATAATTGAATATGAATTATAAATTACATACTTTTAAGTTTATTTTTTTCCATAAAAAGATCAACTTGTATTAAGTATTAAACAAAGTCCAGGGGTTTACAAGTATTGATGAAAAGAGAAGGCTGAAAATCCACAGGCAGGAGCTTCTGTAGAGAGGATGGTGGGTTAAGCCATCAATCAAAAGGACACATCCTCCTTCTAAAAGTTGAAGCTACCTAATCTATAGAAAGATTAACATTTCTTGACGTATGTCATAGAAAAAAAATTTACATATCGAGAAAATCTAAGAATAGTGTGAGCCTTCTCAACATATGGGGCTAAAGTCCAATGAACCAAGTAATTAACTTTGGTGAAAAAATTATGCAATGACAAACAATCTTACATTAAGATCACATTCTTCTAGCTTATTGCAAGCCTCAAAGCTTACAAATGCTTTGTATGGCATCAAAATATTTCAGTGTAACTAACATATTATTCTTTTCTCAAATACCCAGGGTCAACGCAATATCTTATTGCCAGTAGTGTCTGCACATAATGTTCATCCGGGATATGGTTCTACTACATTGAATTATCAACTGGCTACATGTAGGAAAGAAATTAACAATCAGAAAGGACAAGTAACTAAAAATAAAAGTACATAATCTTGGGATGTATTCCATTTAGACCTTATTACTTGAATTGAACATTTATGTAATATAAGGAAGAGATTATAAAAAACATACCATTCAATGTTCCCTCCAGAACTTAGGCAATGGTTTTCTCTGCGCAATAAGCGATCTTTTGGTTAAATGGAGTAGAAAATGTTATTTTTTTGGAAGTAATATGTCAATTGATATAAGACTCATGGAAGGTAATTTATAATGGCTCAAGATAGATATCATTACATTCCATATATGTTCAATTAAGTAGTGGAATTTCTCCCTCATATGCTAAAGGTTGTACTTGGATTTATGATCCAATGCGAAAATATAGATGTGTTGATATACATTATAGAGTTTATGGGCTTTTCCCATGTTAAATAAAGCTTTAGGCTAAATTTGTTGGATGAATGATGTAATTTAATAAATGGCTCAATTTCAATTTTAAGAGATTTCTATTATGATGTACCTAAATATAATCTTAAACTTGTTCTACTTTATTTAGCAATTGCATTTTCATATAGTGATTTCATTAATGGGGTTCATGTTACTACCTCTCCATTATAACTTTAAGGTAAGCTCTCCCTTTTTCTTTTGTTTCTCAAGACCAGTTTGCTAGTTGAGATCTCTTAAAAATAAAGCATAAACTTTGATCTTGATGTGTATATACTTCTTGAATTCTTAAATCTTGTAAATTACACATTCAAGTTTTAATAAATTGGCTAATAACACCTAAACGTTAGCAACACTATTGAAACTTATCCAAATAAATTTAACACTCTTATGCTTTATCTTAGTATGTTTTTATTAAACTAAAGAAATTAAGTTGTTTTCTTTTTTCTTTTTTATGTTGATATCTATACTTACAGTAGAGTTTAATGAATTATTTGCATTTCATTTATTTAGTTATTCTTTAAAAAAAATGGTCCGACAAAAAATTCATCCTATGGGGTAGTGAAATTGCATTTAAGTAACACATTTTCGTCCTAAACATATTCTACAAAGAAAAGGCATATAAAAGCATGTATGTGTTTTCACTAAAACAAACACTTTGTAATTGAATGTGAATTATAAATTACATATTTTAAAGTTTTTTTTCCATAAAAGATCGACATACATTAAATATTAATGAAAGTCTAAGGATTTACAAGCATTGACAAAAAATGAACGTTGAAAATCCACAAGCAAAAGGTTTTGTGGAGAGGATGATGGGATATGTCACCAGTCAGAAGAACACATCTTGCTTCTAAAAATTGAAGCTACCCATTTAGTAGAAAGATTAATAGGTCTTCACATCTTGAGGAAATCTAAGAATAGCACGAGTCTTCTCAACGTATGGGGCAAAAGTCTAGTGAACTAAGCAATTAGTTTTGGTGAAAAAAATTATGCAAGGCCAAATAATCTGACATTAAGAACACATTCTTCTAGCCAATTACAAGCCTCAAAGCATACAAATGCTTTGTAAGACATCAAAATATTTCAGTATAATCAACATATTATTCTTTTCTCAAATACCTAGGGTTAAAGCAATATCTTACCGCTAGTAGTTTTTGCACATAATGTTTATCTGGGATACAGTTATGCTCCTTTGAATTATCAATTGGCTGCTTGTAGGAAAGAAATTAATAATTAGAAAGGACAAGCAACTAAGAATACAAGTACAAAATCATGGGATGTATTCCCTTCTAGACATTATTGGTTGAAATGAACACTTATGTCATATAAGGATGGGATGTACCTAAATGTAATCTTAAACTAGCTCTACTTCATTTAGCAATTGTATTTTCACATAGTGATTTCATTAATGGGGTTTATGTTACTACCTTTACATTATAACTTTAAGGTAAGCTCCTCCTTCTTTTCGTTTTCTCAAGACTTGTTTGCCAGTTGAGATCCCTTAAAAATAAATCTTAAATTTTGATCTTGATGTATTTGTACTTCTTGAATTCTTAAATCTTGTAAATTACACAATCAAATTTTAATAAATTGGCTAATGACCCCTAAAAGTTACAAACACTATTCAAACTTATCCAAATGAATTTAACACTCCTATACTTTATCTTAGTATGTTTTTATTAAACTAAAGAAATTAAGTTGTTTTTTTTTCATTGATATCTATACTTAAAGTAGACTTTAATGAATTATTTGCATTTCATTTATTTATTCTTAAAAAAAACAAGTTCGAAAAACAATTGGTCCTATGGGGTAGTGAAATTGCATTTAGGTACTACATTTTCATCTTAAACATATTTTACAATGAAAAGGTACATAAAAGCAAGTATGTGTTTTTAGTAAAACAAACTCTTTGTTATTGAATGTGAATTATAAATTACATGCTTTATTATTATTATTATTATTGCCATAAAAAGATTCACTTGTATTAAGTATTGACCAAAGTCTAAGGGTTTACAAGCATTTTAAAGAAAAGAGAAGGATGAAAATCCACAAGTTGAAGCTTCTATGGAGTGGATTGTTGGTTAAGCCACGAGCCTTCTCAACATATGGGGCTGAAGTCCAGTGAACCTAGTAACTAACTTTGGTGAAAAAATTATGCAAGGATAAATCTGACATTAAGATCACATTCTTCAATCCTATTAAGCCTCAAAGATTACAAATGCCTTGTAACGCATCAAAATATTTCAGTATAATCAACATCTTATTCTTTTCTTAAAAACCCAGGGTCAAAGCAATATCTTACAGCCAGCGGTATCTGTACATAATGTTCATTAGGGATACAATTGTGCTCGTTTAAATTATCAATTGGTTGCATATAGGAAAGAAATTAACAATCAGAAAGGACAAGCAACTATAAACATAATTACAAAATCTTGGGATGTATACCCTTTTAGACATTATTACTTAAAATGAGCATTTATGTCATATAATGATGGGATGATAATAAACTTACCATTCAATGTTCTCTCTAGAACTCAGGCAATGATTTCCTCTGCACAATAAGCAACCTTTAGGTCAAATAGAGTAGAAAATGTTTTTTTTTTTTCGGAAGTAATATGTCAATTGATATATGTTAAGAAAAATCCCCCAAAAAAACCTGGAAGTAATCACAGATGATTTTTCCTCTTACCTATAGCGATCACAATCAATTAGATAACAAATAAACAATAATATAAATTAAAAAAAACAATGCTAAGATTTAACGTGGAAAACCCCAATTTGGGGAAAAACCACGGGACCAGCAACGCATAGTTCTTCCACTATCAAATAATGGGATTATACAGAATTTCCTCATTGGATAACACTAGTGGATCACACAATCATCACCACAAACCGGTAGAATACAACAGAATAGGCCTTTCTCTCTAGGATTTATGATAGCCTCCACACTCATCTCATACAAACCTTAGGACAAATAAGAAAAATATATATGCAACATAAGGAAAAAGTCGCAGCAACATAAACTAATACACTCTAAAAGAAGGCTAGCAACATTGTGAACTATGTTGGAACTTCGACATTCCAATGCTGGTTTGTATGTTGGCGACTTACTAGCCTACGCCGATGGCATAACACCCAAGACTAGCAACATTAGAGTTAGCCTTGACATTCTACAGCTCTTGGCAAAATTTCTAACATTCAAACACTGGCTATGTATTTCAAGTGGGCTATTGTTGTACTTCATCTTCAGCCTGTGTACAACAAATTCAACTCCTTTATTTGCAAAAAATCTCCTTATTCCAAGTCCTCTTCCAAGTATATGTCATATACTTAAGGTATTCTTGATTTCAATGTCTTCCAAATATATACAATATATATTTAGGATCTCCTTAGTTATAGACCCATATGAGTTGGATCTATAAGCTAACAATATAAGATTCATGGAAGGTCATTGATAATGGCCTTAGATGGATATCACTATGTTCCTTATTTGTTCAATTAAATAGTAGGATTTTTCCTCGGTATGCTAAAGGTAGTATTTGGATTTATGATCCAATGCAAAAAATATAGATGTGTTGGCATACAATGTAGAGTTTATGAACTTTTCCCATGTTAGATTAAGCTTATCTTGGCAGAATTTGTTGGATGAGTGATGAAATTCAATAAACGACTCAATTTGAATTTTAAGAGTTTCCAATTATGATGTACCCAAATATAATCTAAAACTTGTTCTACTTCATTTACCCATTGCATTTTAGCATAGCGATGTCATTAATGGGGTTCATGTTACTACCTCTATCTTTAGGCTTGTTTGCTAGTTGAGCTCTCTTAAAAATAAAGCCTAAACTTTGATCTTGATGTGTATATAATTCTTGAATTCTTAAATCTTGTAAATTACATATTCAAAATTTAATAAATTGGCTAATAACCCCTAAAAGTTAGAAACATTATTCAAACTTATCCAAATGAATTTAACACTCCTATATTTTATATAAGTATGTTTTTATTAAACTAAAAAAAATAAGTTATTTTTTATGTTGATATGTATACTTACATTGAAGTTGAAAAGAATTATTTGAATTTCGTTTATTTATTTATTCTATAAAAAAAAAACAACTCCAGAAAACAATTTGTCCTATGGAGAAATGAAATTGCATTTAAGTACTACATTTTCATACTAAACATCTTTTACAAAGACAACGTATATAAAAGCATGTGTGTGTTTTCACTAAAAGAAACTCTTTGTAATTGAATGTGAATCATAAATTGCATAATTGTAAGTTTTTCTTTTTTTCCATAAAAAGATCAAATTGTATTAAGTATTAACCAAAGTCCAAGGGTTCACAAGCATTGGCGAAAAGAGGGTTGAAAACCAACAGGCGAAAGCTTATGTGGAGAGGATGGTGGCTAAGCCACCAGTCAAATGACACATCCTCCTTCTAAAAGTTGAAGCTACCAATCTATAGAAAGATTAACAGATCTTCACATATGTAATAGAAAAAAAATTACATCTTGAGAAAATCTAAGAATAGCACGAGCCTTCTCATCATATGGGGCTGAAGTCCAGTGAACCGAGTAATTAACTTTGGTGAAAAAATTATGTAATGCCAAACAATTTGACATTAATAACACATTCTTCTAGTCCATTACAATTCTCAAAGCTTATAGATGCTTTGTAAGACATCAAAATATTTCAGTATAATGAACATATTTTTCTTTTATCAAATACCAAAGGTCAAAGCAATATCACACAAGCAAGAGTGTCTGAAAATAATGCTCATCTGGGATATGGTTGTGCTTCTTTGAATTATTAATTGGCTGAATGTGGGCAAGAAATTAACAATAAGAAAGGACGGGCAAATAAAAATATAAGTACAAAATCTTGTGATGTATTTTTTTTTAGACATTATTGCATAAAATGAACATTTATGTCATATAAGGATGGGATGATAATAAACTCACCATTTAATGTTCCCTCTAGAACTTAGGCAATAATTTCCTCTACACAATAAGCGATCTTTTGGTTAAATAGAGTAGAAAATGTTATTTTTTTGGAAGTAATATGTCAATTGATATGAGACTCATGGAAGGTCATTGATAATGGCCTTAGATAGATATCACCATGTTCCTTATTTGTTCAATTAAGTAGTAGGATTTTTCTTCAGTATGCTAAATTTTGTATTTGGATTTATGATCCAGTGTAAAAATATAGATGTGTTGGCATACATTATAGAGTTTATGAACTTTTCCCATGTTAAATTAAGCTTATCTAGGCATAATTTGTTGGATGAGTGATGAAATTCAATAAACGACTCAATTTGAATTTTAAGAGTTTCCAGTTATGATGTACCCAAATATAATCTAAAACTTGTTCTACTTCATTTACCCATTGCATTTTAGCATAGCGATGTCATTAATGGGGTTCATGTTATTACCTCTATATTATAACTTTAAGGTAAGCTCTCCCTTCTTTTTTTTTTTTTCCTCAAGACTTGTTTGCCAGTTGAGCTCTCTTAAAAATAAAGAATAAACTTTGATCTTGATGTGTGTATAATTCTTGAATTCTTAAATCTTGAAAATTACATATTCAAAATTTAATAAATTGGCTAATAACCCCTAAAAGTTAGAAACAAAATTCAAACTTATCCAAATGAATTTAACACTCCTATTTTTTATATAAGTATGTTTTTATTAAACTAAAAAAATTAAGTTATTTTTTATGTTGATATCTATACTTACATTAAAGTTGAAAAGAATTATTTAAATTTCATTTATTTATTTATTATAAAAAAAAACTCCAGAAAACAATTCGTCCTATGGAGAAGTGAAATTGCGTTTAATTACTACATTTTCATACTAAACATATTTTACAAAGAAAATGTATATAAAAGCATGTATGTGTTTTCACTAAAACAAACTCTTTGTAATTGAATGTGAATCATTAATTATATAACCCTAAGTTTTTCTTTCCTTTTGTTTTTCCCCATAAATAGATCAAATTGTATTAAGTATTAACCAAAGTCCAAGGGTTTACAACCATTGGCAAAAAGAGAGGGCTGAAAATCCACAGGTAGAAGCTTCTGTGGAGAGGATGGTAGGCTAAGCCACCAGTTAAAATGATACATCCACCTTCTAAAAGTTGAAGCTACCAATCTACAAAAAGATTAATAGATCTTCACATATGTAATACAAAAAAATTTACATCCTAAGAAACTCTAAGAATAGTGCAAGCCTTCTCATCATATGGGGCTAAAGTCCTATGAATCGAGTAATTAACTTCGGTGAAAAAATTATGCATGGCCAATGAATACATGCCTCAAAGCTTGCAAATGCTTTGTAAGACATCAAAATATTTTAGTATAAATGTTCATTTGGGATACAATTGTGCTTCTTTGAATTATCAATTGGTTGGATATAGGAACGAAATTAACAATAAGAAAGGATGTACGACTAAATATATAAATACAAAATCTTAGGATGTATTCCCTTTTTGACATTGTTGCTT
Source organism: Combretum micranthum (assembly GCA_024138025.1). NCBI lineage: Eukaryota > Viridiplantae > Streptophyta > Magnoliopsida > Myrtales > Combretaceae > Combretum > Combretum micranthum. The sequence continues at coordinate 214,470 of JAMXBD010001112.1, read as the reverse complement.
GAAATGAACATTTTTCATATAAGGATTGGATGATAATAAACTCACCATTCAATGTTCCCTCCAGCACAATAAGCAATCTTTTGGTTAAATAGAGTAGAGAAAGTAATTTTTTTGGAAGTAACATATCAATTGATACAAGACTCATGGAAAGTCATTGATAATGGCCAGAGATAGATATCATTATGTTCCATGTTTGTTCAATTAACCAATGGGATTTCTCCTCCATATGCTAAAGGTTGCATTTGGATTTATGATCCAGTGCGAAAAATATAGATGTGTTGATTTACATTATAGAGTTTATGAGCTTTTCCCATGTTAAATTAAGCTTATCTGGGCCAAACTTTTTGGATGAGTGATGATACTCAATAAACGGCTCAATTTGAATTTTAAAAGTTTACAACTATGAGGTACTCAAACATAATCTAAAACTTGTTCTACTTCATTTAGCCATTGCATTTTAGCATAGCGATTTCATTAATGGGGTTCGTGCTACTACATCTACATTATAACTTTAAGGTAAGTTCTCCTTTTTTTTTTTGTTTTCTCAAGACTTGTTTACCAGTTGAGATCTCTTGAAAATAAAGCCTATACTTTGATATTGATGTGTACATACTTCTTGAATTGTTAAATTTTGTAAATTACACATTCAAATTTTAATAAATTGGCTAATAACCCCTAAAAGCTAGAAACACTATTCAAACATATCCAAATGAATTTAACACTCCTATACATTCTATTAGTATATTTTTATTAAACTAAAAAAAATTAAGGTATTTTTTATGTTGATATCTATACTTACATTAAAGTTGAAAAGAATTATTTGCATGTCATTTATTTATTTATTCTAAAAAAAAAATCCAGAAAACAATTCATCTTATGGGGAAGTGAAATTGCATTTAAGGACTACATTTTCATCCTAAATATATTTTACAAAGAAAAGGTTTATAAAAGCATGTATGTGTTTTCACTAAAACAAACTCTTTGTAATTGAATGTAAATTAGAAATTAATTACTTTAGGTTTTTTTTTTGTCATAAAAAGATCAACTTGTGTTAAGTATTAACTAAAGTCCAAGCGTTTACAAGCATTTTAAAGAAAAGAGAATGATGAAAATCCATAGGTTGAAGCTTCTGAGGAGAGAATGGTAAGCTACCAATCAAAAGGACAGATCCTCCTTCTACAAGATGAAGCTATCTAATCTACAAAAAGATTAATAGATCTTGACATATGTAACATAAAAAAATTTTCATCTTGAGAAAATCTAAGATTAGCGTGAGCCTTCTCAACATATGGGGTTGAAGTCAATTGGCTCGAATAATTAACTTTAGTGAAAAAATTATGCAAGGCTAAACATTCTGACATTAAGAACATATTCTTCCAGCCCATTACAAGCCTCAAAGCTTACAATTGCTTTGTAAGACATCAAAATATTTTAGTGTAATCAACATATTATACTTTTCTTAAATACCTAAGGTCATAGCAATATCTTACAGCTAGTAGTGTTCACATAATGTTTATTTGGTATACAGTTGTGATCCTTTGAATTTTCAATTGGTTATATGTAGGAAAGAAATTAACAATAAGAAAGAATGGACAAACAAAAAAGTATGTAAAATCTTGGGAGGTATTCCCTTTTAGACATTATTGCTTGAAATGAACATTCATGTCATATAAGGATCAGATGATAGTAAACTTACCATTCAATGTTCCCTCCATAACTTAGGCAATGATTTCCTCTACATAATAAGCGGTATTTTGGTTAAATAGAGTAGAAAATGTTATTTTTTTGAAAGTAATATGTCAATTGATACAAGACTTTTGGAAGGTCATTGATAATGGCCTCCAATAGATATCATCATATTCCATATATGTTCAATGAAGTAGTAGGATTTCTCCTCCATATGCTAAAGGTTGTATTTAGATTTATGATCCAATGTGAAAAATATAGTTGTGTTGATATACATTATAGAGTTGATGGGCTTTTCCCATGTTAAATTAAGCTTATCCGGGCTAAATTTGTTGGATGAGTGATGAAATTCAATAAACGACTCAATTTGAATTTTAAGAGTTTTCAATTATGATGTACTCAAATATAATCTTAAACTTTTATACTTCATTGAGCAATTGCATTTTTACATAGTGATTTCATTAATGGTTTCATGTTACTACCTTTACATTATAATTTTAAGGTAAGCTCCCCCCCGCCTCCCCCGCCGCCCCCCCCCCCCCCCCTTTTTTATTTTTTTCTTTTTCTGAAGACTTTTTGCTAGTCGAGATATCTTAAAAATGAAGCCTAAACTTTGATCTTGATGTGTATATACTTCTTGAATTCTTAAATATCGTTAATTACACATTCAAATTCTAATAAATTGGCTAATAACAATTAAAAGTTAGAAACACTATTCAAACCTATCCAAATGAATTTAACACTCCTGTACTTTATGTTAGTATGTTTTTATTAAACTAAAAAAATTAAGTTATCTTTTATGTTGATATCTACACTTACATTAAAGTTTAAAGAATTATTTACATTTCATTTATTTATTTATTCTAAAAAAAGGTCTGAAAAGCAATTCGTCTTATAGTGCCGTGAAATTGCATTTAGGTACTACATTTTCATTCTAAACATATTTTAGAAAGAAAAGGTATATAAAGGAATATATGTGTTTTCAGTAAAATAAACTTTTTTAATAGAATGTGAATTATAAATGACATAATTTTAAGTTTTTATTTTTGTTTTTTTTTTTCCATAAAAAGATGGACTTATATTAAGTGTTAACCAAAGTCCAAATGTTTACAAGCATTGACAAAAAGAGAAGGCTGAAATTGCACATGCAAAAGCTTCTGAGGAGAGGATAGTGGGTTAAGCTGCTACTCAAAAGGACATATCCTCCTTCTAAAAGTTGAAGCTACCCAATCTGTAGAAAGGTTAACAGTTCTTTACATTTGTAACAGAAAAAAATTTACATCCTAAGAAAATCTAAGAATAGTACGTGCTTTCTCAACATATGGGGCTGAAGTCCGAGTAATAAATTTGGTGAAAAAATTATGCAAGGCCAAACAATTTGACATTAAGAACACATTCTTCTAGCCCATTACAAGCCTCAAAGCTTACAAATGCTTTGTAGGACATGAAAATATTTCAGTATAATCAAACATATTATTCTTTTCTCAAATACCTAAGGTCAAAGCAATATCTTACAATCAACAGTGTCACACCACAAAAGGGAGCCTAGGAAGATTAATCTGTCATTATCATATCAAGTATTTATTCAGATATGAGAATCGTTATGAAAGTTGGAGATTACAAAACTATACTTAATATTGCTATGCAAGTTTTAATTTCATGAAAACATTTTTATGGCTAAGGAAATATGGATTCCCATAGTCCACTAGAACCACAAAGAATCAGTATTCCCCACCAAAAAGTAAAATAGGATAGATAAATGCATATTCAGCCTTAAACTGTTATCTAACTAAAATAATTCTAGATTTAACTTATATATTACAACAGCTCTAGCTTAAACACTAAGCATTTGGATTATGTTCTAATTTCCTCTTCTTATATTCATGGGCTTCATTGAAGATGAACTCTCACTTCATATACTCTTAGCTCATTCCCACAGTGAGCTATCCTTGCACAAAAACTATGCGGGTATAAGCTAAGCTACAGCTCAATAAATAACATGATCAAACCACACATCAAACTAATATCAAGCAAGCTTTATTAACAAAAATATGTAATGCCACACTCAATCATTTGATATGCACAATTTAGATGATCAAAATCAAAGCTAATGGAAATTTACACCCTCTCTTGAGGGTTGAAGGACTAGCTCAAGTCATTCATGCCCAGGAGAATTGAGAACTAAGGAAGGGGGTGTTTTCTCAAATCATTGCTTTCTTAGTGTATTGCTTTGTCAACTCATTGCCATTTACACACACACACACACACACACAAAACACATACTCACACACATATATATTACTAACATAACCTCTAAACTTCTCCTCAGAAAGAACTACGGAGGGAGAATTTCATTTTGAAACTCATTTTGTACTTGTATATATATATATATATATGCCAACATAACCTCCACTTCCCTTATAACCTCATAAACTCCCTAAGTGTCAATCCCTAAAGTCGACTCTAACACGAGCTGTCATGTCCCGAGGGTATTGTAGTAATTTTACACAAGCCATACTTTTACACTATTACTAGTTAACCTTTAGAGAATGACGTATTTTCAAACCACAAGATATTTTAGTTGCATTAATAAGAAATGATAAATACATATAAGTCATAAATCAGTAAATATATGCTATCACAAGTAGTGAATATCATAATAGTATTATAGACCATAATTCTATTATAAATGTCTCCAAATACATAACTGATAATACAAGTACTAACTATCTTATGACTAGAAATAAAATTAGATAACATAACTCAAAGATCCCATATTCTTTTAGCTTCTAAATTCTTACTAGAGCTATGCTCTTGGAAGTAACCAACCATGGTTGTAAATTCAACCTAAAAGGTCTTTAGGAGTGCGAGTGAAACCATGGTCTCAGTGAATAACCAAATATATTATACATCAAGCAAGTTTATTAACAAATCATATGTAATACAACAATCAAGCATATGCATAGATACAAGCTTGGATGATCTAGAATCCAAACAGAAAACTATTTACACCCTCTTTTTAGGGTTGAAGAATCATTACTTTCATGACTTACCTGCCTATGAGAGACTAAGTATATAGGAAAATCAACGATTTTTCGTACTAAGGTTATCACTTTTAACTTAATGATATTTTAACCGACCATTTCTTGCATCAATCCTTAGAAACTCCTCAAGTATTAATCATTTCAAAGCGATACTACAGGCGGTATTCTTCGTTGCCACTTAGTTCCTATAGAACCAATAGAACAAAAAAAAAAACCTTGGAAGAACTAAACTTTAGAAAAATAAAGCATTAACAGAGAACCGAAATATTAATATGTTGCAGGCTATCACCCTTTTTGAATATGCAATAATACAGTTCATGTAATGCGTGATTGATTTAATTATAAAGCCAATAATTTTTAATCAGACTTATGGTGATCATACATTACACACACAACATATAACATGCTTTTCTCAAATCATCAAGAAATTTGTATTATCACTTTTATTTTAGGATGAAACCGGGTGGGTCGTTATAGGGTACCTGACCCGTTCAACCCGCTAAAAACCCTATAGGGTTTCAGGGTGGGTTTTGGGAACAATAGGGAGAACCTTATAAGGTTTCAGGTCGGGTTCGGATTAATGTTATGGATTGATAAAAACCTGACCCGAGAAATAAAAAAAAATCAAAACATGACTGGACATCGTGACCAGCTCCAATTGTGTAACACTAACATACTACACACAATCCACATACGCAACACTTACACTCAATACACACTACACACACAACACAACACGCAATCCTCAGGACCTTCCTTCTCTTTCCTTCTATCCTTCACTTATATTTACAACCCTAGCTGCATTTCGTAATTCCTTCACTTTCATCACTTCTTCATCGGTCATCGCTGTCTACAGTCCACACTCCACTGGTCCGTCGATCGTCCTGTAATCTCTCTCACTCGCTCTCTCTCTCTCTCATATACACACACACACATCTTAATGGATTGTCTTCTTCTATTGTTCTAGTAGGACAGGGGCAGTAGGTAGATGGCATCGGAGACAGCCCAAACATCTTCCACCAGTCATCGAAGATTCGTAGCTTCTGATAATACACCAACGAACGATGGGACGAGGGTACCATCAGGGACGACAACACCGACATCAACCCTTACCATAGGTCTACATAAATTGATCTATTTCCCTTCGTTGCTTTGCTGTTTCTTTTTTCCGCTTGTGAGTATCTAATGGGGGAAGATGTAGTCATCATAGTTTGTCAAAACAAGAGCGGCAGTAGGAAATAAGAACAATTATTGAGCAAAAATTATTTTTGTGTGTGTATGTGTGCAATGTACATTTTTGTAACTCTGCTGAAAATGAATTACTGTAAAGGATAATGAGCTAATCGTGTGGACTCTTAATGGAGCCATTTTTTTTTCTTCTGACTCAACATGTGATGAATTGGAACTTCTTCCACTCGAAGGATTGTCATATCAAAATCAATAAATTGTTTGAAGTCATTTTGAGGTTTAGTCTGATGAGACACGAAATTGTGCTATATCATGTCCAATCTCTCTTTACAATGGACTCCAATTTTGTTTGGCTAATCATACATGGATGTGCATTGGTAATTTGCTAAATTGATACAACAAGGCTTAGTTATCTTGATAAGTGGAAAAATTTTCAATGCATACTGGTCAATTTCATTTCTACTGCTCGCTTGCTTGGACATTTACTTAAGAAGTTGCAAGGAGAAAACTTGCAATGGCAATTATTGCTCATGAATATCCAATCTCAATAGTGGAGCATGAGTACTTTAGGGAGTTTATTCATTACATTCAACCACTTTTTCATAATGTTAGCCACACCACAATGAGGAAAGAGATAATTGACATCTACTACATAGAGAAGGAAAAGTTGAGACTGCTATTGAAGGGGCTTAATTCTTGAGTGGCAATAACAACAGACATATGGACATCAAATCAAAAAATAGGATACATGACCATCACAGCAGATTTTATTGATATCAATTGAAACCTTCAGAGTTGACTATTGGAGTAAGTTTTTCTACTATATATCTCTTTTTTTATATCATTGAAATTAACTTTCCTTTTAATTATATTTACATTTTTTTTCTAGCTTTTGTACGTTTCAACTCCACAACAAGTGATGTTATGCCCCGAAGGGTACCCTAAACGTGGCAGTCCACCGCATATAATATTAAAGCTAATGAATGACAACCTTAGTCATGTAGGAGCTTCGATATCATATGCAAGGCGTGCTTCCAAGATAGTAGGAGACACACAAGGGTATTACATTTAAGTAGATAATAAAAGCATGCAAGAACTTATATAAATAAACATATAATATTCATTTGGATAATAATCTCTTAAAACTTCTTGGGGGCATTCCCCCGTCTTAAATAGTCTTGTTTAACTAAGCTATCAACAAAATTTATATAATTATAACATAAGCCTACTATAGAGATTTTTCTTATAAGTCTATGTTCAAAACTAAATACATATAACTTCTTTCAAAAACTCCTAGTAGCATTGGCTTATACCTGGCAAACGGGCTCCTTGGTGCCAACCATAAGTAATCATACTATAATAAAAAGCTATAGGGATATAAGCAGAACTAGCTTAGTGAGATAATTCTATCTACAAAACATTTCCATAATTCAAACAAGTATTTAAACAATCATATGATAATGTACCAATCACATGAACAAACAAGGTACACAAGATTAACCGGAAACCATGTATAGCATGGATTTTACACCCTCCATGTCAGGGGTTGGGTGGTTACAGGCCCATACGACCATCAATATTTTCTGATTTATTGGCTCCTACTCGCCCTATAGACTTTCCGGCTCCTACTTGCCCATGTAGACTTTCTGGCTCCTACTAACCACCACTACAACTCCTCGTTTCCCCACACGAAGAATAGTAGTGAAATTAAATGTGACTCACAAATATGATATGCATGAATTATTTTCAACCTAGGTTTAACCAAATAATATTGAGTTCAAGTTAAAGGCGATCAAAACAATATTCATCATATCAATATAAGAGAACATAAATTATTCATCAATTTCTCTTTCGATATTCTTAACTTTTATTCAATCAATCATGAATCCAAATCACATAACATTTGTTCATCTATCTTTTCCCTATTTCTTAGTGCTACTACTTACAAGCACAAACAAGGAAATGTAACTAGTAAGGGATTAACTCACGCCATGACGATCGCTCCTAGTCAAAGTAATCCTTCGAAAAGTGATATCGGTTCCTTCTTCACTAAACAAGATAAATACCCAAAATGAGTCTTTCATAGAATTTCTATTTTTGAAGATTCTAAATCTATCTTAAATTCGTGATAAAATCGAATTGGAGGAAATTCCAATTTAAATTGGCCATAACTTACTCATTTTAACTCGGAATTTCGCATATCATATATCGTTTTTTACATACTCGAAAAGATCTTCGTATTTCTAAAGCTATTTTCATCAAAATATGTCGTTTGAGCTCTAAAATAGTGGTGATCAGATTTACCACGAATTTTCACAAAACTTGTATTCCTTCTTTTAACAAAAACTCATATCAAAGAGATAGATATTATAATAGTTTGTAAAAACCTTTGCAATATATTTACATATATTTATTGACTCATATAAAATGTATGAAATTAATAAAGTTGTCTCAACCCATGAATTTTTTGTAAAAGTAAAGTCTTTTAAAGATTTTGGAAAAATGAAACTTTTGAAATTTTCCTCTTATCTTGCTAGAAAATATCTCAAGTTATTTTAAATGAGTATTTTTCTTTTTCTTAATTTCATTTCCTTAGTCTCTTTAAATTTCTAAAGAATGATTTTTAATTTCTAATACTTATTGAAAGTAGTAATAATTCTATATTTATAAAAATAATTTCCTCATTTCTTAAGATTATTCTTCTTTTATGAAAGGAAAATTTTTGTTAAACTTAGTAGTGATGAAAAGTGAAGTTTAGTAAAACTTTGGTTTAATCAAGAATTTCTTTCCATGTTATGTATGTATTGTAAAAATTCTTATGAACTCCTCTAGATTTCTTAAAAAAGTTTGTTAAGATAAATTCCTAGGTTTTTATGAAAAATTGCTTTCTACTTTTATTTTTAGAGAAGAATTTCTATTTTAAGAAAATTTTCCTCATTTATCTTGTTGAGACAAAATCAATATGTTCATGCATGATTATGAATATGAATCATAAAATTATGAAAACATAAGAAAGACATAATAATTAAAGAAATAAGTTAGTAAAGAATATATCAAATATTGGAACCTTAGCCTCATCAAGGTATCCTGGGACTAAGAATAGACTAGTCCCAAAAAGAAAAAGAAAACGTTTTGACTTAATGAGGACAAGTCTAAGACTAGAAAGACTAATCTCAAAAACAACATGAAAGTAAATAAATTGCAAAACAAAGGAGCTTATATGCTCTAAAAGATATATATAGCTACATAGATATATTTAGTTAAATATATATATAAAAGCAACATAAAAGAAATTAGATTCATAAACAAAAACAAAGTATGAACTTATTGGTTATTTCTTTAACCTTCATGGTTTAGAAAACACACACTAAGCTCATACTAAGTAAATAACATAAAGGAAACTTGAAGAAATATTACCTATGAAAACTAAACTTGAGAGAACTTTGAGAGAGAACTCTTGTAAAATTTTGAGAGAGTAATTTTAGTATATGAAAGGTGTGAAGGAAGTGGAAGGAAGAGGGGTATTTCTAGAAAAATGTGGAAGAAATTTTGTTAATTAAATAAATGAAAATTGAAACAAATTGAGGAGAGAGGGAGTGTGGCCGACACATCTTGAGTGTAAAAGAGGGAGAGAAATTTATATTTTTTTTGTATTTTTGTTAATGAAAAGTAATATAAAGATGTGAAGTTGTATTGAAAATGAAAATATAAGAAAATAGAAGATATGGTTTGTAAGAGTAGGTTGTAAAAAAAAAGTGAGAAATAATTAAGTGTAATAATAGTAATAAATATGTAAATGTAAAGTAGACATGACAATTTAAGTGCCGGTAGTAAAGAAAAATACACGTATAATTGCGATATCTGATATTTTAATTACCGAAAAAATTATGAAATTGATATTTTTGAAAACCTTATATTTTTACAAGTCTAATAGTATATTTGGAATATTTTTACTAATATGAGCCTCGGAGATACGTTTTTCGATAACTGTGTCTGATCGTGCTTAAAACGATTCGCGGTTTAACTAATTTGATATTTTTAAGCTTTCTCAAGTTATTACGAATATTCTATATACTAATCTCTTACTTACTTTCTTAGGGTTGCTTAAATGGGAATGTCGTACTTGAACGGTTACGATTGACTAGGGTTTTGTTGACTTTGGGATTTCCGGTTGACTTTCTAATTAGGGTTTAAGCTTAATTGATCACAAAACTTTAGGGGTTTATAAGTGAAGCTCTTGGTGATTGCTTATTCAATGCATTAATGAAATGGGCTTAGATAGAAAATTGTCTACAATCACTGTAGACAATTGCTCAACAAATGATGTGATGATCACAACTTTAATTATGAAGCTGCGAAAGGATGATCTGATTCTTCGTGACAGGTACACCATATGTGTTGTTGTGCTCATGTCTTAAATTTGATTGTGAAAGAGGGTGTCGATGCGATTGATAAAGCAATAGAAAGAATCTGTGATAGTGTTGTATTTTGGTCAGCGACACCATCACGAGTGGAGAAATTTAGAGGGACATGTAAACAGATAGATGTGGTATACTATAGAATGCTTTGCTTAGATTGTAAAACATGATGGAATTCTACATATGAAATGCTTGTTACTGCCCTTGCATATAAGGATGTTTTTCATAGAGCCCAGCTTTTGGGTAAACATTATAAGTCACTTCCAACTGATGAAGATTGGGATTTAGCTAAAGAAATTTGTAAGAAGTTGGAAATTTTTTATGAAGTGACTACTCTTTTATTTGGTACAAAATATCTAACTGCAAATTATTACTTTGAAAAAGTGTTTGAAATTAGGGAAGCCTTAGTGGATTGAAAAGACTCCTTTGATTTGAATATAAGCACAATGGCTAAAAAGATGTTTGACAAGTTTGAGAAATATTGGGGTGATGTGCATATTATCATGGCTATTTGTACTATTTTGGATCCATGTTTCAAGTTAAAGCCGTGGACTTTGTGTTTCCCATTGTTTATGATGAGAGGGCTTCTGTTGAGAAGGAAGCTGTCAGGAAGAGTTATGATCTACTTCAAGAATATCAATTAAAGGCTAGATCTCATAAAAATAATAATACAAGCAATTCTTCTTTAGTGCCTTCAGCAATTGGTGGTGTAGCTCTCAATGAATGTATGAAAAAGTCAAAGTTGGTGCAATACATGACCATTTACTTTTGATGGTCAAGTAAAATCAAAGTTGGACCATTACCTAGAAGAGCCTGTATTGCCATGGAAATGGGGTACTAATTTTGATATCCTTGGATGGTGGAAATTGAATGGAAAAAAGTATCCTACACTACAGTCATTAAATAGAGATCTATTAGTTGTTCCTGTATCTACAATTGCAACTGAATCCATATTTAGTACAAGTGGACGTGTAATTAGCACACATAGAAGCAGACTGAATGCAGACATAATAGAGACATTAATATATAGCCAGAGTTGGTTATCACGTTAAAAAACAATTTTTATTATATAATATTTATTAATGAAAAATTTTTTATTTCCTATATCTTTCATTGCATTTTATATAATCTTTCTCAAATTTTTTGTAGGTTTTGACATAACCGAGCTAGAGAATGAGATGAAAAATTTATGTATTGAAGATTAAGAGCGAGTAAGTAAATATTAAGTGGTGTATAAAGTTATTTCTCCTTTTTATATAATTTTTTGTATTAATTGATTAACATATAAGACAATTTTATTTTGGTTATTACTTTATTAGGTAGCCTATGGTTTGAGATGGTGGCATCCTTGATGATTTTTTGCTATTTGTATTTGGTGAAGGAAGTCTTAGCTATTGTGAAGGAAGAAAACAGTGAAAGCTTTAGCTATTGACAACAAGTTTTTTTTTCCCTTCTTCTGTGGAAACATGAGTGAAAGACTAAAAGTTGTAATGTTAGTGTGTGCATTTGTTTGTTGGGGAGTGGGGACTTTAAGTCAACTAACTCATCTCTTTTTTCCTTTGAACTAGGTTTAAGTGTGCCACTTGGACATGAATCATGGTTGATATTTTTGTTCCTTAGTGGATGTTTGTGATGTGATAGTATTATGTTTGACATCAACTTTGCTTTTATTAGTGCTTTTAAGGACCATAATTAATGATTTTCAATATTCCAAAATATTTTGCTAGCTTGCATACCACAAGGGACAACTTTGACATAAACACTCCCTTGTAAGGGATTGAACAAATTGTTAGCAATGATAACTAACGTTTACTACAATTTGAACCTTGTTTATTTCATTTACCATTGATTTTCACAATAATAAACAGTTTTTTCTTTTAGACACAATTACAAATAATTTATTCTCAATGTATTTAAAAAAAAAAAGTATTATCGGCTTGGGTTGGGTCAATATCGGGTTCGCCATTATCATATTGGGTCAGGTTCTGGGCACATGTCGAAAAACCCTATAGGGTTTTTTTTTCGGATTTGGAACACCTTTATATAATGGGTCGGGTTCGGGATTTGCATAATCCATCCCAAACCCACTCTGGTTGCATCTCTACTTTTATTATTCTGATTTGTCAACCAAACATACTCATCACATCACATATTCAATATATTTCGCAACAACCATATTATTATCTTTGCATTACATGTGCCTCTAGTTACAAACACAAGTAATGTAATAAATTTGAGTTACCCACCTGCTCATTTTGCTTAATCGTAATAGTCAGTTGGGAAATCCTCAATAGTATCAAGGTCACCTATTGAGATGAACAAAAATATTCATCAATATAACATATATTATATAACTAAACTTCTATAAGTGTCTAAGTGTCATCTACTGATGTTGGAAGTAATTTCTATTACTTGTATTGGTCTTTTTAGGGTAAGAATCCTATGATAACGGATCATTATTATTTAATCTTTATTTTCATTTTGTTTTTCTTGATATTATTTGATATTTATATTTTTATTGAGTAGTTGTAGAGTTTTTATTCAGTAGATCAATATTTTATCGTTACTATTATTATTACTTTTATATCGTTTCCTTAGTTAACCTATTATGGTAACTAATATTTATTTTCTATTATTTGGTTTAGTCATGTTTCTCTTGATCTTTATTCATGTTAATATCTATTATTTATAGGTATCACATTATTGTTGATTCTAGTTTATCAACTTTTCCATTCTTGTATATAATATATATATATATATATACCTATATAATATAACTATCGTAATTTTAATCTTTTATTATACACAAATATGTTATTTGCAATGGTTTCTAAAGTTTATTTCTTAATCAAGTATTATATATATTAATATTAATATTTATTTATTGATTATATCTAATGTTCTGTCTCTTGTTCTTCTTGTTCCCTTTTTGATGTTTTTAATCTGGATGAAACAGTCTTCTTTCCAGAGAAAATTTATACGTACGCTGGCATCCAATGCTGCCAGCATTGAAACCCAGATGTCGACGTTCATATATTTTACATACATCTTCATATCCGCGTATGCTGGCTCAAGGCCCAACTTTATAGCGTACGTCAGCATTGAATTCTAATTTGTTGGCATTCGTTCATTTTATGTAAAAAAAAAAAAAATTACATAGCTTCTGTTTTCCAGTGTATGTTGTCTCAACACCATCAGCTTACCAATGTACATCGCCAGCATTAAGCATATACACTATCAGCGTAGGGCTGGCTTAGTCACTGTTCATCTTCTTTCTCAAATTTCTTTGATTCGTACTTTATTTTTCTTATAATACATATGTATTTTAATTCTATTTAAACTACTTCTAAGTGTTTTTACATGCTCCATAAGTAAGATTCGTGACTTAATAACATATATAACATCCTATAATTCTCATCCTACATAGTTTCTAACTTCTATATATATCATAATGAATTAATGGAGTTTTTAAGATCATATATTACCTTGTTTGAGCTGAGTTGAAAGTGTTAAACTCCCCATTAGAGCTTGATACAAACCTAAGATTAACAATAGCAATGTTTAAGCTAACATTTAGTATGTATACTATCTTAAAAACGAATTTATCTTACCTTTATTTGATTCCTTCTCTAGTTTGTATTGTGTTTAAGAGTTTGTTTTATGGAGTTGAGTTAGTGTGTTTCTGTTGATGCTTTTAATTTAGGCAGTATGTTGTTGTTTGATGTTGTTGTGTAGTTTAGGTTATTGTTTTGGTGTTCTTAAATGGCTTTGTTTGATGTTAATTAAGTGAGGTATTTATATGCAAGGAAGCTCTCTTCTTCTTTTGGAAATTTTCGGCCAGGGGAGCTTCTCCTTGTTTGCGTGATTTCTTCATGCATTTAATGAATTGCTTGGTTGGAAAATGTTGATTGGTGTGGTATGTTTGAATTGTTGACTTTAATATGATTATTTAGGCAAATTGTACAAAGATTTTAGCTGTGCATATTTTGAGGGGTTTTCAACCACAAATACCCTGCAATTTGCACAAAAAATGAGGAGAAATCAATTTAATATTCTTTATTAATTAATTATTTTAGTTTTAGGATAGTTTATTAAGTTAAATGAGTACAAATATGATAGTTAATTGGGAATTCTATCTCCTAAAAATTTATTTAAAGCTTTCACAAATTTTCTAGATTATTATCAAGTTCAAACTTGAGTTTAAAGTTTACGTGATTAATTATTTTTAGGATTTTTATCTCTCATGATTAGGGTTTTTGAAGCTTAATAGGCCAATTTTTCATTTCAGTCTCTAATAGCTTTAGTATCCCCTAACTAGAACAATGATATGATCTAAATATTTATTTGGAATCTAGATTATTAATTATAGATCTATTTTTTGTTTCTATTGTGTATTTACAACCCTAACGGTTCATCTTGAATTATCGTTTTCTAACTATAAACTTTATTGATTATTTACTTTCTAATACACTTGAAGTTTCATTTAAATTATTTCTATACTTTGAATTTTTATACTGGCTACAAAATCTTAATTTTGGTGTCTGTTACTATATATAGAACTTTGTTTTGGGATGTAAAGATATATATAGGTTCATAACTACTTATAATTCTATTCTAAGGTCTTTGTTAAGTCCCACATTAACCTTATATTTTCTATATTTGTATTCTTATTCATTTATACTTATATGAAAATTCTCCAGGTTTACACGAATGACGTCCTTTGGTGCCTACTTAGTTCCCGTGAAACCAACAATCCTATAGTAGCCTTAACCAGATTCACTGGACTCTTAAAAGTACTACTATAGAACCGGGATATTAATATGTGACGTGAACACTATGCTAATACAAGTATGTTGTCATGCAATGCATGTCCATTTAATTACATGGTCAATTAGTATTAAGTTCATTGATTAAGGTGACCAAGCAATTAGCAAACACTCATCAACAACAACCAATCAATTATTACAAACAATGGTTGATCACTTTTATGTTAGTAATTTATCAATCACATAATCACTAAACAACGATCGTATACCCAGTCCCTACGCATATTCAACTATGTTTATCTTAAGTTTAGGTGCAACTACATTACAAGAACAGGTAAGGTGATAGGGTCAATGTTACATACCTATCATCTAAGCTAAGTCATAACAATTCTCTAGGAAATCTTATTCATCATCCCCACCAACATTTAACCATCAACATCAAATCATCATCATCCTTCATATTGAAATCCAAACGGAAATAGAAGGTTGGTTAGGAGCTATTTCAAATAATATACCAAAAGCAAACATCTATTCAAGAAATTAAACTTATTTTAAGATTCTATTTGATCAGACACTGAGTAAGAATCCCAACATGGCTATGAAGATCGCCCTACCAAGATACATACAACTCTCCATTATCTGTCAATGTATTTCTTTTCTCTTTGTTTATAATCATTTATTACAAAACAACATTAAAACATTTACATACAAAAATAATCACAACCTAAACATATATATATATAATATATATATATGAAGCAATATATTCCTTTTTCTAAACATGGCATAATCCATCATATTACATCATATTATCCCTAAGCCATTTACAAATTTTAAGTCTATTAATTAAACTTAGTTAAAATGATTAGACTTAACTAATCTAATTCATTTTAGCTTAGTAAAGTTCATTAGGTCAAGTTGAGCTTAGTTATATTACTAACCCAATTTATTTATGAAGATCATATTAACTTAAGTCTATTAATTAATCTATACATAAGCCATATTAAGTCAAATTTAACTACTAAATTAGATTAAGTCAAGTTAAACTTAGATTTGTTAACTAAGTTCATTTTGTGTGCTTAAATTTCATCTTAATCCAAATCAATTTCTAAACTTGTTAATTTATTAATCCCATTCTTAATTATACAGCATTGATATATCAAATCTATTATGTATAATTCATTTAACTTTTTATTTTTTACAGCAAAACAGGGGAGTTGCCCAGTTTACCATTACCATGCTGGGCGGAAAAATATGCCTAGTAGCTTAGATGCACTTGCAACATGTTTAGCACGGGCTCATGCACGCTCGTGCATAAGACCATGCTAAGGTGAAAAAAATGTTTGGAGGCTTAAAACTTATTTGCAAAGACATGTGCACGCCCGTGCTGACCGGACAAATCCAAGCAGCAGCAAATTGTGATTTCCCTATTTTTATTACACAATTTCTCAACTTCTACACATCTTATTTCCATCAAAGCACCATATAACTTATTTTCACAACTTCTAACACTTCTATATTTATTCTACATCATCAAACACCTCCAATCATTTCATCAAACCCTTCGTCCAAACATGCATAAATAACTAGGTTTTTAGTTTCATGCTCAAATCACCTTTGATTACAAGTTTTATCAAACCTAACTTACATCTAGCATCAACACGTCATATACATACATATACAACAACTAAAACAAAGAAAGTAACAAAAATTATGTTTGTAGTTACTTCAAACTTCTTAATTTTCTTATCATTGCTCCTCTTAGATTCTTGAAGCCATTTTATGCATGATTTCCATCTTCAATTGTGTTTCCCATCTTCATTTTCTTTTTTAATCTTATTAGATTTGAGATGTTGAAGTTATTATGAGAGAAAAAGAAGAGAGGAAAACGTAAAAAGAAAAAGAAAAGAAGGGGAAAAGAAAAAAAGAATGGCATCGAAAGGAGGAAAGAAAAAGAAAGGTTAAGGACAAAAATAATTAAGAATATTTATGGGTAAGGGGTTCGGTTTAAATCTTTCATATGATTTTATTAAGGATCAAAAGTAATTAGAAAATAATTCCAGAATTTATAACATAGAAAACATTAGTTTGAATTGAAAATCTAGTTTACGAATTTAATTTGTAAAAACTAGATTTTTAATTTGAGTTTAGGTTTAAAACTGATATTTTTAAAGAAGCAAAGAAACCCAAAATTTATAGGAATTGAAGAAATAGAATTTAGGTCGCTAATTTAGGACATTATATAAATTTAGGAAAATTAATTTGAGAAATTTTGGTCATTTGTACATTGAAAGAAAGAGGGTCCAAAATAATGATTATAATGAATTGGGTAAATCAATTAATGAAATAAACTAAAATTTGGAGTTTGCAATTTTTCTAAATTTAGATATTCAAAAATCAAAAAGAAAAAAAGTTTAGTTTGAAATTTATAAAAGAAGATTAGACTTTGATTGTTTAAAAGGGATTGTTAAAACAAATAGGCTAAATGAAGGGAACACTTGAGATCTCAAATCTTAGTTAATTTAATTATTAATTATTGGTATTTTATTTGCATTTTTTCGATCTTTTACCACATTTGTTGATATTTCTTGCTATTTTTACTTTCATGAAAGGCATTGAAACTTATTGATGCTTAAGTTTAATATCATTTCTTTGAAATGATCCATTTACTCACTATTTATTTCTTAAATTCCATACTTTAAGGGTTTAAAATGTTTTTTTTTTAACTTTATGCAACTGATATTCTATGCAACGTATCATATATAAACAATAAGAATTAGTTTAATGATTTCAACCTTCACTTACTTGATTTTTGTAAAAACTCATACTTGGCAAAGACTACAAAAGACTAACATGACTAGACTTGACTTGACTCAACTCGACTTGCCTCTTGACTTGAGACAACACATGACGACATGACATTGACTCACAACATGACGCGCTTAACAAATGAAGGTTGTAGACTCACTTTTCCATCCTTATCTAAATTTATATAGTAGTATGCATATGAAATATAAAGTGCTCCTATTCTTTTAATCATTAAAGTTATTATGTTTTGTAATTATCATTAAGGTAATCATCTTGACAAGTTTGAAATTAAGATGTCTCATTTTTGTTCTTTGGATATTTGCCCAAATTACCATTATCTTATTAAAGTTGAAATTATGTTATCTTATTATGTGGTTGCATTATTATCTGTTATTGATTGCGTAAAACTATGGAAAATTGTATCTTAAAATTTCATTGTTATTCATTCAAATTCCTAATGAATAATTAGATTGTTTGCATTGTAATGTTTTTAAAACATGAAAAATTTTGAAGTGATTTTTGTGACTTTTCTTAAATCATTTCTAAAAACTTTATATTACTTACTTAATAATTTTTATATTTGAGCTCTAGTCTTTTTGGTTATTACAGGCAGTATTTGGGATACAGTTGTGCTCCTTTGAAATATCTATTGCTTGCATGTAGGAAAGAAATTAACAATGAAAAAGGACAGAGAACTAAAAATATAAGTACAAAATCTTAGAATGTATTCCTTTTTAGACGTTATTGCTTGAAATGAACATTTATATCATATAAGGAGGAGATGATAATAAACTTACCATTCAATGTTCCCTCCAGGACTCACGCAATGATTTCCTCTGCACAATGAGTAATCTTTTGGTTAAATAGAGTAAAAAATGTTATTTTTTTGAAGTAATATATCAATTAACGTAAGACTCATGGAAGGTCATTGATAATGGCCTGAGATAGATATCATTATGTTCCATGTATGTTTAATTAAGCAGTGGCATTTCTCCTCCATATGCTAAACGTTGTATTTGGATTTATGATCCAGTGCAAAAATGTAGACGTATTGATATATATTATATAGTTTATGGGCTTTTCCCATGTTTAATTAAGCTTATTTGGGCCAAATTTGTTGGATGAGTGATGAAATTCAATAAACGAATCGATTTCAATTTTAAGAGTTTTTTAATTATGATGTACCCAAATTTAAGCTAAAACTTGTTCTACTTCATTTAACAATTGCATTTTCACATAGTGATTTCATTGATGGGTTCATGTTACTACCTCTACATTATAACTTTAAGGTAACCTCTCCTTTCTTTTTGTTCTCTCACGACTTGTTTGCCAAATGATATCTCTTAAAAATTAAGCCTAAACTTTGATCTTGATGTGTATATGCTTCTTGAATTCTTAAGTCTTGTAAATTACACATTCAAATTTTAATAAATTGGCTAATAACCCCTAAAAGTTAGAAACACTATTCAAACTTATCCAAATGAATTTACATTCCTATATTAGTATCTTTTTGTTGATATCTATACTTACATTAAAGTTGAATGAATTATTTGCATTTCACTTATTTATTTATTCTTAAAAAAAACGAGTATGGAAAACAATTCATCCTATGGGTCAGTGAAATTGCATTTAAGTACTACATTTTCATCCTAAACATATTTTATAAAGAAAAGGTATATAAAAGCATGTATGTGTTTTCAGTAAAACAAACTCTTTGTAATTGAATGTGAATTATAAATTATAAACTACATTTTCATCCTAAACATATTTTACAAATTCAAATTAAGTTTTTTTTTTTTCCATGAAAAGATGGACTTGTATTAAGTATTAACCAAAGTCCAAGGGTTTACAAGCATTGAAGAAAAGAGAAGGCTGAACTTACATAAGCAGAAGCTTTTGAGGAGTAGATGGTGGGTTAAGTTACCATTCAAAACGGCACATCCTTCTTCTAAAAGTTGAAGATACCCAACCTGCAGAAAGATTAACATATCTTGATATATGCAACAGAAAAAAAATTTACATCCTAAGAAAATCTAAGAATAACACGAGCCTTCCCAACATATGGGATTGAAGTCCAGTGAACCAAGTAATTAACATTGGTGAAAAGATTATGCAAGGCTAAACAATTTGACATTAAGATCACATTCTTCCAACCAATATCACCTAACTCCAACATAAGGAGTAGAGCCTAGGCTTCTATGGCATTAAAGCAAGGGAGATTGCCTAAGCTGCTGCACCATGTAAAAGCCTTCGCTAGCTATTTTGAACCACCACAACAAGCCTAGCGTTAACCTGACGATTAAACTAAGAGCCATCAAAATCGATTCACAAGAACTCATTCAACTGTTGAGACTAGGACTAACAAGCATGTGCTGGCTTTGTCCTTGTTTGCAGAGGAGTTGCAGGTTGATGGGAAACATGAGTGACAACCGTACTACTCACAACAAGCTTATCCGAGCAAGGAAAATTTCTAGCCATACAGTCCTTTTCCTTTTGTAAACATGATCCTAGTATATTTCCATTATGAACTGCATTTACCATGAAAGAAAGGTCCTCCTTTTCAAAACTGTTGCCTTTCGAAGTAAAAAACATCAACCTACTACAGTTGTTTTCCATTTCAAACCAAGCTAGAACACGTTTCAAAGTACACAAAGGGTTAGGATTCTTATAGTTATAAGAGCATTCACAATCCTAAGGACCTTATAAGGTGCTTAAGGTGTCGTATCAGCTTCTAAAGGACCTCTTCTCTTTAAGAGTCTCATACTTTATTCTTGGGTTCTTCAAACAAGGTCCTTCACAACTTTTTAAGATTATGTGAGTCCCCACACTTTTTGTATAATACTCCTTTTTTTTTTCCTCCAATGATATTAATGTAAATAAAAATCTATAAAATTATGTAAGAATAAATTAAATGAAAATAGAAAATGTCCATAAATGCATTATTAATTAATATTTAATTTATTATTATTTCAAACCATAATTAAATTAAATTTAAATTTAATAATGGATGTAATATATATATATATTAAATAGCTAAAACAAGGAAAAAAGAAATCATTTAGCTTAAGGCCAATACAATAAGAAAAAAATACAATCACAAACTAATTTGAAGTAAATAATGGGAAATTTAAAAAATAATAAAAAACCACTTCAAAATATATCCTTTAACACTACTAATCATCAAACGTTAATTAAAATTTCCTAAAAAAGAAAAGAAAAGAAAAGAAAAAAAATATTATTATTATTATAAGTTGTTGTAGTGTTTGAGGTTCGAAATGGTCCCTTTAAAACTTGGTCACCTAAGATCATCTAGCTTTGGATTGATCAACGAAGGATTCACTTCAACACTTAATTTAAAAGTTAAGAGAATTTGGTAACTCGAATGAGTAAGTCCATGGGATAACTTTTTAGGGAACAACGTCTATTAACTTGAGTGATGAGCTTAGGATTATCGACTAAAAGTTGTTACATGGGTTATAAAATTCTTTTGAAACTGAACTTATATATATATGGAAAGAAAAAGAGAGAGAGAGAGGAACAATAGAGGGGAGAAAGCCAAGGGATTTGTTGATGTATATGCTTGTATTAAAGGCTTTGATCCTGGATTAATATTGGATTGAAAATCAATAAAAGAATGAAAAGGGAGTAATTCAATTCCTTTATACGTGTTCATCATTGTATACTGCTTTTATGTGGGAATCTCATTTTAAATGTAAGATTCAAGACTAATTTATTGTGATTATCTTAGTAATTCTAGCCGGGTGAATGAAGCATTAAGGAGTTAATAAACGTGAATTTCTTGAACTCTGACATGGATCCAGTTTTGCACCATAGTTTGTTTTCAAAAGCAATTTTTATTAGCTTCTTGTTGAGGACAAGCAAAGCTTAAGTGTGGGGATATTTGATAGGCATGAGTTATTCATAATTTTAATGGTTGTTTAAGTGAGATTTAGGGCTTATTGATATGTTATTGTTCAAGAATTAGTACTAAAATCAACAATATTTTCAATTCAGGTGACTTTAGACCATAACAACACATTTTAGAGCAATTTGGAGAAAAGAAAACTCAATTATTTCAAAAGTAACAAGATCTCAAGGCAAATCACGGGCGAGATGAGAACAAATTTAGCCACATCACAAGTCCCATTCATTTGGTTGCTCGTAATAGGAGAATTTAAAAGAACAGAAGGAATCACACTGCCTTGGTCGCCCGTGATTGAAGTGGAGCTAGGAAGAACTTGAGTCATAGCAAGTATCGGACCCTCCTGATTGCCCGTGATCTGAAATAGTAGGAGAAAATTTTTGCAACAAAAGGCATCATGCCCCTTTGGTCGCTCATAATTGGGAATATAATGAAGATCAGCAAGAATCTACTCTCTTGGTCGCCCGTGATTTAGAATGGAGAAGGAGAAAATTCATCACAGAAGTAATCACTTCGACTTGGTTGCACGTGATTGATAGTTTATCGAGTCGAAGTTTTACTTTTCTTCTATTTAACCGATGCATTGGCTCGGACAAGAGACACACGTTTCCTCCAAGTGTTGTATTGTTTCGCCAAAGAGTCTAAGAAGTAAAAATAGACGATACCCAAAGGAGAGATCAGAATACATAATTCATTCTTTTCATTCAAATGACACAATTTCGTAGTGAGTAACTGCCAATTTGTGTTGGTAGAAGGAGTAATGTATGCGTGTTGTCGAAAATTCTACTAGGAATCTTCGGGAGAATTTAAGAAAGAAATCCGGAATCTATTGTTCATGCTTGTAACAATCTTATAGTTGTAATTAAAAGGGGTTTTCCTTCTTTCCCTATTCTTTTGTTCATTTATTGTTTTATCTCTGCAATTGTCATAAAAGTGTTGATTGATTTTTCATCATGTGTGTGTAGTGAATTAGGGTTTATAACATCATATTAGCATAAATATGTGCTTGAAATTGTAATTCTCTTGATAATTATTAGTTTTAGTGAGTGGAATGAATGAATCTAGTTGGTATAGTGCACGACACTAACTTAGAATAGATTTCAGTAGATTATGTCGAGAGACAATTTTATTGAATAGATCTAGTTCACTAAAACGACTTGCTCTTAATAATAGAGATATTATTGGGAAAGTTGTTGCATTTTTCATGGGTATTGAGAGAGTACCATGATGTAATGTGATCTTAATTTGGCTATTAGTTTAAGAGAGATTCTAATAGATACAATTAATATTAGAAGTAGGAAATTTTGAGAAGGATGCCTACAACTTGTAATTCCCAGCAGATAATAATTATTAGAGTAACGGTTGATGATTTATGTTGATATGATGAAGTAAACCTACTGTGAATTGGAATTGTCGTCGTTGTTGTCATAATTAAATTGTTATCTTTGTTTAGTACACTTGTAATTGGCATTAGTTTAGTTGTTTAAGTTAGATTAAATTTACTTAATCCATTATTTAATTGCTAAATAATAGGAATTTTAATCTAGTACTAGCGTTTGCAACGTCTCCTGTGGAGACGACCTTATATTCATCTATACTAATAGATTGATAGGTACACTTACCTTTCATATCGAGCAAGAGATAGAACATAGGTGTGTAATTTATAAAACTCGATCATCAATTCTCAACAATCATATTATATAAAACTATACTTGCTCTCATCATTTGTCCCATGACCTCTTGATGCCAAAAACGTGAAGTTCCACAAACTATATGAAAACGAGATTATAGCACTTTAAAAGCCCATGCAACATCTTTTCTACACCATTCTTGGTGCTTAGTAAATAATTGCTCCTTTAGGCAAGGGGGATAAGGAATAGATTTGACAAATGCTGACCATTATGGATATATACCATCTGTAAGATGGTATCCCGTATTGTAATTTCTACCATAACAGTATAGTTGATTGGAGGAGCTTGTCCCTCTAAAATGTTATTAAATAGGGGAGAGTGCTCTACCATGTTAATATCATTGTTTGATCCTAGAACACTAAAGAATGCATGTCATATCCAAGTATCATATGAAGCAACTACATACCATGCCATGTAACTGGACAGTTCTTCCACTCCCAATGCATACAATCAATACTCCCCAGCATGCCAGGAAATCCACACTACTTAGCAACACCTAGTAAGCATTGAATATCAGCAGAATTAGCCTTGCATAGATAATCATCACCAAAACAAGCAATGACACCTTTAATAAAATGCTTGACACATTTCACTATTGTACTTTTAGCCTTATGCAAACAGTCATCCAAAGTATCTCCTTTTACCTCCATATGCTAACATCCAAATAGCTACGGTGCACTTTTACAAAGGTGAAGCCTCAAGTTTACCAACAACATCTCTTGTTTGTTTGAAATAGGAGGAGTAATCCTCTAGTGCTTGCATGATGTGAAGAAATACAACTTTCCTTATGTGAAATCTTCATCGAAATTGCTCATCCGTATATACCAAATTATCTGAGAAGTAGTCGTTATACAAAAGACTTTTAGCTTCAATATGACCTCTATCTCTCTATCTTCTCTTTTGTCTTGTTGTGGAAGAACTCCCACTTAACTCCGGAAGCATTTGATAGAAAGAGTTAATAAGCTCTACTCTTATGCTACTTCATGACAGGAACAATTCTTCAGTTACCTCATGAGTAAGCTCTTCAAACTTAGAATAAGAGCTACTTCTTGACATGATTATGTGGGAGGGTGAATTGGTGTTGATGTAAATGGAAATGTATGTTAGGAGAAAGCCTAACCCTAATCATAATAAGAACAAATTTGATTAATCAAACAATTAATCAACCTGTGATCAGAGGTTAAATCTCCTATTGCCCAATGTGATAAATGATAAACAATGCGGAAGTATAAAACAAATAACACTAGGATATAACGTGGAAAACCCAATGCGAGAAGAATCATAAGACCAACAGCGCACAATTTCTTCCACTATAAAAAATAATGGGATTAAAAGTTTGTTCTTTACTAGATCTGTCTATGGATCACTCAATCATCACAACAAATGGTGGATCTCTATTTCATCACCATGATGGTGGATTTCTGTTTCTTCACCAAACCAATGGATCTCACAAAACTTCACCACAAATGGTGGATTACAAAATAGGAACAATTTATCTTCTTCTAGAGTTTCTCTCTCTAGGATTTCCT
Source organism: Combretum micranthum (assembly GCA_024138025.1). Classification (NCBI taxonomy): domain Eukaryota; kingdom Viridiplantae; phylum Streptophyta; class Magnoliopsida; order Myrtales; family Combretaceae; genus Combretum; species Combretum micranthum. The sequence continues at coordinate 189,418 of JAMXBD010001112.1, read as the reverse complement.
CTCTTTTCTCTCTATCTCTCTCGAGAATTCTCCTTCTAGGCTTGAGAAGAGGCACACACTCATTCCTTACAAACTCTAAGACAAAATAGGAACAAGTTATCTTCCTCTAGAGTTTCTCTCTCTAGGATTTCCTCTCTTTTCTCTATATCTCGCTTTAGAATTCTCCTTTTAGGCTTGAGAAGAGGCACACACTCATTCCTTACAGACCCTAGGACAAACAAGGACTATTTGTATGCAAAACACAAAGGCTGGCACGAATAAAATATAAACTAGTAATGTAGGGGCGGTGTTAAAAACAACGCTGTTCTATGACAACGTACGTCGAGTCAATGCCGGCAGTGTACCCGCCTTATGCCAGCAGCATAGCCTATAAGGTTGGTGATGTTGGAACTGGTGTAGCCATCTTGTAGCTCTTGGCAAGAATTCTTCAATTTCAATGCTAGCATTTGTTTCATCTAAGCCAATGGCCTTGATTCCCTTGTTGCAAGTGTACAACAATTTCATCTCTTTATTTTTGCACAAAAACTCCTTATCTTCAAGTCCTCTTCCTACTGTATGCCCTATACTTAGGATATCCTTGATTTTAAATTCTTACAAATATATACAACATATATTTAGGATCTTCTTGGTTATAGACTTACATGAGTTGGATCTATAACCCTAACAATCTTCCCCTTCAACTCATATGGGGGTATCACTAATCCTATTGTCTTCCTACAGCACCTTTTGTCAGATTGAAACCTTTCATAACCAGCTTTTGTCTTATTCCTTGATTGTGAGCACTTATCATTAGTCTTCATCATTTGTTCTTCAGAGGTCCCTTCCCCTTAGTCAATTTCACTAAGCCATGTTTTTGTTCTTATATAAGTATTTTAATTTATCTTGCATGGCTCTAACCTTTCATTTCTTCTTCTCATTCCCATGGCTTTCTTATAACCATTTGACTCTCCCCCATCAGTGAGTATCACATACTCATCTGGACTAAATCTAACTGATGGTCTTCTATCATTTGTAGATCTTCTCATCCTAAACTGTTGTTGAGGCTCTTGGGTTACTTTAACTGAATCTTCCCCATTTCTGCCATCATTAGAACCTCAATGTGAGAGTACAGGATTTACATCTTTTACTTAGCTTTGCTGACATTAAGTAAAGGGTATTCCTCTTTTTTTCTTTTTCCATAATGAGAGAATGCTTGGTGAGCTTCCATCTTCCTTCACCAAAGTGGCTCCTATAGCCTTCAACATCAAGCTTTCCTACAAAAATAAGGTTAAGACAGATATCCGGAACATGTCTGACATATCTGAGAATGAGCCTACAACCTGTGTTAGTCTTTAAAACTATGTTTCCAATGCCAACAATCCTAGATTTACCATCATTTCCTATCCTAACATTACCATAATTATCAGAAGTGTAGGTTGAGAAGAATTCACCATTTGAGGTCACATGAAAAGAGGCACCAGAATCAACAACCTAGCCATCATCATGACTTGCAAGGCTAACAAACTTCTCATCCCGAGCAATGATGATCTCATCATCATCTATTACTACTATAGTGTCTCCATACTTTTCATCACTTTTATCCTTCTCTCTTTTCCAGGGTCTGCACTCTCGTTTCAAGTGACCTGGCTTGTCATAATAGTAGCATATGAGGTATTTCCTTCCTCTTTACTTGAACCTTCCCCTGGATTTTTTAGATTTATCATCCTCATCGGATGATCTTCTGTACCTGCTTCTACCATTCCTTCCTAACTTACCAATAACAAGTGCCCTAGAATCATATCCTGTATCAAGATCCCTCCTCCTAGGCTGTTCATTGATTAGGCTGTTCTTCACCATTGTTATGGTGAGCTTTCCCTCTAATGCAAAGTTACCAATAGACACAGCCAGTGTCTCCCAACTATCAGGCAAGGAACTCAACAATGACAATACTTAGGTCTCATCATCAAGCACCGACTTCATGGCAGAAAAGTGATTCACAAGCCCTTAAAAATCATTTAAGTGCTTCGCTATGTTGGATCCATCCCTATATTTCAAATTTACAACTCTCTAATCAATGAGGTTTTATTCAAGACCGTCTGCCTCTCATATGTAGATTCCAACTTCCTCCATAGGACATCCACTCTTGTTTCTTGGGCCACATGTTGATAAACATTGTGATTCACTGATTGTTGGATATAACTGATAGTTTTTCTATGCATGATTGTCCAATCAGGATCAGATTTGTCCGTGGCTTTGTAGCATTACCGTCCAAAGGCAAATATAGATCTTTGCAATACAGTAGACCCTTCATTATAGATTTCCATATGGAGTAGTTTGTTTAATTCATTTTGATCATTGTACTTAATGATTTTGCTATATCTGTGCTATAACAAAACCTTAATTTTCTTTTTAAAACCTTGAGCTCTAATATCACTTGTTAGGAGAAAGCCTAACCCTAATCACGATACGAACAAAACCGATTAATCAAACAATTAATCAACCTATGATCATAGTTTAAATCTCCTCTTGCCAAATGCAATCAACAATAAATAATGCAAAAATCTAAAACAGACAACACCAGGATATAATGTGGAAAACCTAATGCGGGAAAAACCACGGGACCAGCATGCATAATTTCTTCCACAATAAAAAATAATGGGATTATAAGTTTGTTTTTCACTAGATCTATCTAGTGGATCACTCAATCATCACCACAAATGGTAGATCTCTATTTCATCACCACGACGGTGGGCTTCTACTCCTTCATCAAACCGGTGAATCTCACAAAACTTCACCACAAATAATGGATTACAAAACAGGAACAAACTATCTTCCTTTAGAGTTTCTCTCTCTAGGATTTCCTCTCTTTTCTCTCTATCTCTCTCTAGAATTCTCCTTCTAGGTTTGAGAGGCACACACTCATTCCTTATAAACCCTAGGACAAATAAGAACTATTTATATACAAAACACAAAGACTGGCACGAATAAAATATAAACCATTGTTTTGTGACAACATACGCTGGCTCAATGCCGGTGGTATAGCCCATAAGGCCAGCGGCGTTGGAGTAGGTGTAGCCATCCTGGAGCTCTTGGCAAGAATTCTTCAATTTAAACGCTAGCATTTGTTTCATCTAAGCTAGCGGCCTTGCTTCCCTTGTTATAGGTGTACAACAATTTCATCTCTTTGTTTTTGCACAAAAATTCCTTATCTTCAAGTCCTCTTCCAAATATATGTCCTATACTTAGGATATCCTTGATTTTAAAGTCTTCTAAATATATTCAACATAGATTTAGAATCTTCTTGGTTATAGACCCATATGAGTTGGATCTATAACCCCCAACAATGTAAAATGTGAGAATGTGCTTCTCTGCCCATATATATAGAAGATTAATGGATGCTTTTACAACAGTTATTTTTTTTAGATTGATTTAATGGACAAATGTTTTTGCAATGGTTAGTTTTTTTAGATTGATTTGATTGATACATGCTATTGCAACAGCTAGTCTCTTAAAAGCAATTTCATTAATGAATACCCTTACATTAAACCATTTCATTAGATAAATGCAATACATAATATAAGACTACTTATAAAACTAATTGTTAATTTCAAATAGAACTAATGATTGCTTTTTCTTTGCATTATTTCCTTCCGCATCTTTTCAATTCATTACCTTTGCACTTCATCCATTGACGATGTACCAGCAAATATTATTGATTTCCCTCTCTTGAGCTGCTTTTGACATTCATTTTGTTCAATAACTTCATTATATTTATGCAACACATTAACTTTCTCACGATCTATGTTGCTTAAACCTTCCAACTTCTTAGCCAACCCAGGTACCATCTCACTATTTTCAACCTTTTCTTTTGCTTTCCTCTTATTTTCCACTTTACCAGGTAGTTGAATTAAAACTTCTGTAACCTCATAATCTTGAGGTACATCATTATTCGATGATGAATTTGTATATAGTCTGAATGTACTCACCTTGGTTCACTTACTTTGACTCTTTTTGGCATTTTCAATTTGAGACCTCCATTTAGGTTCATTTTGCAAAATAACCTAATGATGCTCAACCGTACATTGTTTTTTTTCCCACTTCGTTTAAACAAAGCATATTGAACATCTTTGTACAATCATTCTCCTTCTTTTACTTTTAGCTCGTCATTTTATTTGAACATAACAAGCCCCAAATTTCATTATATCCTTGGAGATTTTCATCTACCTTTATTTGCATTGTGGTTATGTTTGTTTCCGTGGATTTTTTCCACCTTATAGGCTTAGCCTTTCTCAAAGCTCTCATGGAGTTGCCTAAAACCCTGCATCGGTTAGCTATTTCCACCTTATAGGCTTAGCCTTTCTCAAAGCTCTCATGGAGTTGCCAAAAACCGTGCATCGGTTAGCTATTTCCAATAATTGGATCTTTACTTATCTTTAACCATGTATAAATAAGGAGTTTTTCGTAAATATGCTCCCACTTTTTCCTATGTCTATCATCTTCTAAATTTTTTTGTGTAGAGAATTTTGGATACTATGAAGCAGTACTACTAGGTGTTTGTGGTTTTTGAGGTTATAGGTTGAGAAATACACTCCAGTATGACTAAATTGTTGTATATTTTCAGACTAAAGTGAGGAGGATATTGAAAATATGGAGGCATCATAGTTCTTGGGTTTTGAATGAAACTGAATGATGGATTAAAGTTTTGCAAGCCTTGAATCATTTGGAAAATTTGGAGAATTCGAAAAATTCAAGGGACCTTGAAAAACTACACCATATGGAAAATAAGAGGCATTTTAAGAATTTGAGGGTATTTGAAAATTTTGGATGTCTTGCAATTGATTGGAATGTGGTAACTTTGAGGATTATTAGGATTCATATGCAACTTAAGTTTCAGCTATCAGATAATTTTTGAAGAAAGGAAATTCTAGTGAATTTTTAAGTGAATGATGAAGGTATATTTTCAAATATTTATAGGTGAAGAAAAATATCATTTGATTTTGCCATTCTAAAATTCAGAACGTTCAATTGGAAAATTAATTGAGGAGTTGAAATTGGAAAAGAATACAAAAATTTTAGTTTTGAAAACCATCAGCTAGAATTCTAAATTTCTAATTGAAGCATGTGCTAGAATTTCAAGACTCAACAAAGAATCAATTAAAAAAGGGTTAATGGTGAACAATGGTATTTGAACTTTTGTAAAAAGAATAATTAAGTACCTGAAGTTTGGTTTAAATAATCTAGTATCTGAACAAAATTTTCGTTGACAATTTTCATAACTCAAGTTTGGTTTTGAATAATTTGGTACCTGAACTAAGTTTTCATAGACTTTTTTCGTACCCTATTTCACTTGCTTCAGGTATAAAAAAAAGTCATCAAAAAGTCTGTTCAATTACCAAATTGTTTAAAACAAAACTTCAGGTATGAAAAATGTCAACAAAGATTTTGTTTGGGTATAAAATTGTTTAAAACCAAACTTCATGTACCTAATTATTCTTTTTGCCAAAATTCAAGTACCATTTTTGTCATTATCCCATTAAAAAATAAATAAATAAATAAGCAAGTGACAAGAGTTCCATTTTCAAGCTGCAATGTTTAACCAAACTCCGAATAAAATAAGGAAAAATGGAGGAGAAGGAGCAATCCTTCATAGAGGATTCGATTTAATTTTAAGGAACTCCCCCATCCCGTAGGACCTTAAAAATTGAGGTCCTTGACATGGGGATCCCATGTTAACGACCTTGAGATAAGGAAGCTCTATTAAGCATCACAACGTTCCTTCCAAATGAACCACATTATCTCAACAGCACGAGTTAAGGAGTCCAAACACAAATTCTTACAACATAGATCCTACCATTTAGCCAAAGATCAGAAGCTTTGTTTATCAACACACCAATCAACTACCCTTTGCCGCACTGGTCTTGTCCACTCACAAAAAAAAAAAAAAAAAAAAAGTTCCATGGTTTCATCCTCCATAGAGCATGCACACCTATGATTGGAAACAACATGACATTGGCACAAGTTTGCCATGATGGGTAAGGAATTTGATAATGCCCTCTAACTTAAATGCATAATTTTCAAGACAATTTTTAAGCTCCATATCCTTTTCTATAGTTGTTTTTATCAAAATGAAAGGATGTTGATGCTTTGTTGAAAGACGAAGCTATTTCCTTCTCATGTAAGAAATGATACACCAATTTGACAGTAAAATCTCCACTACGTAAAAGTGGCCAAATCTAAGAATTAGCATCATCAGACAGTAAAGGTAAACATTGTTGAACTTGTGTTCAACGTGAATTTTGATGATAAAATTGGTTGCATAATTAACCACTCAATTGTGTTAAGCTACACTTAATTAGTCACATAATTTAAATAAACAAATGCTTGAATACATATATGTGTTTGCATTTTTTGTTTGTGCTCTATTTTTTATAGGTTATTTCAAGCATGTTTTATACCTTGATTCCTTTAGAATCTCTTAAAAGTCAAACCATAAAAGTTGTAGAGCTCTCTCTAAAATTTTCATAGCATCTTGAATCACCCTAATCAGAATCCGGATGAGTGATATACAACCAAAACACCAAAGCATCTCAAAATTTCAAAGAACGAACTGGCTCACCAATGCAAGTTGAGAAAACATCAATTTCAATGTAGGAAGACCATGGGCTCGAAAATGCACCACTTAGCTGGTAAATTTCATATCGGCGAGCCAATACGTCAAAAACTAGTCGCTGGGAGTTAATAATCCAACCGTTGGCGAGAGATTTGGGCTAAATGGTTGACTTTTTGAGAAACTAGAAATAGAGGATGTTCAGGAGCTTTTTAGTAGTTGATTGAGCTTAGTTCTTGCATACAAAATATTGTAAACACTCTCAAAGCTTTATTTGTAATTCATATTTTGTATTTTGTTGTGAGCAAGAAACTTAGTATGGTGCAAATTGTTTTGTATTTGCAATCTTTATAATAGCACTATACTATAGTTTTGTTGAGAGTTTCTTCGTGAAGTCTTGAGTTGAATCTAGTGTTTTTAGTAAATTTGATATTGTAAAGATTCAACTTGAGTATTTGTATTTTTGATGTGTTGAAGTCCTCAATTGAGGCATTTTATTTGTTGCGAATAAAATAGTGAACCCCTCTATTGAGGGAGATATTTGTGTGAACTGTGGAGATTAAGGAATGGAGTAAACTCAACATTATATCACAGTGTACACTTTCCTTTCTCTATCCCTCTATTTATTATTACCGTTGTTATATTTGTTACCATGCATGAATTGGGCTTTACGTTTGAAAATATATCGTTTTTAGACATAATTTGTTTTTCTTAGGTGTCACTAGTTGTCTACAATTGATATCAAAGCTAGGACTCAAGTTTAAAGTGCTTAATCACATCTAGAGTTCATAAAATGACTAGTAACATCTTAGGTTTCATGGAAGGACAAACTATAAATAAACCACCCATCTTCATTAGTACAAATTATGCATCTTGGAAGTGTAGAATGAGGATTTTTATTAAAGCATAACTCTATAGCATGTTGTAGAAAATGGTCCCATAGTTATTGAAGACAAAAATGAATCTAACTATATTAAAGCTGAAAAAAGAGAAAGCATAATTAAATAAAGTTGCCATTAATATATTATATTGTGGTCTAAATGAAAGTGGTTTTAGTAGAATATGTACATGTCACGCCCCGAGGGTACCCCAGTAGTAGTAGACAAGTCTCACTTGAATACTATCACAATATTACATTTGGAGAATGACAGGTTTTTAAAACAACGGGATCTTTTTAGTTGCTTGATAAGAAATAACAAATATATGAAAGAAATAACTTAGTGAATAGACATTACAAAACTATTACAAACCATATAGTTCTTTTGAAGTACACAACTAAATAATCTAATCTAATAGTACATAACCATCAAACTAAAATATATCTGTAGACTTCTAGCTTCAAAGCTCGTACCGGAGCCATATTCCTGAATGTAACTAACCAGGGTAGTAAAGTAAACTTGAAAAGACTATTGGAGTATGAGCGAAACCACAGCTCAGTGAACAACCACACATACCATACATCACACAAGTCATTAACAAATCATATGCAATGCAAGCACTCAACCATATGCACAGATACAAGTTTGGATGATCTAGAATCCAAACAGGAAAAAGATTTACGCCCTCTTTTTAATGGGTTGAAGAACCAATACTCAATGACCCACTTGCCAGGAGAGACTAAGTACACAGGAGAATCAGCGATTTCTCGTTTTAAGTTATCACTCTTAATATAGTTGATTAAACTGACCATCTCCTGCATTCTCCTTAGAAACTCCCTAAGTATTAATCATTTCAAAGCGATTCTAGGGGCGACGTTCTTTGGTGCCTTTTAGTTCCTCATAGGACCGCCAGACCAAAGAGAACCTTGGAAGAACTAACACATTAGAACAACCAAGCGAAAACAGACATCCGAAATATTAATACGTAATAGGCTGTCACAACCATATATGCAATAATGCAATTTGTGTAGTGCATGTTCATATTATTTTGTTAGTCAATAATTCTTAATCAATTTCGAGGTGACCATACATTACACACAATCATCATTATACTATTTCACAACATCAATCATTGTATTATCGCTTTTATAAGGATATTTTAACAATCACACAATCAGATCATATCATACTTTCAACAAGCACTTATTTGATTATTTTTGTATTACATATTCAGCTACTTACAAGCACAACCAGTACAATATGACTGAATTACTCACCTGCTCATACCGACTCAGTCGTAGTAGTCAGCTGGTAGATTTTCTAGTGTATAAAAGTCACCTATTTAAGACAAAGTATTCATCAATACAAATTAATTAAATTCCTATATATGATTAGTGTCCTAGCTCGATATTTATCAAGTTTTGATACTGGTTATTACTTAGTGTTGTCGTGTTTCTCTTATTTTATCTCGCATAATTATTTTGTTATTTTTAGGAGTCACATTACTCAAGAAATTAGTTTATTTCAATTTCCATTCTTATCTATTTTATCTGTTTAGAACAAATATTTGACTGATATTAACTTTGATTAACACCTAATATCTTTTCTTAATCTTAGGGTTTTAATGAATATTAGATATTAATCTAAATAGGCTTAAATACTTGTATTAAATTAACTATCTAATACATTCTTATAAAACATCTATATATATATATATATATACTTAGTAGGTATATCAAATATACATATATATATATATTTCTGTTTAGGTCAGAGAAAGCTCGCGTTTGAAGAAATTTGGCTGTACGCCGGCTCAAAGCCACCAGCCTTTAAGCCCAGATGCCGATGTAAAATTGTTTATGAAGAAATTTTCATATCGAGTACACCGGCTTTGAAAGCTGTCGGCTTTCAATGTATGTCGGCCCTACGCCGTCGGCGTATATCTCCAGAAAGCCAGCTTTCATTCAACTTTTACGTGAAAAATTATTTTACGTAGCCTCTGATCAGTGTAAGCCGCCTATACGCTGCCGGCCTATCCATGTAAGCCGTCGACGTTGAGCAGTTATACTGCCGGCTTTGAGGCAGCGTTGGTACTGTTCATTATCTTCCTCCTCGGTTCAATGCATGTTCTTTGAATTTTACACGTTAAAAACATACTCAAACTATTTATAAGTGTTTATATATCATATATAAAGACATAAAACACGTTTGAACACGTTTAAAAACATAATATATATATATATCTCGATTCTTTAGAAAATAAAGCTAGGGTTTTGAATTATTACCTCGTTGGAGCTCGTTTGATGTAATTCGAAGCTTGTGATTGTGTTTATTACGTTCCTAAGATGATTATAAGTCAGTTATAACTCTTATATTTGAAGGAAAATCGTTTGAACTTCATCAACTTACCTTTGAACTTGTTTTCTAGGGTTTTTAGCTTTGTTTTTCCTTTGATCCAAGCTTGGGTGTTTTGATCGGTTTGTTTTATGTTTTTGATTTGTTTTGTTTGCTCTTGGAAGGTTGATTTGTTGTGGAAGGTGTGAGGATTAATGGAGTTTGTTCATTTCTTCATTAAGGAGTCTTAAAGGTATGTATATATAGAAGAAAGAGGATGAGGCTTGTAGCTGTTTCCTTCCCGAATTTGATACGAATTTCCTCATCATTTGGCTGAGTTAAATCTGTTCCTTTCATGGTCATTAATGTTAGAATGATTGGCAACATGTGATTGGTGGTGTGGTTAATTTGTTTGACAAATTTGAGGGAATTATTTGTTGGATTTCGGTTCCGTATCTTTCTTATTCAATTTCCATCGAAAAGCAGCCGAAACATATATATATATATATATATTAGTTTATATTTTAGTTGAGATTTGAGTTAATTAAACGAGTTATACGGTATAAATTAGCTATTATTTGGGAGTTTTTACAAAAATATGTTTATTGAAGTATACAAAACACTTAGATTTTCAAATAATACAATTTTTTGTTTTATATATACGTAGTTATTTAATCGTATAATTTTATCTCCCGCAATCAAGATTTCTTAAGCTCATTAGGTCAATTTTTGTTTTAGGCTCCGATAGCTTAAGAAAACTCGGTTTAGACAACAGCGTGATCCGATTGTTTGTTTGGGGTTCAGATTTTGAGTTATTCGACAGTTTGTATTTTCGTTGTGTATTTAAAATCTTTTCGATTTATCTTTGGATCATCGTTTCTGTTTATAAGCATAGATAATCGTTTACGTAGTATTGGACTTAATACGGAAACTAAACTATATATATATATATATCTTAGTTTTGATACCGAACATGAAATCTTATTAGTAGCTTTTAATTTTAACTAGAATCTTGAATTTAGGGTTTAAGTCTAAATATAAGCTCATTACTACTCGTTATTCTAATCTCGAATCATTATCGAGATCTAAAAACAATCATTTAATCTCTATATTTATATTTTCCTATTTAAATCTATTTATATATCTGGTTTCGGGTTTTAAAAAATTCTTTATTCTTCTAAATCATTTATCTAATCAAATTCTAGATATTGATCTATTCTTAGACTTTAATTAGAATCTAAATCTATTATCTAATCATACAATCTATTGTAAGGTCGATTACTAATGTGAAAAATTCCGGGTTTACATTCTCCCCCCTTAAAATAAGCTTTGTCCTCAAAGCTTGAGTGCGTACCTGAGTTTTCAAACAAATGGGGATAGCTTTTCTTGATCTCCTCTTCTAATTCCCAGGTAATCTCTTCTGTTTGTAGATCCCATAATACTTTGACATAGTGGATTTCTTTATTCCTGAGAACTTGCACTTTCTCCAATATCTTAACTGGATGCTTTTCATAAGTCAAATTTTCCTTCAAATCAATTGGTTCTAATTCCACTATCTTATCTGGATCCGGTACATACTTTCGTAGAACCGATACATGGAAAACATTATGTATACCAGACAAATTGGTGGCAATGCAAGACGGTATGCCAGATTCCCAACTCGTTCTAATATCTCAAATGGTCCAATATATCTAGGACTCAATTGCCTTTTGTTTGTCTACCATGAAGACTTTTGATTGGACTTATCTTTAAGTATACATGTTCTCCTTCATTAAATTCCAATTCTCTTCTTTTCAAGTCCGCCCAGCTCTTTTGTCTATCTTGTGCTGTTTTCATTCTTTGCTTTATCACTGAAACCTTTTCAATAGTTTCCTGAACCAATTCAGGTCCAACCAATACTTTCTCCAAGTTATCCCAGAACAATGGTGACCGACACTTCTACCATATAAAGCTTCATAAGGTGGCATTCCTATGCTTGAATGGTAGCTGTTATTGTATGCAAATTCCACTAATGGTAAATGTTGGTCCCAATTTCCTTTGAACTCCATAATACATGCTCTCAACATATCCTCCAATGTCTGAATAGTCCTTTCGTTTGTCCATCAGTTTGAGGATGATAAGCTGTACTAAATTCAATGGTTCCCAAAGCTTTTTGTAATCCTTGCCAAAATCTGGAAACAAACCGTGGATCTCTATCTGATACTATACCAGGGTACACCATGCAATCTCACAATTCCTTCAAATATATTCGTGCCAATTTTCTAATGATATGTCATTAATTGGCAAGAAATGAGCTGATTTTGTGAGTCTATCCACAATAACCCAAACAGCATCATGACCTGCATTTGTCTTAGGTAATGAGCACACAAAGTCCATGGAAATTTGATCCCATTTCCATTCGGTATTGGCAATGGTTTCAACAATCCTCCTGGTTTTTGATGTTCAGCTTTGATCCTTTGACATATGTCACATTTAGCAACAAATTCTGCAATATCCTTCTTCATTCCATTCCACCAATACGCACTTTTCAGCTCTTGGTTTCTCCTGGGTGTATAGAATATCCAGAATAATGTGCTTCATGCATTAATTCCTTCCTCAAGCTTTCATCATGTGGCACACACAATCTTTTATTCATTCTTAACACCTCTTCTTCATCCACATGAAAATCCTTGTACTTTCCCTGGGATATTCCTTGTTTAATCTCTTGAATTTCAACATCTTCTTTCTGGCTTCTTAATTCTTTGAAGCAAAGTAGGTTCCAAAATTAGATTTCCCAATTCAGCTTCCAACCTTGCATTGAAAATTCCAAGTTTAATCTCTCAAATTCTTATGAGTTCTTTTTGTTCCGTTAGTATTGAAGCCACTTCTCCATAACTTTTCCGGCTCAATGCATCCGCCACAGCATTCACTTTACCCGGATGGTAATTAATGGTAAGATCATAATCTTTAATTAATTCCAACCATCGCTTTGTCTCATGTTCAACTCTTTTTGTGTAAATATATACTTCAAACTCTTGTGATCCGTATATATTTCACATTTCTGCCCATATAAATAGTGACGCCAAATCTTAGTGCAAAAACAATAGCAGCTAATTCTAGATCATGAGTGGGGTAATTCATCTCATGTGGTTTCAATTGTCTAGAAGCATATGCTATTACTTTTCCATTCTGCATTAACACACATCCCAATCCATTTCTAGATGCATCACTATAGACAGTATATAAATCCTTGTCATTGGGCAAAACCAAGATTGGTGCTGATATTAACCTTTTCTTCAATCTTGGAAACTTTGTTCACGTTGATCATTCCACTCGAATTTCTCATTCTTCGGTCAATTGAGTCAAAGGTCGTGCAATCTTTGAGAAATCCTTCACAAATTTCCGATAATATCCTGCCAATCCCAAGAAACTCCTAACTTCAGTAACAGTTTCAGGTCTTTTCCATTCCACAATAGCTTTAACTTTTGCAGGATCAACCGATATTCCTTCTCCAGAAACAATATGTCCAAGGAATGATATACTTCTAAGCCAAAATTCACACTTAGACAATTTGGCATACAACTTATTGTCTCTCAATATCTGTAACACTTCTCAAGTTTCATCATGTTGTTCTTCATTAGACGAATATACAAGTATATCATCTATGAAAACAATCACACAGATATCCAGCAAAGGTCTAAAGATACGATTCATCAGATCCATAAAAACTGCAGGTGCATTGGTTAATCCAAATGGCATGACCAAAAATTCATAATGACCATACCTAGTTCGGAATGCAGTCTTTGGTACATCCTGCTTTGATTCGGATTTGATGATATCCTGACTTTAAATCAATTCGAGAAAATACCTTTGCTCCTCTCAACTGATCAAAAAGATCATCAATGGGTAAAGGATATTTGTTCTTGATAGTTACTCTGTTTAATTCCCTATAATCAATACAGAGTCTCATTGAACCATCTTTCTTCTTCACAAACACTGGTGCTCCCCAAGGTGAAACACTAGGTCTGATAAATCCTTTATCCAACAATTCTTGTAGTTGCACCTTTAATTCTTTCAATTCCACAGGTGCCATACGATAGCTTTTGATACTGGTTCGGTTCCAGGTATCAAATCAATTGAGAATTCCACTTCTCTATGTGGGGGTAATCCTGGTAATTCGTCTGGAAATACATCTGAGTATTCACACACTTTCGAATGGTATGAATATCCAATTCCTTGGATTCACCTTCAGTTGCTCCAAGAATACAACCGTTCATCTCCATATCTTCTTCATTTTCCACTTCAATTGCTGTTATCCTATTTCCGACTCCTTTGAGTATCTCACCTCTATATCTTTTCTTTCTCCTTGATTATTGACAAAAGATACTATTTTGAGATGGCAATTAACTTTTGCTTTTACAGCAGTTAACCAAACCATACCCAAAATAATATCATATTTTGCATCTCTATCAGAATTAAATCAGAATTGATTCTTGATCTCCAATCTTTAGTGGACAACTCTTGATCATCTCTCGTGTTACCACTAAATCTCCAGTTGGTAGTAACTCTCAATTCTTATTCATGCTTTCAATTGGTAATCTTATACGCCTTGCTAATCCAGTATTTATGAAAGAATGCGTTGCTCCCGTAAACAAAGCATACGCAGTCTGATCCCCTACTTGAATTGATCCTAAGTATCAATTATTAAGTTCATGTTATTTTCAATTCATAAGACTTCTATTGCTCATCTACTTGTGATTGTGTCTAATAACTTTAAATAAACAAATATGTAATTACATACCTGCAATGAGTCCATATTCTTCAGGATCAACCTCCTCCCAAATATTTTCTTCATCTCTTCTCCATCTCCATCTCTCACATTTCCATACATGGCAAAAACTCTGGCCGTCGTACTGGCTTTGTTGGCATTTCCATTTTTCGATCCGAGACTCCAATCACTCCTTTAGATTGTGAAGATCCAGCTACTGCACTCTTTCTGTGGACAGTTGGTTGCTATGTGCCCAACTTTATTACATACGTAACAAGTTGCAGTTTTTTTTTTGGACAATCGTTTATCATATGCCCACTTTCCCCACAATAATAACATTTGTTCTGCAATTGTGGACAATGCCTTGGGTAATGAGAACCTTTACATTTCCAACAAGTAACATTATTCTTCCCATTACTCCTCCTTTGTTCACATTGAAAGGTTTAAGAATTTAACCTTCTTAGGCACAGAACTTGCCATAGAACCATCATACATTCTCTTCCCGAACATAGTTCCCTTCTTCTTATACCTCTCAAGTTCATACTTCCTTGCTCGTTCAATGATTCGAGCTTTTTCATAGCTGCAAAGTTATCAACTCAAATTCAGCAAGTCTTCTTTGGAAATGAGGTTCTAATCCAGCCATGAAAGTCTGTCTCTTAAGCTCATCACTGTCCCGATAAGCATCTGGAGCAAACTGTAACAACCGATTAAACTCATGTTCATATTCATCAATGGTCTTAGCTCCTTGGGTCAAATTCATCAGGTCAGTGCTATATTTTGCTTTTAGACTGCTTGGAAAATATTCCTTCAAAAATCTCGTCTAAATTTCCCAAGTAATTGGTTGTGACAAACTTCTTTGTTTCGAATTCCACCATATCCTTGCTCTTAACCTTAATAAATAAGTCCCATATACTTTCAAAGCTTCAGGTACTTGGAAAACATCAAGGGATCGCTCAATCTGAGCTAGCCAGTCTTCAGCTTCTTCTGGCTTTCCCGGTATTCCCTCAAAATATCTGTTGCACTTAATGAATTCTGGCAACAAATTCCTCTGAGGACGTAAAGGTGGTGGTGGTGGCAATTCTTGCTTATATCGAGGCGGTCCTTGTACCTCAGCAGCAGACTCATTTGGGTTCACTGGTCCATTTTCCTGAAATTGAACCGGTGGAGTATGCCTTTCATTTCCTCTAGGATTTGGTGGAGTCATTGCTGGTGCTCCAACAGGTGGTGCTACATTTGTGCTTGCATATTTTGCAAAGCTTGCAAAATCAAACATTTTGTTGTTGAAGACTTTGTAAAACATCCTCAATTCGGTTTTGGGGTGTTGCAGGAGCATCTATTGGTGGATCTCCAGAAATTCTGGCATTTCTACTTTTATTTCTTCCTCTTGGCATTCTATTGACATTAAACATATTACTTAAATCAGATCACACTCGTCTTTATCAAAAGTCATCAAAGTCATTCATATATATGCAACACATATATATACATAACCAAAATACATCAAGCTTTTCATGGTTAGTGCATTATATACATATCAAAAATTGCACTACCCTAACTTAGCTTTCTATCATAGTCATCAAAAGATACATATGTATGTCATCAAAAGTCTACTAATATCGTCCTGTCATGTCATCATAAGCAGATAATACATCATCATCATAATAACTAAGCAGACTCAGGGACTGGGGTGAAGACGACCCTTGCCCTTCTCCTGAGGGCCTAATCGAGGGTAATCATCATCTCCCTCAGAACTACTGTCATCAATCTCATCATCACACCCTGTCTCCTGGAGGTGCTAGAGTCAGAGCTGTGTCCATCACCCTAATGCCTCTGGGTGCCGGCCTCATCTCACCCTCAGCACTAGGTGGTATATCACTCTCAATCCATCCTCCATGTGCTGATCCAATCCATCTGGCGTAATTAAAATCTGAGACATACTTCTCTGCCTCAATCTTCTTCTCTTACCTTCCTCTCATCCAGCAGCTCGTGGTTATACTCCTTGTATAACAGTGGTCTGAACTGACTCCTGTACTACTCGATCCTGTACAGAAGTAGGACGCTGGAACTCACCTGCTATCTCAGGGATAATAGGTTTCCTCATCAAATGCGTCTGGAATGACTGCATTTGCTGACCCGGGCAAGCATCAAGTCATCATCATAGGCTGCATCGCCCCTACCAGGGTATCCTGTCTAACATCATGAGCATAAACTGCTCCTCTCCAATATCTACCCAGACTCTAAAATCTGGAGGCTCTGGTCCTCTATCTGGATGAGACTATAAATGCTATATTGTCAATCTCCAGACCACCTCCTTTCTACACTATCAGCCTCTCAAATCTGTAGAGCGTCTCTATAGCTATCCATTATCTGGAAAAGCCCGCTCCATCAGAATAACCAGCCTTTAAAAAAGGCAGTAGTCCTCTTCCAGTACTGAGAATCTCCTCCAAAGTCTTGTAATCCCGCACAAATACAAGTCCTCTACCAGAACTCGTAGTCTGCGCCTGTAGTCTGTCAAAGTCTCCTCTTCCTGCATACTAAAGATCTCCCATCTAATATGACACGTAGCAGGATTAGTCTGCACACAATAAAATTTGCATGATTAATAATAATCACACATACTTTATTCCTAATTGTGCAGTATAATTCTACCCATGACTACCCAACTACTACTAATGAGTGCTAACTAAATCTAACTTACTACATTCACTAAATGCAATCTTTCACATATTTATCTTTCTTATACTAGCAACCATGCTCTGATACCAACTAAATTCTGTCACGCCCTGAGGGTACCCTAGTAGTATAACAAGTTCACTTGAATACTATCACTAGATTACCTTGAGAATGACAGGTTTTAAAACAACAGGATCTTTTTAGTTGCTTGATAAGAAATAACAAATATATGAAAGAAATAACTTAGTGAATAAACATTACAAAACTATTACAAACCATATAGTTCTTTGAAGTACACAACTAAATAATCTAATCTAATAGTACATAACCATCAAACTAAAATATATCTGTAGACTTCTAGCTTCAAAGCTCTTACCGGAGCCATATTCCTGGATGTAACTAACCAGGTCGTAAAGTAAACCTGAAAAGACTGTAGGAGTATGAGAAACCACAGCTCAGTGAATAACCACACATACCATACATCACACAAGTCATTAACAAATCATATGCAATGCAAGCACTCAACCATATGCACAGATACAAGTTTGGATGATCTAGAATCCAAACAGGAAAAAGATTTACGCCCTCTTTTTAATGGGTTGAAGAACCAATACTCAATGACCCACCTACCCAGGAGAGACTAAGTACACAGGAGAATCAGCGATTTCTCGTTTTAAGTTATCACTTTAATATAGTTGATTAAACTGACCATCTCCTGCATCCCCTTAGAAACTCCCTAAGTATTAATCATTTCAAAGCGATTCTAGGGCGACGTTCTTCGGTGCCTTTTAGTTCCTCATAGGACCGCCCGACCAAAGAGAACCTTGGAAGAACTAACACATTAGAACAACCAAGCGAAAACAGACATCCGAAATATTAATACGTAGCAGGCTGTCACAACCATATATGCAATAATGCAATTTGTGCAATGCATGTTCATATTATTTTGTTAAGTCAATAATTCTTAATCAATTTCGAGGTGACCATAATTACACAATCATCATTATACTATTTCACAACATCAATCATTGCATTATCGCTTTTACAAGGATATTTTAACAAACACAATCAGATCAAATCATACTTTCAACAAGCACTTATTTGATTATTTTTGTATTACATATTCAGCTACTTACAAGCACAACCAGTACAATATGACTGAATTACTCACCTGCTCATACCGACTCAATCGTAGCAGTCAGCTGGTAGATTTCCTAGTGTATCAAAGTCACCTATTTAAGACAAAGTATTCATCAATACAAATTAATTAAATTCCTATATATGATTAGTGTCCTAGGCTCGATATTTATCAAGTTTTGATACTGGTTATTACTTAGTGTTGTCGTGTTTCTCCTATTTTATCTCGCATAATTATTTTGTTATTTTTAGGAGTCACATTACTCAAGAAATTAGTTTATTTCAATTTCCATTCTTATCTATTTTATCTGGTTAGAACAAATATTTGACTAATATTAACTTTGATTAACACCTAATATCTTTTCTTAATCTTAGGGTTTTAATGAATATTAGATATTAATCTAAATAGGCTTAAATACTTGTATTAAATTAACTATCTAATACATTCTTATATAACATCTATATATTATATATATATACTTAGTAGGTATATCAAATATACATATATATATATATATAGTTTCTGTTTAGGTCAGAGAAAGCTCGCGTTTGAAGAAATTTGGCTGTACGCCGGCTTAAAGCCGCCGGCCTTTAAGCCCAGATGCCGGTGTAAAATTGTTTATGAAGAAATTTTCATATCGAGTGCACCGGCTTTGAAAGCTGTCGGCTTTCAACGTATGTCGGCCCTACGCCGTCGGCGTATATCTCCAGAAAGCCGACTTTCATTCAACTTTTACGTGAAAAATTATTTTACATAACCTCTGATCAGTGTAAGCCGCCTATACGCCGCGCGGCCTATCCATGTAAGCCGTCGGCGTTGAGCAATTACACTGCCGACTTTGAGGCAGCGTTGGTACTGTTCATCATCTTCCTCCTCGGTTCAATGCATGTTCTTTGAATTTTACACATTAAAAACATACTCAAACTATTTATAAGTGTTTATATATCATATATAAAGACATAAAACACGTTTGAACACGTTTAAAAACATATATATATATATATATCTCGATTCTTTAGAAAATAAAGCTAGGGTTTTGAATTATTACCTCGTTGGAGCTCGTTTGATGTAATCCGAAGCTTGTGATTGTGTTTATTACGTTCCTAAGATGATTATAAGTCAGTTATAACTCTTATATTTGAAGGAAAATCGTTTGAACTTCATCAACTTACCTTTGAACTTGTTTTCTAGGGTTTTTAGCTTTGTTTTTCCTTTGATCGTTGTTTTTGATTTTCTATTTTTGATTCGTTTTGTTTGCTCTTGGAAGGTTGATTTGTTGTGGAAGGTGTGAGGATTAATGGAGTTTGTTCGTTTCTTCATTAAGGAGTCTTAAAGGTATGTATATATAGAAGAAAGAGGATGAGGCTTGTAGCTGTTTCCTTCCCGAATTTGATACGAATTTCCTCATCATTTGGCTGAGTTAAATCTGTTCCTTTCATGGTCATTAATGTTAGAATGATTTGGCAACATGTGATTGGTGGTGTGGTTAATTTGTTTGACAAATTTGAGGGAATTATTTGTTGGATTTCGTTCCGTATCTTTCTTATTCAATTTCCATCGAAAAGCAGCCGAAACATATATATATATATATATTAGTTTATTATTTTAGTTGAGATTTGAGTTAATTAAACGAGTTATACGGGTATAAATTAGCTATTATTTGGGAGTTTTTGTACAAAAATATGTTTATTGAAGTATACAAAACACTTAGATTTTCAAATAATACAATTTTTTGTTTTATATATACGTAGTTATTTAATCGTATAATTTTATCTCCCGCAATCAAGATTTCTTAAGCTCATTAGGTCAATTTTTGTTTTAGGCTCCGATAGCTTAAGAAAACTCGGTTTAGGACAACAGCGTGATCCGATTGTTTGTTTGGGGTTCAGATTTTGAGTTATTCGACAGTTTGTATTTTCGTTGTGTATTTAAAATCTTTTCGATTTATCTTTGGATCATCGCTTTCTGTTTATAAGCATAGATAATCGTTTACGTAGTATTGGACTTAATATGGAAACTAAACTATATATATATATATATATATCTTTAGTTTTGATACCGAACATGAAATCTTATTAGTAGCTTTTAATTTTAACTAGGAATCTTGAATTTAGGGTTTAAGTCTAAATATAAGCTCATTACTACTCGTTATTCCAATCTTAAATCATTATCGAGATCCAAAAACAATCATTTAATCTCTATATTTATATTTTCCTATTTAAATCTATTTGTATATCTGGTTTTTGGTTTTAAAGAAATTCTTTATTCCAATTCTAAATCATTTATCTAATCAAATTCTAGATATTGATCTATTCTTAGACTTTAATTAGAATCTACATCTATTATCTAATCCATACAATCTATTGTAAGGTCGAATGCTAATGTGAAAAATTCCCGGGGTTTACAGTACATGTCATTCTGCAAAAGAAATTTGGGACAATTTAGAAAAATCAATGTGAAGGCTCTACCAAAGTAAAAGATACTAGAATAAGTCTTCTTTGTGGTGAATTTGAAACTTTAAAATGACGAGTAATGAAACAATTGATCAAATATATGATATATTCATCAATATTATGAATCAATAATCTATTCTTAGCAAAACATATACTACCTTGGAGACAAACTCTAAAATTCTTAGGTTATTACTCAAGAAGTGGGAAGCAAAAAGAACCACCATTCAAGAGGCACATGACTTGAGCAAAATGAGCAAAGAACTTCTTAAAACTCTTAACACCCATGAAATGATTAAGAAGCATAGAGAAGAGTCAACCAAGAAGGAAATTGCACCAAAAGTCTCTTGTTCGTATTCAAGCTCAAGTGAAGAGGAGGAAAGCAAGAAAGAAGATGAGGAGTTAGACAGACTCACTAGGAAGTTCACCATGTTTTATAAGGTGAAAAAGAATGAAAAATAAGGAAAATGTTGACTCGTCAAAATCCAAGAGAAAGACTATCACTTGTTTCAAGTGCAATCAACTCGGGTGTATTCAACAATATTGCTCAATTGACAAGACTGGAAGCAAAGGATCAAAGAAGAAGGGAATTGTGGCCACATGGAGTAATAAGGACTCGTCCAACTCGGATGAAGATATATACCTGATGGCCCTAAATGATGAGGTATGCTCTAATTATTTTCAAGTTCCTTTTGATGAAATTTGTGAAAATGTATGATAAAGCTTGTGGTAAATTGATTAAAATGGAGAAAAAGAATAACATGCTTAAATATCTAATGAAGAAATTAGGATATGAATTGGAAGATTTTAAAAATGAACTTGACAAGCCAATTGATTCCTTAAAATTGGAAAATGATAAGATAAATAATAAATATTAGAAACTAAAAAAAAAAATGATGAATTGACCGAGATCAATGAGAAATCGACAATTGAAAATGATTTGCTTGATCTTGAAGTTAAAACTTTAAATAATGATGACAATGTTACATGTGCTAGTAGTAACAACAATCATGAGTGATGCTTGAATACATATATGTGTTAATAATCCGACTGTTAGAGAGAGATTTGGGGTGAAATGGCTTAGCTTTTTGAGAAACTATAAATAGAAGATGTTAGGAAGATTTTTAGTGGTTGATTGAGCTTAGCTCTTGCATACAAAATATTGTAAACACTCTTAAAGCTTTCTTTATAATTTGTATTTTGTTGTGAGCAAGAAACTTAGTATAGTGTAAATTGTTATCAATTTGCAATCTTTATAATAGCACTATACTATAGTTTTGTTGAGAGTTTCTTGGTGAAGTCTTGAGTTAAATCTAGTGTGCTTAGTGTGTTTGGTATTGTAAAGATTCAACTCAAGCATTTGTATTATTGATACGTTGAAGTCCTCTATTAAGGCATTTTATTTATTGTGAATGAAGTAGTGAAGTTTTCCATTGAGGAAGACATTTGTGTGGACCAGTAGAGATTAGGAATGTACCAAATTCCACACAATATCATAGTGCAAACTTTCCTTTCCATATCTCTGTATTTATCATTATCGTTGTTTATATTTGTTATTATGCATGAATTAGGCTTTATGTTTTGAAAAGATATTGTTTTTAGACATAATTTATTTTTCTTAGGTGCCACTAACTATCTACAAACTCTTAATAGCCCGCATCTCTTCACATGTTAAAAGGTGTTCTATCACCCTACAAGTTCCATTCTATCCAATCCCAATCAAATAAATTCCTGATAGTACTCCTTGGACCAATTTCAGCTCCTCTACTTAAACAAAATCCTTCTAAAATTAGAACCCAATGATCGCTGGCCACTCTCACCTTAACTCCATTCTTCACTCTCCATAAAAGCACCTTCAAACAAAACCCTTTTTCCTTCCAGAATACTACTCCGCACCCAAGAGTTTCTTCCACCACTTCTTGCAAATCTAAAATCAGTACTGGGAAAATATATCGCTTTAAGGAGTTTAGCCCATAAAGCTTGTGTATTTTGTTGAATTCGCTAAGCAAGTTTCACAAAAAGAGTAAGGTTAAAAAGATGAAGATCCCTAAAACTTATACCTCCATTCTACTTTGCCTTTGTCAATCTATCATAATCAACCTAATGGATCTTGGATTCCTCTTACTTCTAACCCCACAAAAACTTAGCTAATAAGGCATTAACTTCTTTGCACCACTTTTTAGGAAATTTAAAAACCCCTATTGGGTAGGTAGGAATTATACTAGCCACTACTTTAATCAAAGTCTCCCTTCCCGCTTTAGTAAGAAGATTTTGCTTCTAACCTTGTAACTTTCCTAGAACTCTCTCCTTTACAAACCTTAAAGCATCATATTTTGATTTACCCCACACTGTTGGAAGCCCAAAATATTTCCCAGGATTTGCAATAACTGAGATACCCAGAGCATGTCCAATATCAACTTTGAGTTCCTCTAAAGTATTGCTGTTAAAGAAAATCTGTTTTTCGAAAATTGACAACCTGTCCAAAAGCTTGACAATATTGACCAATCATTGTTTTCAATCTATTGGTATTCTCCACATCTGCCTCTATACAAAAAAGTGAATCATTTGCAAATAATAAATGTGTGAGCATAGGACAGCCAGATTTAACACGAATTCCTTTAAGCCATAACATCCGCAACTAAGATAAAAAGATAAAGGTACAAAGAATCCCTTGTTTGATCCCTTTGCTAGGCACAACATTGCCAACTTATCTACGATTAACTTATATATCAAAAGTAACACTTGTAACACACTCCATAATCTACCCAATCCAAACATCCTTAAAACCCATTGTGTGCATTATAGCCTCCAAAAAATTTCCATTCTACCCTATCATATGCTTTACTCATGTCCATTTTGATTGCACAATGAAAATCCTTTCCATTCTTGTTATTTTCAAAAAATGAAATATCTCATGTGCAATTGTCTTGAATCATATGTCTTGACATAATGATTCTTTGATTCTTTGAGGTAAGCTCATTTGAAAACGGTTTCAACCTATTAACCAAATGTTTAGACACAATTTTATACAAATTATTACACAAGCTAATACGATGGAAATGAGACACATTAACAGGATTTTGAACCTTAGGAATGAGGATCAAATTTGTATGATTCGAGGAATTCAGGAACACACCTATCTTAAAGAAATTTCTAACTGCTCAGATCAGTAATGTTCCAATAATGTCCCAGTAAGTTTGATAGAAAACACTAAGAAATCCATCAGGACTAGGAACCTTTAACGCACCCAATTGAAAAACCGCAGTTTTAATCTCCTCATCAATTATAGGTGCACAAAGAACATCATTCGTATCATTGGTAACTCGAGGGTCAATCCAATTAAGAACTTCTCGCCAATCTGTTTGATGATTTAAAGAAAATAGACCATGGAAATTCTACACAAACATTTCCCGAATTTCTTCATCAAAGGATACTCTCACACCATTTTCATCTTCTAACTAAAAATTTTTATTGCGATGACTCCTCTGAATTGTAGATTGATGAAAAAAGGATGAATTACGATCTCCATATAATAGCCAATTCACCCGTGATCTTTGGTGCCAGTACACGTCTTCATTCCTCGATGATTCATCAATTTTAGCTTGAATTAAATCAACTTCAGATTACTGGAACACCGTATTACCATCCTTAAAATCTCCAAGTTTCTTTCTTAAAGCATCAATCTCTTTCCAATTATTAGGAAACTTTTATTTACTCCATCTTGCTAAACGCATATGCATTCCTTTAAGGAAAAATAATAGCAGCCAAATCAGCATTCCTTTGACAGCTGCGCCACACCTGTTCAACAATAACACCATATTCCCCAGATAAACACCACATATTTTCAAACTTAAAAGTCTTCCTAATTCGATCCGGTATGCCCTGATACCAATTGATACAAATTTGGCAACATTGATACCAAATGATACGATAAAATGAACCACACCAACCTACGACGAAAGCCGTTATTGAAAATTTGAAACAAAATCCTTGGATCATCTAAGAAACCTGATGAAAAACGGTAACCCGTTGCTTATAATGTAGCAAGAACCTTGGTATAGGTGAAGACACCACAATCGGTGATGGCAAATCGATTGATCAAGTGAAGGGTGAAAGCCACAGGAAAATCTTGATAAATTCAATAACAAGTTCTTTCCAGAATCAAGAGAGAACTCTCTCAATTTGTATTCATCAAAAGTTTTTATCATATGTTTACAATCCATTGTTTATATAAACTAAAACAAGGAAACCTAAAGGACATGAAAATAATAACCGGTGGCTTATATTATGCTTTGGGCAGCTTAATATAAAAACAAGAAAAAGAAATATATTTTCAAACTAAGAAGGCCGGCGGCTTATCCATTTATGCCAACGGCTTTGAATGAAGGCTGGTGGCCTTTAGTGCATACATACATGAAATTTTCACAAGTTTGATTAAATTTGAACTAAAGCTGGCAATGTACAACTTGTAGGCCGACGGTGTACAGGTTCAACAACTCTAAAACTTGAAACTCTTCAATCTCTCGTGTCTCAAACTATTTTATAGGCTTGACTTATTCGCTTGACTCGTGTTTTAATCCATATAACTCCACTAAATAGGCCTCCAATTCCTTGGAAAGTATTGTTCAACTTGAACTTGAACTTGATCAGTTTTAATATTGATGCTATCAGATCATCACCATTCCCTCCTTCTTCGAAAAGATTCATCCTCGAATCTTCTTTCTTGACTTTATCAATATGTTGGCTCGCTAGGAATAAAATCAATTTGATGATCAATTGCATCTGGAAATTTCTAGTGAAACAAATCTTCATATTCCTGCAGTATTGAAACATCCATAATAGGCATAGAAAACTCATTAGTGGAAAAACAAATATCCTCACTGTTTTTATCAATATTATTCTTTAGTGTTTGTATTTCACACTTTAATTCTTTTCTCTCATAGCCTACTGGTGTGTTTTTATCATTCTTTTCCTCACTTACACTCCTCTCTTCAATCTCATTCTTGTCTTCACTTTCATTCTTTTCTAAAGCAATCTTTTCTTTTTCTCTTTTTTTGCTATCTCATTTTCTCTTAACTTTTCACTCTCCTTATGTTTTGTAAAAGATTACCGAAGTTGCATCAGATCTTCATACACTTGAAAGGCATTGAGAAGTGTCACGCCTAAAAAGGCAGCCTAGTAGGATTAATCTAAAGTTATTATATCACTTGTGCACCTATAATATGAGAACCGTCTTGCAAGTTAGAGATCACAAGATTCTATTTATTCGTTGATACTTCTACTTAAATGATATATATACATATAATATTACGAATGTTTAACTATGAAATTCGATTTTCTACCTTCTACTAAGATCGCAAAGAATCAGTATCCCCTACCAAATAGTAAAATTGGGGTTTCAAACCTACAATATACAAATTTCAATTATTTATACAATTCATCTAATTTGCATTCTAAGTTTATCAGAACCTAAATTTTATCTTCAATAAAGTTTGTTGGAGAAGTACTCTTCACATATTCTTAACCAGATCCTAGCTAGTATTATTCCTGCACAAAAACTATTGGGGGGTGAGCGAACCACAAGCGCAGTGAGATAACCTGGCCAAACACACATCAAGCAATAACAAACAAGTTTAATTAACAAGTGTATACCATGAAACAATCATTCATATGTATAAGTATAAGTTGGATAACCAGAATCCAAACATGATGTAGATTTACACCCTCTCATCGGGGTTGGAAGAAAGCCATGAAGAGCGATATACTATCCCGAGAGAATTAGAGAACCAAGGAAGAATGGGTACCTTAAACTCTCATAAATTATTTTAAAACATTTCACTCTTACCCATGGAACAAAGAAACACCATTAAGTATTAGTCATTTTATGTCGATACCACGAGAGATGTTCCTTTGATACCAGGTAGTTTCTGTGGAACAAAACAGAACAAATGTGCTCCTTGAAGAACTAGAAAATTTTCATCTAGAGAAACCAGGCACGTCACTAGAGAACCGAAATGCTAATACAAGTAGGTTACCACTCCTTTGAAATGCAATATGTGCATATGATGCAATGCATGTCTATTTTTATTTATGGGACCAGTAGTTTTTATTCAATTTTAAAATGGTATAAAATTCACAGACAAACAAACATCAACATACTTCATATAATATTTATCATACAATAAAATTATCACTTATATTATGATAATTTGGCATTCAAGCATACACCAATCATCATGCATTATACCCAATCCCACATGCATATCAGTTGAATATATTATTACAAACGTAGCTATTCTACAAGCATAAACAATGCGATAAGGTCAAAGTTACTTACTTGTTGTCATCGCTAAATTTTCGTAATAGGCTATTGGAAGTTCAAGAACTGTTCCATTTTTCCTATAAAATGAGATAACAAATATCTATTAATATACTATTATTTATATAATGGTGTTGACAACATTCTTTCATGATCTAATTATTGGTTCTAATATATTTTCAGTTATTTAGTTAAGATATTTAACTTTATAAATTATATTCATCTAGTAAAGTTGTAAATTTTATATTTATGGGAGAAATCTTCCTAAATTATAAAATACTTTGAATCATAATTGATAATTATGTTATTAAGCTTTTTCTATTTATATGGCCTTTTTAGTATATTTACCTTAAAGTAATTGATGTTTGCTATCTATTATTTATTTTCATTTTTCTTTTCTTGATTTTAGTTGACATCTATATTTTATTTAGGGTTTTTTCTATTCTAAATTTATTCAAGTTCCTCTTTTGTTAGTGTCCGTGTTGATAGTGAATTTTATTATTTTCTTTATTTGTCAAGCTTATCTATCTTATTGAAATTTTTATTTATATAGTTATATTTAGTATTTAGTTCTTTAATTATTTTCTAACATATTCGTAGTTTCCTAAAGTTTGAATATATATCAAATATTTACTAAACTTAAACTTTTATTTCATCGAGTAATTATAGAGTTTATGTTTAATAGTTTAGTATTTTATTATCATCATCATTATTATTTTTATATCGTTTGTTAGTTTGGTCACTTTATGGTAATTAATATTTATTTTCTAATTTTTAGTTTTATTGTGTTTCTCTTGATCTCATCCCAAGTTATTATCTGTTATTTTTAGGAATCACATTATTCGTAATTTTATGTTATTTTAAATTTCCATTCTTGAATAATTATTGACAATTATCATAATCTAATTATTTTGTTTAATTAGTTAAAATGTCTTTTAGTTGTAAAGGGTTATTAAAATATAGCACTTAACAAATATTTAAACTTATTAGTCTTAAAATTATTTATATTTATTTATAATATTTTTATCTTCTATTATTATTATTATTATTTGTTTCATACGAACAAATTCATTCCATGAGAAATTTTACATGTCTGTCGGCATCTTACGCCATCGATGTTGAACTAGAGGATGCCGGTGTTCGTGTAAATTTTACACATTCCCAAATGCCGGGGTTGATCCTTGAATTGCCGATGTACGTGTAAAATTATATGAAATTTTTGAATCAGTATATACTGACTTAAAGCTGCCAGTGTTTCTACGTACGCCGCTGGTGTAAATGTTCTATGCCACCGGCGTTCATTCAATTTTACGTGTTTTCAAAAATTACATAACTTCTGTTCCAATATACGCTGACTCAACACTGTTGGCATATCCACGTATGCTGCTGGCGTTAGCCAAGTACACTACCGGTATATGGTCGATGTTGGAACTATTCATCATCTTCTCCATTTTTCTTCCGTTCGTAATTTATATGTGTTATAACATATATGTATTATACTTGTATTTAAACTACTTATAAG
This sequence comes from Combretum micranthum, assembly GCA_024138025.1. Lineage (NCBI taxonomy): Eukaryota > Viridiplantae > Streptophyta > Magnoliopsida > Myrtales > Combretaceae > Combretum > Combretum micranthum. The sequence continues at coordinate 160,771 of JAMXBD010001112.1, read as the reverse complement.
TATTTTTCCATGATACTTAACTATTTTTCGTGATATATCAACACTTACATATGATTCACTTTATACATATCATAGTGTATAAATGGAGTTTTAGAGTGGAGTTTTACCTTGTTTGAACTGTTGTGGTGTTGTTACACTCCTTCCATTGGTCTGATCCAATCCTAGGATTAGCAAAACATAAGATAAGCTAATGTTTTAGGTATATTCTAACTAAAACAAAATTACTTACCTTGTCTTGATCCTTTTCCTAAGCTTGTATTGTATTTGTTTTGATCTATTGTAATGGTTGTGTTTTGTATATGTTTTGAGTGGGTTTTGGTTGCTGCTTTGGGCTATCCAGTGCACAAAAATTTGGTTGTTGCAAGAGTGTTTATGTGTTTTGTTTCTTGTTCATTAGTGTTGTATTTATAAGCAAAATGGCAGCAGCATTTTTAGCCAAAAGAAGCAAAAAAAATTTCCTCGCCAAATTCTCTTGTTTGGACATAATACTTATTGTATTGATTGAGTTACTTTGTTGTGCAATTTTAATTGGTTCTTATGTCTCTTTCTGTTGACTTTCTTTGATCTAAATTAGCCCAATTGTGTTGTAAATTTCGACTGCGACATTTACAAAGAGATCTCCATCGTAATTCTACACAATTTACACCGGAAATGTATTTATATTAATATAATATTAATTAATTAATTATCTTAATTTTAGGATAGTTTATTAAATTAAACGGGTATAAATATGTCAGTTATTTAGGTGTTCTATTTCCAAAATTTTATTTAAGGATTTCATAAATTTTCTAGATTGTCCTTGAGAGTTTATATTTACGCAATTAAGATTTTCTAAGCCTGGGAAGCTAAGTTATGATTTTGGTTCTTATAGGCTCAAAACTTCCTAATTAGAACAATAGTGCGATCCAAATATTTTTCTGAAGTCTAGATTATTAATTATAGATCTGTTTTCGTTCTTATCGTATATTTATAATACTAGTGGTTTATCTTTTAGTTATTATTTTATAATTAATAGGTTCTATAAAGAAGTCATCTTTTATTGATTTTGAAATGCATAGCTACTTTTAATTATATCTTGAGTTATTTACTCAAGATACGAAATCTTGTCTTTGGTATCTATTAAAATCAAAGAATTTTCTATTCAAGGATTTTAAGTTATAAATGATTTTATTATTACTCATAGATTTATTCTAGAGTTTTTTATTTAGTCCTAAGTTTAATATCTATTTTATAGTTGCTTCTCTATTCATTTTATTAGTTATAAAGATTTTTCGGTTACAATGGTTAAATTAGGATTTTATTCTTTATGGACTTGGAATTCTCTAACCAAAATGTTGGTATAATTCAAGTACTTAATTAAGATTAGATTCTTTAGTATTGATCAGCTTTTGATTTTTTTTTTATATTTTATAATTCTAAGGATTTATCTTTAAATTATCTTTATATAACCAATGGGTTTTAGAAATTAATCATCTTTTATTATAATTAAAGTTTAAGGTCAAATATAATGATTTGTTGAATTATCGATTCTTATCACAGAATATTATCTTTCACTGTTTAGGAATTATTTATCCTAACTATTAGTAATAGTAAATGTTCTAGTGCTATTTTATAGTTTTAAAATATTAAGCATAATTTGAAAATCGTTGTATCATTATTAGAGTCTTATTTTTCTAAGTATTAGACTAAAGGTAACTGTTTTTAAGTGTTACAGTAGTGATCGGTTTATCATCAATTATTATTTATTTATACTTTAATAATTTTAATTCACGGAAAAAATTGGAAGTGATTTTTGTGACTTTTTATTATAGTTCTTTATGATTTCATATTATATTTATAATAATTATTATAATCAGGTTATGTAAAATTAGAATGATTGCAAAAAGTGTTAAGTTCACACGTATTTGGTTTAGAACAAGAGTACAATGATCCTTATTTCCATCAAACTTGGCTTTCCTATCAAAATGCCATGATTGTCCCAAAAGAATATGATAAGTTTCCAGTATGCTTTGTACTTTCCAATAGAAAAAGAAATCAGAACCTGTTAATTACCTGAATTTCTTCACACTCTTTTAACAACTATAATCTATAAGGTATTTGATGCTTCAAAGTTTCCACCTTCAACTTTTTTGACAAGGTACTAACAAAATTTGTATAACACCCACTATCAAATCTCAAACTACACACCTTGTCATTCACATAGCATTTAGTTAAAATTTAGAATCAAATGAAATTCATCAACATCAATTCTCAACAAATTTGCATCCACTCGTGTTTCACTCATCGTTTTTTTTTATCAAACCCTTGATCTAAAAACCCAAATCTCACAAAAAACCTTAAAAGACACTTTTTTTTTACACGAATTTCTTTTCTTCTTCAATTAAATCCCATTCAAACCCTAAAAACACAAATTTTTTTTTCACGAATTTTCTTCCTTTTTTTTTTTAAACCAAAGACAACAATAACTATCAAACCCTAATCAAACAAATCTAAACGCACCAAAAAGACAAAAGGGATATGAACCACCTCAAGTTACCTCTAATTAAACTGGATATGGATTCTTAGAAACCTTCGTTCTAATGAAGAAACCAAAGCTTCCTTGGCTTTGATACCAAATGATGTGATATCGTATTACTCTGATACCAAATGATACTAATTTGGCAACTTTGATGCCAAATGATACGATAAAACGAACTACATCAACCTGTGATGAAACCTCTTATCAAAATCTAGAAACAAAATTCCTTGATCATTTGAGAAACCTGATGAAAAAATGACCCATTGCTTATAACAAGCAAGAACCTTGGTATAGGTAAGACGCCACAATCAATGATGGCAAATCGATTGATAAGTGAAAGGTAAACGCGATAGGAAAATCCCAATAAGTTCAATAACAAGTTCTTTTTAGAACTTAAGAGAAAACTCTCTCAATTTGTTTTCATCAAAATTTTTAGTCATATGTTTACATCCCATTGGTTTATATAAACTAAAACAAGGACACCTAAAGGACATGAAAATAAAAACTAGCGGCCTATATTACACTTTGGGCAGCCTAAAATGAAAATAAGAAAAAGAAATAAATTTCCAAACTAAGAAGATTAGCGGCTTATCCATTTACGTTGGCGGCTTTGGAATAAAGGCCTGCGGTCTTTAGTACCGGCATACATGCAATTTCCATAATCTCGATTGAATTTCAACCAAAGCTGGCAATGTATAACTTTTAGGCCGGCGGTGCACAGGTTCAATATGTAAACCCCGGTATTCTCAGTAGTTAAGAAACCCCGGGAATTGGAAGCGAAACCCTAATCCGGTCCAGTTTGAGTCTAGTGAGAGGAGCTTAGGAACCTAAATCCGGCTTTCCTTCGGTTTCATAATAAAAGAAGTTTTATAAAGTGAATGAAGTTGAATTATGTTCTAAAGTATATTTTAGACCTTTGAAAGTTTTCAATTCAGGAATTTTTCAATTCCGGGTCTTTCCGAGCTCAATTACGGAAAAGCGTGCCCCGGACCACGAACTCAAAAAATGTTCCGGAATATTCATTAGAACCGTAATATTATAAGGATTCCAAAAATATCAATTTTATAATTTTTCGAGCTATAAAAATTACAGTTATAGCTTTTCCCGTGTTTTCGTTACAACCGGTAAAGTAGATGTCTTGTCTACTATTCACAAGTACAACCTACACTACACAATGCCCATACCCTATTCTTACATCCTTACAACTACTCATTTCGATTTTCTTTTCCAATGAATTTTGTCCCTTAACTAATTATTACATTTATTACATTTTAATTATCTAAATTACAAAATATCAAAATTTCAAACACACACACACACACTAGCTAATGGCCGGCGCCCCCCCTTGCTTCCCCTCTCCATTTGATTTATTTTTACTTAATTAATTCAACTAAAACCCTAATTCATTTCATATATAAACATATTTTTCATTCTCTCTCTTCATTTTCACTTGTTCAAAATTCTTTTCAAGAGCAAAACCCTCTCTTTCCCCTCTAGTTGTGCCGTGAGCCCCCTCTCCCCCTTCCTCTCACATTTCCAACTTGTTTTCTCTTCTTTTCTACTTCAAGACTCCATTGGTATGTTGATTTAAGCTTTGGTTCTTCCTAATTTTGTAATGGCAAAGCTATATCTTGTGTGTTTTCTCATTTAATCCCAATGAGCTCATGCTAGGGACATGAAAACACATGAACAAGAATATCAAGCCATCACAAGACATGGATCTAGTGTTTAGATGAGTTTATGTTAAGATATCTTCTAGTTCATGCATGTAAACTAGAGATCTTGTATATATATTGATGTTCATGCCATGAGATCTATGATTCATGCATTATATTTAGTAGATCCAAAGTTTAGACATCCACATCTTCATGTACATGCATGATCATAGATTTATTTTGATTTCATGCATTGATGATCATAAAAATGTAGTCTTGTATATGTATAGTGATGTTAGCTAGTAAATCTTCATATATAGGAAGCAAGAACATCGAAAAATGAAAGGCTTTGTCAAATATGAATAGTTGGAAATTCGGATGAAATTAGGACCCTACTTTAAAAGCTACTAAAACCACTTTTGAACTCATATTTCATATAAAAAATGAAGGGTATGTGTAATAGATATCTTGAAAGAATGATTTTCATAAGCTTAGATGAGTTTAGGCATGATAAGAATGTAAAACAAGTGGTGGAGTTAGAATGAAAAATATTGATATGTGGGTCAATAGTCAAATTCGTAATTTAGGTCCATGCCTACAAGAACACTTAGTATCTAAGTCTAAATTGGATGTTTTATAAGCTAAATGAAGTCCTTAGATAATATATACATGGGAGCTTCAAATTTTAATGCATTAAACAAGATTTCCCATAAGGAAATGCAAGAAAATGAAATTTCAAAAATTTGGATTTTTACAAGAGGCTTGTTTAAAAACATGTTTACCAAATGAAAAATGGAATTTTTATGCATGAATGAGGCCATGATTAATATAGACTTTAAGAACTCATTTTTATTAGATAATAAGTGAATTTCAAAAATAAAAATCAAAGAAACCCTAAGGAATGTAAAGTTGGGAAGAATAGCTTTTTAGAAATAACCTTTATGAAATTTTGTAACAATTAGGAGTTCCTAAGGGTTTATCATCAAAAATCATCATGACTATGCATATATTGAGTTAATTACATGGCATTCATGTTAGGAATTCATTCATATGCCATCCATGCATGAATCATCAACTAGGAACATTTCTTATCAAAAACAAAGCAAATTTTTGAAATTGGAGGATTTACGGAACAATCTGATCCTACTGTTCCATGACCTTAATGTTTTCAAAACTTGAATTTAATATTAGAAATATATAGATCTTTCGAAGTAGATAGAGATCAATATAAAATTTGCGAAATTCCGAGTTAAAATGACCAAGTTATGGCCGTTTTAAGTCGGAGCTTCCGCAAATAGCGAGAATTCCGAATTCATCTAGTCTAGATGCATAGTTTGGATTAGTTACATTATGAGAATCTCATTAGGATTATTCTTATTAGGATTATTCTTACTTGGTAGGTGATTCCGAGCAAGACGACACGTTACCGCCCGATTATTACTACTAGAAAGACCGGCGTCCAATGGCCGAGTGAGTTCTACTTCCACTCTCAATTAATGATTGTAATTGTAATGTAGTGGCACTAGTGGTGTAGGCAAAGATAAAATGGATATGTATGATGGGGTATATGGGAATTATATATTTGTCTGCTGTTGATGTACGAAATGGAACTTAAGAAATATCGAAACCGGGTGTTAAGCTATTGACTGATTAGCTAGTATCTTGTATTGAATGTCTGCCAATACTTGTTGGTCACCTAAAAGAATTGAACTAATGTATATTCGACGTCAATTGTAATTGGATTCATTCATATCACGATGGGGATGGAGCATTAGCATTGGTTGGTTTTTCGTGATCTATAAAACGAATATGTTGGTTAATCGTGATCCATAAAACGAAATTGTTGGTTAATCGTGATCCATAAAATGAATCATTGTTCAGTTGACCGTGAGCTTAAACGGCGTCGTACTGTAAGATTCGTTAATCTGCTAACCCGGGATAGAGGGCGCAAGTCCATCCACATATGATTTCCGGTTGGTCATATGTTTGCTGAACTCATTTGTTTGATGCATACACTTGCTTGAATAATCACTTGTTTGAATGAATTGTACTTAATTGTGATATGGAAGTTCTTACTCACTAAGCTAATTATATTACGCCCCCATAGTTTTTACTTATTGCAGCACGAGTTTATCTGGCTTAGGCCGAGGCAAGCCACAGCACAGGTACCGGAGATAGGAGTTTCCCATAGAAGTTTACTTCATTCTTTTTGTATAGACTTCTGTTGGAAACTAAGGGACTCTGGATGACCGTAATGGACTTGATATTATTTTGCGGGGGAATGCCCCTTAGATTTTGTAAAGTATAATTATGCGTTTTGGTTTATTATCTATGGCTAATGAATGCCACGTTAAACTATTTAACTCCATTGGTTGAGTATTCTATTGTCGTAAAGGAACGCTTTACATCTATATAAGACTCCCGAAGGGCTCGGATAGGGAATTTGGGAGTCTTATCTAGTATGTGGTGGGCTGCTACGTTTAGAATACCCTATGGGGCGTGACACAATAGCTCTAAAACTTGAAATTTTTCAATCTCTCGTGTCCTAAACTATGTTATAGGCCTTCTTTATTCGCTTGACATGTGTTTTAATCATTAGAACTCTAGTCAATAGGCCTCCAATTCCTTGGAAAGTATTATTGAACTTGAACTTGATCGACTCTAATATTAATGCTATCAGATCATCATCACTCCGAACCTCCTTTTTCCTTGTACTTAGTGTCAACAAGCAAAGGACAATGATATGAACTAAAGCCACTTCATGTAATGCCCTCGATTTAGGATAACATGACAACCATTTGGAGGAACACAAACCATGGTCTAATCATTCCTGTATCAAGTCATCCCCATCTCTATTATCAAATCAAGTATATCAGCAGCCAACAAAACCTAAGTCATGTAAACCCACATCAAAAATCTTATTTTTGAAAGCATAAACCTGTCTTATATCCCGATTCCTCCTGCCTCCTTTTTTTAACTGCATCCACAATCTCATAAAAGCTCCTATACATAACCAAGAAGATGTTATAATTCTAGCAATATCCACCAAATCAATGCATATTCAAACTTTCTCATTATAATGACATGGAGCATGACATAAAGTAATATGTCCAAAAACAGATTTGTCATGCCAAAAAATCTCGCACTAAAGACCATTGATTAAATAATTCCTTAATATGAATACATACTTTTAAGTTTACACTAAAGAAACAATTTTTTTTTTTTCTTTTGCCAAACATTAAAGAAACATTCAAGAAGTAGGTTTTTGTATAGAGTTTGTTAACACTAACAGTGTTTGGTAAGGATGGATTTGATTGTAACAAAAAGAAGTGATCGCAAATTTGAGGTTTAGGTTACACAAAAAAGAAAGTAAATGAATGAAAATTAGGAGAAACCGATGGAAATTTGATCTCCACTCTTTTTTGTCTAATTTTAGGTGGAAAGTGAAGAAAATAAAAATAAAATAGCTTAAATTTACAGAGATGCCCTAATAAACAAAGCTACAATTAAAAAAATAATGGATATTTTAGTCCATTTACAATAATATTTCATTTTATTTCTTTCCATTTCTAAACTAATAATCCAAACAAAGAACATAATCTTCCTTTCCTTTCCTCCCTTTTTTTTTTTTTTTTCCTTTTCTTTTCATCTTATTTATATTACTTTCTGTCGATTTCTATTTTAGGTGACTTTGCCAAACAGTATGTAAAGTAAAGCTGCACAAGAGGAATGTTGCTTTAATCATTTTGAGAGACAGACATGAAGCATGTGCTTTTATGTAACCTCAACTCGAACGCATTTGCCAGGGAAATTGACATAAATTTCTTCCCTAGGACTCGGAATTTTGATTGGTTTTAGGAAAATCACCACGAAATGGGACTTCTCATTTTCATTCATGAGGATAGAAAAAAGATGAGCCAAATATATACATGTGAAACCTCAGAATCATGTTCTAGCAAACAGAGCACGATCTTGGAAAATCAATTAGGATCAATCTTAGTGCTTGTGGTATTATCTTGTTTAAGTCTAAAACTAGGATTACACCAATGTTTTGCAAACAAAACTGCTGTGTTATTTCGAGCTCTTTCACGTTATGTCGCAGCCAACGATACAATACAGATGGACAGTAATACAATAGGAAAGAGAGAGAGAGAGAGAGAGAGAGAGAGGAAAAAAATAGGCATAGAATCTCGGAATGATACTTCCATTACTGAAAATATGCATCATAGTCTTAGTTATTTGATCAAAATCAACACAACTTCTTGAAAATAAATTACATCATCTTTGAGCTTAAGGTTAGTAGCTCTAAAACAAGTACTCGATGATGGATGGACTGGAGGAACCAGGCCATGGTACTTTAATGGTGACCATAAGCTCATCATACTTGAATTCCACATCCCGTCCATTGATTCGACAATCCCTAGGTTTCACAGATGCAAAAACCTTCATCTCTCCACTTCCTCTAACACCAATCTCAACAGACCTCACTCCATACTTCAAGGACTGGATAGAACCACCAGTGTTCAGCATGTTGACCAACCCAATAGGAGCAAACTGCACATATTTCCCGCTCAATACCGTCACTGGAGACACTATGATAAGCTCAAAGTCGAATGGTTCCAGGGATATTTCTATGTTTTCAGATGCTTTTGACAAGACGAGTTTCTTGGACTGAAGCAAGTACATGGCAAAAACATGTACACCATCAACAGAAATGGGATGGTTTCCACTGTTCCATTCAATGTCCTTTGGATTTGTCTTGCAGGACACCTTGTGAGAGTATTGAGAGAAACACTGGTTGCGCCGTGTCTCACGGCACCATCCTCCACCTTGGCAATTGAATGCTCCAATGACACCATTGAACTGAAAATTCCACAATAAGGTAATTAAGTTAGATTTAAGGAATCAAATGATAATCAAACCACTTCTTTCATAATTCGAACACAAACTTACTTTGTTCAAGTTCCATATCTTGAGCATGGTCTTGCCATCATGGAGTGGATCAACAAACAAACAATCTTTGGTAGGCAAAGCATAGTATTCACTTCTGAGGATAGTACCATCAGGCAAAACAAGGCGTTTGAGCAATGGGAAATTATGCTTCCCAACAGAGTCACTAACATATATAGGACCACCAGAGATTGCCCTTGAAGCAGCATGGAACTCAGCACATGGATGTGTGGACTGAAACATGTCCCAATCAGGATGAATGAAGTTGCCCATCCACAAGCTGTTGTAGGCACAATGCACCATGTGACAACCTTGGAGCCAGAATGTCCCGTTGGGATCTCCAGATGGGTCGGTACACCAAAAGTCATCACCTGTTAATTTTTCACATGAATTTACAAATTAAAGTTAGTCCATCAAGCAGTATTAGGTATATCCTAAATATAAATTAGGTAAAATTGTTTCCTAGACACTTTGTTATACTTTTATAAATTTAACACAGTTTATATTTTTCAAATTTTTAATTAATATCTACTTTTTTTCTTTTCTTTTTTTTTTTTTTATAAGAGCACCCTTTTCTTCATTTTCCTGGATAATAAGAAAATATATACACATAAACGGCTCCAAAACTATATATCTATAGTACCTAATATTTTTAATTAATTTAACTTAGAGAGTTGCCTATTATCCATGTTAGTGAACAATATTAATTTCAGACCAAACAGTCAAGTCACGATCTAACTGCCAAATCAAGATTACGTTGACAACTTGGATTGCCTAAAAAACATAATCGTAGATATGGTTTTTAGGAAATAAGAAAAACATTTCCTGCCAGGATGCCACGAATATTCATGTTAAGAGTAACGTAGGGTTCACACTTCGTATTATTAATCTTGTGAAGCTGACATAATTAATAGAATAATGAAAAAAAAAAGGAGAAAAACTCTGGAAACGTACCGACACGACCCAAAGAAATGGTCTCGGTTCCGAGGAACATGAAGTCGTTGCAGTGTTCCATGCTTGCAATTACACCATTGCCCTTAAAATGCTTTCTCACGGAATCTGATAATGCCTTGAAATATGCCTTTGCAAGTTCCACTCTTCCTCCATAGTTCTCACATAACATCTCCAACAACTGTTCATTGCAGAGGAATAATTAAAAAAAGATATAAGATATAAGATAATTAAACCATTCATTAAGCACCCGATTGAATTAAAATATTAATTAATGGGAATATGTAACTTCACATGCAAGATTCTGATTTCATCCCGTAGTGTTACGTATATATTAGATTTAATTAAGCAAGGCCTTATCTATTGAAAGAAAAAAAAGTATTATATTTGGCAAATAGAAGAAGATTCAGACCAGCGTGTGAAAAAGACTGGTAAATGAAACTAAACGAGAAAGCTCCTGCGTTCTCGGTAGTTTTCAAATTAAAAAGGACTCAGCAATTGGATAAATTAAACTAAGCTCATTTCGGTGGTCAAATGAGATAATAAATAACGTGCCGACCACACTGAACCAATAGTACTATTGCAAGTGTCAACTTCAAAGTCAAGACTAACCGAAACAACCAACTCAACTGTAGTTGGGTTTTTCGTGTGAAAGCTAAATTCCCAGTTAATACGAAAACAATAAACGTAAGAAACATTTTTAATGTTTTGAAACTTACATGGATGACGTCCACCTTGACACCGTCAATACCAGTAGCCTCCAAGTGTGAGTGCATGCCCTCGTACATTTGATCAGCCATCTCCGGTGGGACCAAACCCACCCCGGTGTTAACGATCTTATCAACTGCCAAATCCTCCATAGTGATCTGGAGTCCAGGAGACAATTCGGGTTTAATCACAGTGCATTCGGGCAACCCAGGAACATTAGGCCTAAGCCCACCCCAATACCCACAAAGTGCATGCCATACATACACATAGTCCAGATTGTTGAACTCCTCCTTCAGGTCCTTGATAAAGGCACCCATGCCCTTACTAGATGACCCTTTTCCCATACTTTTAGGGCTAACATAGTCTCTAAATTTGTAGTTTTCTTGGAATTTCAAGAGTCTACAGGGCATTTGCTCACCAGCAACGGTGTGGTTCATGCCTTCCTGGGTGATGGGATCGGAATCATGACTAATGGACTGCCACCCATCGTCAATCAAAACAAGCCCAGGTGGGCACCCACCATCCACCAGGCCCTGAACCCCTTCCCAAATCCCTTGGGGATGCACGGTGAGATAGAACGCGTCCCACGTGCACCACCCGAATTTGTCCACGATTCCTGGAGGAGTTTTTTCCTCCAGGAGCTTGAAAGTCCCTAGATGGACCCTGGACACGCTTATGGCCTCTTTCACCAAGGCAAACGGGTCGTCCCCTGCGTGGAGGTAGAGCACCCCCCGGAAGCTGGCGGCTGTAACTTTGGTGGAATCACTTTCCACGCATACGTCCACGTAATCATCTGGCCCAGGTTGGATTGAGGCTCGGAATGGGCCTTCCAGGATAGGTAGCAAGCACACATAGGGCCTTCCCGAATCGGAACTTTCCAGCACAACAATTTGGGTCTCGTTCTCAAGGTCTCCTCCATTGGAACCAACCCAATGGGTGGTCCACCAGACCTTGAACCTGAAAATGCTCATGAACCTAATGCCCTTCAACTTGCCAATGGAGACCACGTGGCGGCTTTTGGGCTCGGCAGCGTCGAACCCCACGAAACAGCCAGGTGTTAGTAGTGTTTTCTCATCACTGCTGTATGGTGATGGGGTGGCAGTGATGTTGGCAGGAACATCGGAGAGAAAGGGGTGTCCATTGGCAAGGAAGTTTGAACCTTCCAAGGAAATAACAGACTGGTTAGTTCCTCCAACAAGAGGAGAAATGTCAGAGCTAGCCTTGCTCAAACTTGGAGCCATTGTGAAGGATCACACACGGCAAACAAAGCTTTGAGGGACACACAAGTGTGTTGAGAGGAGAAAAAGAATTTTTGATAAGGAGTTGGTTTCTTTAGAGAGAGAGAACTGCAAGGTGATATATATAGAAGAAAGAAATTGAGTTTAGAAAAGAAATGAGAATCTAATATGTTCTTAAGTTCGGTTAAGGATGTTTGTGTTTATGTTTATGTGTATTTGCAAAGCTGATGAGTTATGTTTCAGCATGAAATGTTTTGCATGTATTTATAGGCAATGGGGTTTAGACAATTTTATAGGAAAGTGAGGTGGGTACCACACAAAAACGGTAGGGAATTGGTTTGAAATTTTGTCGAGACTTGAGAGGACCTCGGTGAATGCTTTTTTAAAACGCTCTCCTTCATTTTCATGTAAATTTGCCACGTATCACCATATGATAATATCATCTATATTATATTGAACCATTTTACATTTTATTTTTTACATTTTACTCATATTTATTTACGTAAATACTAATGAGACAGTATTTTTAAAATTAATAAAATCCCGTCCATTCTAAGTATAATTAACTAGTAGTATTGCGTTATAATAATGTTATCATACTATGTGAACTGCTTAATAGTGCATAAACATTAGTAAAAATTTACTATATCAATCATATGCTAAAAACTATCTGTTTATTGCTATAATTTATATTAAAATAATATTAATACTTAACCCTTAATTAACCACTCAAACCAATAACTACCAGTATTAATAATTTTATTTTTTCTAATATTGTTTAAATTATCCATTAAGGTTTTGTGAATTGTGATTGGGTTTCGTTTATTTTAGCCTTTTTCTTTTTGTGGTTTGATCTAGAGGTGTGTTTGGTCGAAATTTCGTGCTTGTTGAATCTAGAAAAGGCCAATTTAAATGTAACACGAGTCATGAAATGATGGGCTCTTGACTTGATTAAAGTTGACGGCAAGATGTTACTAGTCGGTGGGAATAGGGAAAAGTAATAATTTTTTTCACAAGAGGACCACCCATGGTCTAAATTATTATGTACATTCCGTTAAAATCTTTTTTGAGATACCTTTTTATGAAATACTGCTTCAATGATATCAATCTGGAATATACGACCAATATACATACCCCGAGTCCCGCCACCGTCATCATTCTTTTATTTTACTTTTCCCTCTTGCTATTTAATTGTTATAATCTTTTTCAACAAATTTCAATGTGATTTTTACTTATATATCTCATAAACTATAAATCAGTAAAAGATAGATGAGCATTTGGTCAATTTATTCTTAGCAATACATTCTAGAGTATGTCCTATAAAAAAAAGGACATCGCAGTTGTCAATAATTCTATTTAGCATATCTTCACGGGAGGGTGTTGTGAAAAACAACACATCTATAGTAAAGAATAAAGATCAATTTGAATTATTTGATTTTTATTTATATTTTATATGTATTTTATTTATATTTATTTCTCATATATATTTTATGTGCATCATATTTGTATATAATATGTTTGATTTTTTTTACGAATAAAATTATTTGTTTTACATCTGAATAAGTATTTTGATAAATATTTGTTTGAAAATGAAAAAAATAAGATGATAAAATAACCAAAAAATGACAAAACAAGCAAATCTTAAATATTTCATAATTGAAAGATAATGAAAATAGTAGTACACAAAAAAAAAAAAAAAAATACAAAAAATCGGAAGAAAATATAGACTTGTTTGTTCGATCTTACATATCGAGATACAATATATTCATATTTATTTATACTTATAATTATATGAATTTATAAATATGTTATCAAAACTTATTGAATCCAAAATAACCATGCCTGCGTTATGTTTGTTTATTCATAGATATCACTAACATAAATAATGCATATTAAAATACAAATTACACATAGCAGATGTAAGGATTCAACCGGGTTGGCCGTTGGGTCTTGGGCAAGTCATATGAACCTAAACCTGAACCCGAACCTGCTACACTATAGGACATAACAAATCTGATCCTATAACCTTATAGGGTTTTCCTTTTATATCCAAGCCCACCCTACAGGGTTTACTCTAAAACCTGCCATCCACCCACGTACCTGTTCGAATATCAACCCGATTACCCATCTTACCACATGCCCGATTATTAATTCGAACACACCCTGCTTATTGTTTTTTTTTAATAAATTTAATAGACTTAACCCAATAAAATAATATCCTAATAATATATCAATTAACCTTTACTTTGCTAACTTATTTTTAAATTTAGCATGTTACTATGTTTACATCTAGTAAATATATTTACATTATAATTTTTTTTTTACTAAGACTAACGGGTTGGGTATCCATCGGGTTTTAATAGTATTTGAACCCGATCCTAATACCCTATAAGGTTTTTAACCAATATCCAAACCCAATCATATTATCCTATAGGGTTTTATAGGGTTGGACGGGTCGAAAACTCGTTAATCACCGACCCAGTTGCATCTCTAAGCAGATGTATTATATCTCCTTTACCCATAGGGCCTGTTTGGATAGTCTGTTTTTCATTTGTATTTATATCAAAATTATATGTATTAATTTGTCCAATTTGTATTTATATTTTATCTATATTTGATATTTTCATGAAAACGACCAACTTTTTTTAATCTGTTTCTATGTCTTGATAAATAATTTGTTAGAAAAAATTTGAAAAAAATATTTGTATCTGCCAAAAAATGCTAGCCAAACAAACCCTATAACCTATACCATTTCGGGAAAAAAAAAGTTTGACATCTTTACTTTGAAACAAAAGTATATGAACTTCTATAGTCCGTTAAGGAAATCATTTGCTCAATTATTTGACTTGCAAAATAATTATAACAAGTGATATATAAGTATTTTAGTAGTTCAATTATGATTTGATATGAATTTGAGCCGTTAAATAAATGGTAAAACCGGTCTCATTAAAAAACATAACGGGACAATAGAATTTTCCATTAAAATTGAACCATAAATACAAAAATTCTACAATAGAAATTTGATAAGAGAAGTTCTATCTCTACAAATAGAAACAACAACAATCATTTTTAAGATAAAAATTTATTTTTAGAGACAAAAAATTTCCAATTTTCTTTTAATGATATCAACCTTTAATTACCTATTTTTAATGAGATAAATTACATCGGAATATCACAACGTTTAGGGGGTAAGTTCATATGAGGTTAGAGAAGTGAGTCAATTGAGGTCTTCATTGACACGTATCACAACTTATTGGACTTTTTAAGTTTTAATTAAATATTTCTCCTTTTAACACATATCAACAAATACCTCAATTGACACACTTCTCTAAATATTATGACTTCTTTTTAGCCACTCGAAACATCATGATCTTCCAATATAATTTACCCCTTTTTAGTATGACAATATATTAAAAAGATTATACATAAAAAATTGCGTTAACATGTAAACTACTCTCTCATATGCAATACGATCAATAGAGAGTCTTGTTAAAATAGGTTGGTTAAAGGTTGCCCTTTTCTTTGGATAACTTCACTTACTTTCATTTTTCATGTCCATGTTTAAAAGCTTCTAGTTCTAGATACCATGGGAAAATAAAATTTTTATAACAACAAAAGATATGATGGATATATTTTATTCTACATACATGTATTTTCACTTTTCACCACCTAATGTATTTTGTGTTTGTTTTTTATACTTCATATTTATATATGTATTTTTGCTCTTTGTATCACAATTAGCCATAAAGTATATGTTAGTTTTTTAACTAATTTCATGATGATTAATTTAATAAAATGATATTTCTATATGTATTTAATTAAATAATATGATAAAAATTGAAAAGAACACTATAAAGAAATTTAAAGCTCTAATGGCTTTTGTTGGCTACCTAACTTGGGGATTAAAAACTGTCATTTAGAGAGCATGAAAATCCTATGTCGGTGGTAGCCGATTACCTCTTGACAATCATAAGGTGGCAGGTAAGAAACATAGTGGATTTTGTGAATCAACTTCTATTAAGTTTAGTACCATAACCATTTAATTAAAAAGTTTAAATTTATAGATGCAGTATGAGCTATTACATTTATTATTTAACATTCTTGGACAACTTAATTTTAATGGGGTTGAAATTAGTGCTTAGAGAATCGAACTCATGACCTCCTGTTATGATACCATATTATGGTTAGTACCATAATCATTTAATCTAAAAGCTTAAGCTTGTACATATGGTGTGAGCTATTATATTTATTATTTAACACTTCCCTACTTGTGGGCTGGATTTTGATTTTGACTAAGGCTCATCAAATGGACGACTTAATTTTAATAGAGTTGAAACGAATGCGTAGAGATTCGAACTCATGATCTCCTAGTCTGATACCATGTTAATGTTAGTACCACTATTATTTAATCCAAAAGCTTAAACTTTTATATCACATGGTTGTAGTACTAACTTTAACAACTTTATTAAAAAATAGCCACCCATCTACATTGGTAGATAACATGATCTACTTAGGATACTATTCCTTTTTTTTTTTTCCATCTTTTCTTTCTTCTTCTTCTTCTTTTCTATGATTTTCAAAGGTATGAGACAAGCTATCCACCAAAGCTAATGGGCAACTAGCTACTAACTTGAATTGGTCACTCGACCCACTATGATTAATTAGTTGCTCTTGGTAGTCGCTCCCAATCTTAGGTGCTAGGCAAAACCTATATGACTTTGGATTTTTTAACCAATTTTAATATTTTTTTCTAATTTTATTATTTTATATTAATTATATATGTCGAATAATATTACTTTGTCAATTAATTATAGCGTATCAATCACAAAATGATACATATTTAATGACTAATGGTAACTAAGTGGAACACACATATTTAAAGTGTCAAAAATGAAAACATAAGTATGTAGGATAAATTTGATATATATCACTTGCATAATTTCAAATTAACAATCTTATTTTAGTATTGGACTTGTGATATTATTCATATCATATGATAATACTGGGGTCAACAACATCAAAAGATTGTATCAACTTTTATGAATAAGTTCATTTAAGGTATCAATATTTTGAGTGATTAAAAAGAAGTATCAACGTTTGGGAGCAAGTTCATTTAAGATATCAATATTTTGGGTGGTTAAAAAAAATATCAACATTTAACAAAATAAGTCAAATAAAGTATTGATCATTGATATTGATGGAAAATCAAAGAGATTCAATTAAAAATTAATCAAATCATTGATACCTCAAATGAACTTTACAAAACATTGATACTTCATTTGATACGCTTTGTGAAACATTTATATCTTTTTTTTAACTACTCAAAATGTTGATATCTTCTACTGTAATTTCTGCTGTAATATTGATTAATGTTATCTCATAAATGTAGGATCACTATGTGCCTAGTTCTTAAATACTAAAATAATAATATCTTAAGTCAAATAGTATATTTGTGAAAAAATTATTGAATTACATACCTATAATATAACCAATTATTACCGTATATTTCTACATAAAAGTTTCTATTCAATTGTCTACAACATGTTATTGTCAAATACTATGCCATTGGCATACGATCGCTTTGCCTTATATTTCCACATGTAATAAGAATGTGCAAACCTGAGCTCATTAAAATTCATTTGTCTCAAATTGAGAACTTAAATCAAAATGTCAAAAACAGTAGAATCCCAATTTTATAACCATAAAAAGGTCCACAAATATATCAGCTGGAAGTTTTGTAATTCACATAATTCAAAGTCAAATTCTTATGTGGCTCAAAATCACGTTGTGTACTGCCATTATTTTCACTCCTACATCAAAGATCATGTCTGAGACAACTATAAATGTTCATCTCTTGTGTACATCATTATACCTAAATTTAATATTCGAATATAGATAAACTGTTTGGGAAGCCTAATAGTGAGAATTTGCATCAGCACATACATTTATCACACCACAATACATACTTAAATAAATATATTGATGCATAAGCAATAGAAAATAGTAACTACGAACATATTTAATTATCTAACTTTTGATGAAATAGCAGACCAAATGAATCGTGACATGTTAGGTCATAATTATAATCTAAGAATTCATAAGTCATTAAATAGTTAACTATATAGAGAATTGAAGCTATTAGATCATATGATTCAAGAATCAAATAATCTTATATTAGATTTATCACCTTTATTATTAGCCTTTAACAGTCTAGTTTGCTATTACTATTGATAGTTTAGTCTATTATTGTCTTCCATAATAGTGTTCTATATCACTAGTGTGACCTAATGATAGCTTTTCTTTGAATGTCCTTACCTATATTAGCTTTAATTCCAATATATTGGTGAACCTCCTTTCTACACATAGCAAACTTAGCAAATAAATAAAAAAATGCCAACTACACTAAATGTTTCACTTTTAATAGTAGTGCCACTGGGATAGGAATGTTATAAAATGTGCACTGTATGAGTTAGTCCCGATCAACTCATGGGCACTGGATCGATGATATGCATTGTATGAGTTAGTTCATATTTACTTGAGTTGATTTGGATTACTAGGATAGGAGGATCCATATTATTTTGACTTGATTTGGACTTTTTCCACCAATTTTGCTAAAGTTTCTATACATGTGTTTTTACCTTTCCAAATAAAATTTTATTTAATCTAATGCCTCTTACACATTTTATTACAATCAAAAGGGATTTTTCTAAGAGAGGTAATCATGAATTTAATTTTTGTTGATCAGGAATCATAGCAGGAGAAGATAATGACTAATAAACTACATTAGGATTATATTCAACGCTAAGATCGTCTTTGATAATTAATGGTCAGGAATCAAGAGTTAGAAGATTCAGTTACCATTTAAGGCTTTGAAACTTTGTACATTCTTTCCTTGTTTGCAATTTGTGATTACTTAGGATAGAAATCAAAATTGCATTAATCAATATCCAACTTTAATTGATATATTACTAGTCTTTAACTAGGGTTCGTGAGGCGGGAGTGTTGGGATCCTAACGTGGCACCTGATAATCCTTGTGTGGCATTATCATTACATAGTGTTGCAGTTGGAGATGGTTTTGGTATATCTAGATAACTTATTTAACTCATGGATATTTGGGAGTACCCAACAATAATATATATATGTATGTATGTATGTATGTATGTATCATTTATGTGTGTGTAGCCTAGGATATTGAGTCATTCCTTTATTGTTTGTGTCACTAAATTAAAGATAATAAATGCACCAATTACATTTGATTTGTCTTGTTATGACATTGTAATGGCTATAGGGACAACGATAACATTAAGAATTACACAATAGATATATTAATGCTAGTCATATATGATTATGGAGAACTATAAACTCTTGATAGATATGAACAATTTACTTGTGTATAATAGTGCATGGACCCAGTTTTTCATTTTTCGGTATTCTTAGTTTCATTTGGACTATCTGACCCATTTAATGTTAGCAGTATGTAAATCGTCAATGTGTTTATGTCTATGTGTTGGAGTTGATTATTTGTGTTTGTCTGACTTGAAGTTAATGACATATATGTCGGTTTGGAGTTATAAGGATAATTAATTGTGGTATCTAGCCGGTTTTGGGCCTTTACGTATCCATATATATTGTAGACACATAGCAAGTTGCAAATAGCTAAAATTAGGGCATCACATATACTATATGAAACTTAAAAGGGTGAATAGCCACAAGATAGACAAACGTATTTAATTGGCCATACCGTAATCTTAGTTTACTAATACCATGTTAGTTAACCATGGCCTTCACAGTTAACTGCAAGCATCCTAATTAAGTATAGCCATCTTAATCGGCCAATAAAACCCAATTCCCTATTTTTCTCTTTTAATTATCATTTATCCCTATATCTCCTGCACAAAGTGATGTGTCATAAAGCAAGGGTACATTCTGAACATTATTTGTTGGCACAAAAAATAGGGAAAAAAAAAGAATTTTTTTCAGTTTAAAAGAAAGGAAAAAGGTCAAATTTGGAAACTGAACGTTTTATGATTTGGAACCTAGATTTTGAAGTAATCAATTTAATACTTAGTCAAACTATTCCTGGTTATTTAACTATTTAACCTAATGCTGTTTGCTTCATTTAATAATGTGGAAGAAACAGCTTATAATTGATGCTGTCAGGTTATTACAATTTAGAAGAAGGTCTTATGTGACTCATGGAAATTTTAATAATAAAAGATTGTATGCCACAATCTTCAAAGGGAGATTAATTAATACAGCGTTACTTGCTATCACAGTTCACTATGAAGAACATAATAGATTGAGACTAGTCAATCAATAAAAGATAATTTCATTCAAAGATATCGTAATTAATATTCGCTTACTTACACTCATCCTAGGGTTACATGTTTATACTAAAACTAAGACAACTATAAATATGAAATAATAGTCAAGGAAAAAAAACTACTAGAAATGAATTGCAATAATACTAAAAAGGAAATAAATAACTACTTAGACAATTGTATTCTTGATTATGTGGAGCAATCTGCCATTGCCATATTTGAAAGATACAGAATTTTGTAGCTCATTGTCCAACTTTCACAATAGGATGTTTTTATATCAAGTTCCATAATGTTAACCCTGTAAATATTCACAATAAATATACTTTCGCTCTCTCTTTCTATACTCTTTTAACAAAATTTTACTATAATAATCGCCACTTGCCGCTTTGTTTTTTCTTAATCCCTCCTTTCTTCACTATCTTATATCCACGAACACACCATTTTCAATTTTAAAAAATCCATAGATTACCACTACAAATATCATTTATATGTTATTCTTTTATCAATCCTACCATCCACGGGTTTATTTCCGAATATCTTATTAGAGTGAAGGTACTACTATAATATATAAATAAATAATTTGTAAGGAATGGTAAGAGTATCATTTGATTAAAAATAAGAGAGTTTTATGATCAAAACCTAAAGTATATTTATGTTTTATCATATGACAGAAACGTAATGGAAGATGAAAAGTGGAAGAGCAAAGGCCAGCTTGAAGGCCGCCGACATAAAATCCAACACCGCTGGCCTTTCACTTCTGCCCTGTCGGCTTATGGACGACCTTCATGAAGAAAAATTTGACCTGAGAGCTTTAAGTCGCCAGCTTTCACACCTAAGCCGCCAACCTTTCCTATTCAAAAAATTAAAGGTTTTTTCCAAAGTCTTTCCTAAGCTTAGTTTTCTCTTCAAAACCTCTCTATAAATGATCTTAGCATCAAAAGAGATCAAGAACCAAAATTAAGGTAAGTTTATCCTCTTCACTTCGTTAAAGATTTAAAGGGAATGATCTTTTCCTAAAGTTTTCCTTTGGATTTTAAAGGGAAAATTAGAGAAAAACCCTAAGTTTTTTGGGTGATTTGTGTTCTACAAATAAGAAGGATCAAGATTGAACATTCTAGGTAAGTGTGAATCTTCTCTATCTTTGTGATGATGTAAAAGAGATATTTTTTTAATCTTGTTTAAATTATTTTTTAAAGGAGTCATATTTTGGAGAATTTCTGTTCTGTTGGAGATTTGTTATCAAAGGATCAAGGTGTGTATGAGTGAAGAATGTGAATATTTTATGAAATTATGTTGAGAATGAGGATTTGTTTATGTGATCAAGTGTTTTGTGAGATTAAAGTTCTATTCCTAAAAAGTGATTTCAGGTACGACCTTACCTTGCTTGTGGTTTGTGTTTAGGTTTAGAATTATAAATTGACCTAATTTTTATCTAGTTTAAAATTGAACTTTTACTGCTTGTGCTTGGTTGTGGTTAGTAAAGACCAGACAGTACTGGGATATTAACGTGGTGTCCTGATGATCTGCCCGTTTCGTTATCCCGAATAGAGTTGTACATAGAAATTATTTCGATAGTCTAGGAAGTAGTAAGAAAACGGCACCCAAGTGTGTGGGAGAGTCCCGACACCATAATATTTGTTTTGCTTCCATGGCAGAAGGTGAAAATTTGCTATCTTATTCCCATCCTATTCTATCCAATAAATAATTTTTACGTATATATATAAGTGATAAAAATTATTTATTTTTTAAAGATATTTTTATTTTTTAAATTTATTTAATCTATGTTAATTATCTATTTGTTGGAATAGGATATTTTTGAGAGGGCATATATAAATTCAAAAACAGCGTACATATCATGTCATGTCGAATGATGCTCATTCCAAACTTTGTTTCTGTAAACCTTTTTATCATCTCAGAATGTGCTAGCCCTATAGTTAAGATCCTTTTTCGAAAGTCCGTATATCACAAGTAACTAAAGAATATTATTAAACATGGCTAATGATTGAAAATAAAAGAATATCATAGATTGTAGTAGGATAAATTATTAATAAATGGTGTATATAAGATTACGTTATATTACATAATATATATTATATATATATGTCTGTAGGTGTGAATATATATATATATATATATATATGCAAATTCATTGTTTTTACAAAACGACCACACAAAAAAGGTGCGCCATAAAATTTTCAATCTACTCATTATTATTATTATTCTTGCATCAATTTTGAAGGCAGAAAAAAAAAAAAAACATAAAAGTCACATTAAAAATTAACGTTGACACGGTGTACAAAATATGAATGCCATACGGCATACATTACTTAGCGGGATACAATTCTTCCAGGGAATATATTGAGAGCTTTTTCGAAGCTAAACTCCAAACTGAAGTGAATCTCCTTTCAGTTATTTTAAAAGCCAACTCCTTTTATAAAGGCATTTTGATTCTGATTCTATTCCAGTTTTAAGGCTGGAGGACGCGTTCCTTAACCCCCTAGCATTTTCTTTCTTTATTTATATTATTTTTGGATGGTTGAATAAGCAAGAAATAAAATTTTGGTTCTAAATTATTGAAAATGATGGCCACAATATGAGGCCCAAGATATTGTTCTTCGATTCATACAAAATCCTTAAAACAAACCAACAAGTGCTCGTTCATGTCCCTGTAGTAATAATTCCACTAATCTTATTTATTCACAGAATTATTGTAGCATTTAGTCCATCATAATAATAATTTCAAAAGAGATCCCTATTAATATTGAAATATATATTTTTTTCCAAAACATCCCTACTTAAATAAAAAACCTTATTCAAAAATGAGAATCTTATT
This sequence comes from Combretum micranthum, assembly GCA_024138025.1. NCBI lineage: Eukaryota > Viridiplantae > Streptophyta > Magnoliopsida > Myrtales > Combretaceae > Combretum > Combretum micranthum. The sequence goes on along the minus strand of JAMXBD010001112.1, from coordinate 137,596 downwards.
ACACTTTTATTTCATTTTTTATTAATAGCAATTCTATTCAGTCTTTCTCATTTAGTGAATTGAATCGACAGTATAGTTATAGATATATCGCATAAAATGAAGGAAATGAAGGAGTAATTAACTACCTAATAAAGAGATAAAGTAAAATAAAATGTTAGAATTAAAACGAGAGATACTTATATTGTCCACTTATGTGTTAAATATTAAAATTCTAAAAAAAAATTTGAAGGTGGAGAGAAATCAATATTTCCATATTAGGTCTTGGAAGCAAAATACTTGAGAAAGCAATTATTAGCAAATCACAATTGCAATTTTTAAAGGAACATCCAAATATTAAAATAAAAATCAAACTTGCAATCGTGATTTCTTGCACTTGATACTTTCCATAAAAGTTTTAAGATGCATTTCCAGTAAATAATATTGTCATAATCCCAAGTTCTCCTGATTGTATCCCCACCATAAACTAATTAAATTACTTCATTAAACAAAATAAAAATAGCTTATATATTTGGTCTATACTCTTCGCTTCCTAAGCCAATGAATCCTCATATTGAATAAATGCTTAAAAAGAAATTTGAGAGAGTTGCAAATTATCAAGTTACCGCATGAAATACCCTCAACAAAATTTTCCAATTTTCCTTCTGAATCTTTACATTATTTGGGTATTTTGCCTGTCCATTTCATAGCCAATAACATCATCAATCATCAGTTTCTCAATGGAATTTTAATTTTTTTTTTTCTTATTTCTTGTTTTGTATTATATGCATCCTCCTACCTTATCTTGATAAAATTCCTTTCTTTCTCTTTCCTATTTCTTATTTCTTCATTGATTTAATACTTCTTTATTTATTTATATATAATTTTCATTTTCCTGGTCCTCATACACTGCTTAGTCACCAAGTGTTATGACCCTTTTCACTTTTTTCTTCTCCCTTTTACCTTTTGTTCCAGTACATGTCATGCCAAGGATGCAACTTGTTCTTCTTTCATTCTTGAGAATAAAATTTTCAGCCGTGAAACAAAATGTGCAACTTGTTCTTCTTTCATTCTAGAGAATAAAATTTGCTTTCTGTGAAATTAAATATGGCCTTCCTACCATTAAAATGATGACACATTATTTTGGAAAATGAAATTCCCCTAAGCTATCTTCACCTTTACTTTTCATTTTCAACGCTAGGTAGTTTATGGATATCTCAAACTAGGATTAACAATTAACACAAATATATATATATATTGTGTATTAATCTTTTTCTTTTAAAGTCTTGCATAGAAATTTTAAGATATACGACATATGAGGCAAGAAGAAAAAGAAAGTCAAACTTAAATTTTTTATATTAAACAAACTATATATTTACCATAGACTCATAAGAGTGAGAGATAAGTATATTAAAAAGAAACACCAACTTAGATATCCTCAATTATATTTATGAGTTTGTTTGAATTGTCTGTTTTTTCATTTGTATTTATATATGTGTCTAAACTATATATGTAAAGATGTCTAATCTAGAGCTATTTTTTATCTATATTTTATCTGTATTTGGTCTATTTGATATTTTTATAAAAACTATCATATGTTTTTCATCAATATTTATATATATATATATAGATGAAAAACATATGTTTTATATATTACTTAATTTATAAAATAAGTATTGTGTTGAATAAAACTCTCTTAAGATTTTTCTCCATTCATATTGAAGTATAAAAATATTGGAGGAAAAAATTTGGAACAAAACAATATAAAATTACTTTAACCAAAATCCAATGAAACAAATTTTAACCAATCATATCATCACTATTGCCACTATATAGTCACCGCCACCACTACTACACAGTCACCACCACCATCAATACAACAATAGCATATATTCATATTCACCATTCATCAATATAAGTGGTCAAGAGTCAATAGTGTTGGTAGAATTATAGTAGTGGGTAGTGGTGTAATAGTGACAATGGCAGCAGCAATAGGGACAGTAGGGTTAAGATAGGCAATGAAGTAAAATAATCTAATTAGAATTAATACATGATAACATAAATAGTATAACTATCCAAATGTTATTTTAGTTTAGTTTTTGTGAATTACAAATATTTTACAACATAAAAGGGGGAAAAATATTGTGCTTATATTTAGAACACTAAACATATTAAAAAATGTACTGCACTCCTTAATCCTTACATTGTTGTTGCGCTATCTCTTTATATCGCACCATAATGGAAACAAAACATTATCTTGATTATATTATGCTAGAGTATCATGTATCCATAATTCCATATTAGCTACTAAAGATCTTAATGAATAATATTAAACATAATAAAATTAAATTTCTGTAAGGTACAACACCTTAGCCCATCCCATTATAGAAAGTAAGAAGTTTAAAGCGAGCAGTATCCTTCATTGTCTTATTTTCTTTCATTTTTTTTCCCGAAGTGTGTTGTTATTCATTGCACATTTCCCACTCTTATTTCTTGAAATATCCGAAAATGAAAAACATAAAAAATATATAAAGTTGTTTTATTAAAATAAGTAAAGAAAATTGACAATAAGAAAAGACAAATTATAATGAATAAAATATACTAAAAGTTAAAGAAGAATATCTCTTCATAAAATATGAGACAAACTTAATGACACATCTTATCAACATCTATAAATAGATCTTGACCTTTTATTACGGCAATAAGAATCCTCTTATGGTGATAAGGAAAGGAAGAAGGCAAGAAACACCACTAAAGAAGTAAAAAAGTTCTATTTAAATCTTTTTATTTCTTATTAGAATTATGAAATTTAATTAAAATCTAAAGAGACTCCTAATAGTTGATTTTCCCTAATTGTTTTAATAATAATGGAATTCCAATTAAACTTGATTTATAAAAGTCAAAGAGCATAACTCTTACTAAATTGAAGAACTTGAATTATTAAGGACAAGCACTTGGAAGCCTAAAACAATAGAACACATTAAAAATAATAGTGGAAATTAAAGAAATGAATTAGATTTCCTTTAAGGCCAAAGATTAGGATTTTATGACAAAAGTATAAACGATAATCTCAATAGGATCGTTAATACAATAATAATAAGATTAAGATTTGGAATAAGATGAAAAGGGTTGAGGGAAATTGGAGGAATCCCATAGGAACTAAGCCAAAACAAGTACCTTCTTAAAGCCGGTCCGTTCTCCCCCAAGGTTGAATAGTAGCATCAAGTAGGTTTTATAGGAAAAACAGAAGTGTGTAGTATGTTATTTATTTCTTGATTTTCCTTATATGGCTTAGCTTAAAATAAACTGATAAGTATTGAACTATCAAAAATAGTGTTTTGGTAGCTTAAAAATGGACCAATACATATTGATCTATGAAAATAGTGTATGATGCTTTGCATAGCCATTCAGACTTATGGATGGTGTAGCTATTAACAAGCAAATAGTATTCCCAAACCCTCAAATTATTTAATTATATTGGCAGTTGAGGTCATTGTAATGACTTAGCATATATGCTGTTGATTTGAGGTATCCATGTCAGATACGGGGTTAGTTGCATAAGAATAAAGTTACAATTGGGCAAATGGTACCATAGGATACTAATTCACACATTGTAGATTGATGTGCTCTTGGTGGCAGAATATAGATAGTGAATTCAAAATGAGATGGTTACTTGTTAGCAACAAGTAGGGATAAAGGTATGATAAGTGCCTTTACTATTATTTTGTGGCAATTTAGTGTTAATGTTTGATTTTAAATAAAAAAGTACTCGTATTTTCAAACTGATGGCATTTTAGTACTTCCGTACTATCAACATTGAGCAAAAAATCAAACATGAAAAACTAAAATACCATTGATTTAAAAGTACTCTAGCTTTTTGTCAAAAATCAAATGTTAGATACTAAATTGCCAAAAAAAAGTGATAGTATAGGTATTTTCCCTACTTTCATCCCGCAACAAGTAATAGGTTTGAACCTTGCATATATTTGTCATTGGCAATCAGTACTGTGGGCTTAATCATAGTATCAACTGCTAGTAATAGGTTGTCATTTGTCAGATTTGAAGAATGAAACCTTAATCAGTTAAACCTTAATTGTCTGGTTTGCGTTGCTGTGGTTCTTATAAAACTATAGAAGCTAAAGGGTGTCATCAACCATGATGTATTGATGTTCCACATATCTTAAGTTCTCAATTATTTTATTATTAATTAAAAAACAAAGAACAACTACACTAGTGATGGTTTTTTTTTTTTTTTTGAAAAAATATATAATTGGTTTCATTTAGCTCAATTAGATGTCTAATGGAGTCTGATCGAATTGAATTAGAAAAAATGAATTGGATTTTTTATTCAGTTAGATCATGATGTAATCTTCTTCCTTCTTTTCCAATTTTCGCTAATAATCTATAGAGGGCATGTACCTACTCACTCTATATCTACTTGCTCGTACTGGGAAATTGATGATCTTATGTGTGCAAGAATAAGTATTAATCGGTTGATTGTGTTTGATATAATTATAGAGTTTGCAGTGTAAAATATAATTGATACGTTATCCAAAGAAGTATATATATATATATATAATTATGATTTATTTTTCTCCTTTTTATAAATTTTAGTAACTATTATATATTTTTTTCCTCGAGTGTAGGGCTACAGATGAAAATTGAAGTAGAAATTTTAATAAATTAAAGAAAAATATTCGGATTCAAAGCATGTGTCCCCAAACTTGCGTAAGGAAAAATACGCGGGCCATTATTCATTTATATCCTATGACACCATGCCAAGTGGAGATACGTGTTGCCTTTTCTTTCTTAATCTTTTTTTTCAATTTGGTGTGGTAGGCCCAGTACGCCGTATGATTCGACCTTCGGTATGTTCCTAGTGGGCGTTAGCATGCCGACAAAGGACACGTATGACCCTATTTAGGACCATCCTATTCCATGTATCACCGACTTCCCAACGATGTACTCGGCACTAAATTATGGAATTAGCCTCCGCGCAGAGTCTATTTACATAAAGCAATAAGCCACATTTTGTATTTTAGAACAGAGGAAAAATAAAAATTTAATAATATATATTAATTTTTCTTGCTTTATAGTTATAGATTAGCACATTACCTTCGCAAAGGTGAATAAGATAGCGACAATGATGTGATCATTGATGAATAGAATGGAGAGTTAGTAGATTATTAATTTATTTAGTTGCAATTTAGATCGTATTGATAATAGATTAGACATGCATAAAAGCAAAATAATTGTAAATAGTTTCTTAAATTTTAATCTCAAATGTTAATTTAAACTTTAAATGTTGCAACTAACTTTTTGAACTTTAGTAATTGTAACTTATGAAATTGCAACTAACTCTCCTAAGTTTTGGTATTGATACAAATATGTCTCTTCCAACTTATTAAAGAATATTTTAACATTTCCTAAACTTTATTATTAATGTGTTTTCTTATCTGAAAAAACTTAACATCTTTCATCTTGTTAATTTATCGAAGCTCACTAAAGTTATTTGCAATTTTCCCTATATAAATATACTAATATATCTTTGCCTTCAACCATGACTTGAATGCTAACTAAAGCCAAAAATGAAATATATAAGAAAAATCAATAGGTAGTTTTCCCATTAGTCTTAAGTAAGAATTATATTATCAGGTCGTAATAAGAATTCCATGAAATAGCCATCTTATAACTAAGAAAAATGGTTTATAGTGACTACTACAAGGTGAGTGAGGTTACAATTAGGAAACAAGCTTATTTCTTATCAAAGGTCTGATATCCTCTTGTATATTTGAAAAGAACCTAAAAGCTTTTTAAGATCAGCTTATAGTCAAGATATTAATAATGGGAAATGAAGACTAAGGTTTTGTAAAAGATCACTTTTAGAGCTTGCAGTAGGCACTTCAAGTTTCAATAAAGTTGTTTGGATGTACTGATGTCTTCAAGTTATGGATCTTGTAAACTATATTAGAGATTACTCTGATAACTTTGTTAAAGTTTCTTGAATGATATATTATTTGACGATTAAAATGCCAAGGTTAAGATATGCAAGTCTTTGTTGGGAAAAAGATATTTTGCTTTATGTGATCACCAAAGATGGAATTTTGTAGGCCTAAATACAATAAGGGCCACTAGGGAACAATTGTAATCAATAATGGTTGTCGAAATTAAAGTTCTCAGATTAGTCGAATGTTTGTTGAACTAAAGGGTTCACATTTTATTTTGATGAGACAAACATTGTAAAAGCATTTCATATCTAAAGAACAAATTTATTTTGAAAGCTTAAATTATTGTGAAATTCATCTAAAAATAAAGAGAACTTATGCAAAACTTTATAATATCATTGAAGCATGTTTTTGACATGTGTCAAGAATTTTATTGAACTTATGTTCAACATTAAAGATGTGAAGTTCTAGTGGAATAACACCCAGAATAGTGTCCACATGCCAAGAGCTTGTGTCTAGACATTAGGCATAATAATTTCATGTCGAGACTTTTGTTTATGAATTTTATGGGCAACATCAGATGCTAAGACATAGCATCGATCACTACATGCTTTTTGCCTTGTTGTTTTCTAGGTGTGGTGTGGACATTGGCTTGATATAGTAGAATTCCCATATGGCATCCGATGGTAAGTAGTAGAGAAGTAGACATTGGAGCATTAAATGCAAGGCCAATTTTTAAATATAAATACTTTTGTTTAGGTAGATGAGGACTCATTAGAAGAGCTTATTTATAATTATTAAATAATTTTTTTCTTTTTTTAAATCAAAGTTCTCATCACCAGAACTTAATTTGCAATAAACTAAGAGAGTAAATTTAAGTAGTGCTCTTGTGACTTGTGAGCATTAATTGCAACTTGTAAAAGAGTACTACTCTAGTAATTGAAAATTTGTATGTTATCAAGAGTGTGTGTAGCTCCAAGTGAGAAAAGCTTTGTGATTAATAAAAATGTATAAAGTCTTTGATTAGAGGCATATTGTGTCCATGGAAATTGGGAGGCAGTATGAATTCCACGTTACATTTGGGATTTTTTTTTTACTATCTCTTCTACAATTCCAACACATTATTATTGTTGTTAGAGCTAATCTTGCTCATTTACATTAATTTTCATAAAAATTGATAAAAATAGTCGATATATTCAACAAACCCACCCCTCCCTCTTGATTTATTATAGTGCACTTTCAATGTTAGTGTATAATTTTCATCCACAACTCCTAAGACAGATCCAATGGGCTTTCTCTTATGTAGGTGTTGTTTTAGCCTTCACATGTAACAAACATGAACTGAGTTGCATTGAGGGTAGCCCTAGCATTGGCATTATAACATCAAGTTAGTAGAGTATTCCAATAGTTGAAGCACATGGTAAAGAGTGAATAGGAAATAATTGATTTGTCTCCATATCCAAATTAAGATGGTTTGGTTGATAGTGTATTATAGAAGTTTTTTAGGAGTAGATGTTTGAGTTCCCTTTCCCATAGTACTTGACAAGTTTATCTTCAAATTCTCAAAAGTCCCTTAGTAGGTTGTCCAAGACTCCCCCCTTAATCCAATAATCAAGGGATATATATTGACCATTACACTTATCTAAGTAGGGTAAGTGTTGACTTGTCTCTACCTAAATCTGGTTATAGCTGTTTGAGTTTAGTCATGATTGCAACGTGCTTGAAATAGTCAATGGCCTTATGCTTAAAAAAAAAAGACATTAATTTAGTCTTCCCTCCAAAGGGAAGGTCTTGTCGAACTGCACTTAGCCTTAATGACTCGGTTGAAATTTAACTGTTAACATCAAGTATTAAAGAGGACAGTGGAAATAGTTTCAAGAGTTAAAATGTAAGTTCGTCTCAATATTCCACTAGTCTTGCAAATTTGTGGCAAGAAATATAAAATATAGTATAATAACTCTATTAGAAAGTTAATTGTATGGTGAGGTAAAATCAGAAAGTGATAAAACATTACTCAAATAATAGAGGTCTCATGAGAAAGGACTAATGTTAGATAATGAGCTGGCTCGGCTTCTTAATGATGAGAACTTTATACCTACCTTAAAAAGTAAATGTAGTGGTAAGAGCTTGGAATTAAAAAAAGTGACATTGCTTCACTTATATCATTTAATCACATCTTTTCTAGGAAACAAGAAAATGAAATGAGAAACCAAAAATCTCGACAACTTTACCTACATCAAAGGAATCAAGATATATAGAAATATAAGGAAGAATCCCAACATGAGATCAAAGGGGAGTATAATGACTAATTACTCCATGAGTATATTATGGCAATAGAATTTGTACTAAGATAGTATAACACTTAAAGAGAAGCGACATAGAAACTTAAGAATGTTATGAGAAACTAGATCTTCCTAGCTCTTTGCTTATTTAAGTAAATATCAAGGATGAAATTACTTTTTAAGGAGAAATGATGAAATACCTTGGAAAGTATTTAATGGCTAGGGTTATTATGGTAAACTAAAACAAAAAATATCCCTTCTATTTATATTCTTTTAAATCTAGATAGATTATCCCACTTCTTTCTCTCTCTCTATAAACCTTCTTATAACCCTAACCTAGTAACTCATGAACACCATTATCATTTTATAAGTTTTCTATAACAAATTAATAATAATAATAATAATAATTTTTTTCATGGGAAATTGAGGAGATTGAACAAACTGATTACAAGAATATTAATGTTAAGAGTTTGTCACAACAAATTCATTATGGCATGAATGGAGTACTCATAAAGATAATATGCGATCTTTTAGGGATTGACATGAATGGACTATGATGCGAAATTGTGGAGAGAGATAGGAATACTACTATGATTTACACATGCCAAGGTATTGAATCTCGCAATGATCTTGCTACATATCATTTATGAGGATTACAGTTATAGATTTGACAAGTGAAAATGAATTATAAGATGTTATTGGTTTTGATAAGAATTATGAATTGGAATTTTATGAAAAAAAAAAAAACAAAGATAAACTAGATTTACATAGGAGTATCATTCAAAAATGAAAACTTGGTGGATGAAAATTAATGATTGTACAAGGATTAGAGGAAACCTAAGAAAAAGAGTCAGTAAAGAGATGAATCATAAAAGGTAAAATTCTAATGAAAATGATAGGATAAAGCATCCTAAAACTGGGTTAGATTAGTACAATGAAAGACCTTATACCAATCTAATAAAAACTTCAACAGAAGTTTAGTTAAAAATATTTTTTTAATTAGACTTTGGAATTTTGAAAAATTAAGTTAGATTTTGAAATTTACTAGAAAAAATAGATCTAGTTAATTTCATTTTTTGTGTGGTTAGTTCTTTATATGATGTTAATTATGTTATGTTAGGAATTAGATCATCCATGCTTATGTGGATAATGGGTTTGTCTTTACTATTGTTTGATGGTTGTGTGTGTTAAATTTAATAAATCAATATGATTAAATTATATATGACAAGAATATGTACTATAGTATTATTGTTTATGTGTGTTGTGAAAAAATGTTTTACTGAAAAGCTGAAACGTATGGTTTATAATTTTGTAAAAGTGTTGAGAATTGAACTTCCACTACATGCACCATTTTTATAAAATTTTAAAACTCGCATTTGTTTTGGTATGAGGCAATACTAATATCTTTTATGAGACTTCAGTCCGTATTAGTTGTAAGGCAAAGGTCAATATTAGTTGTGAGGTTTTGACCTTTGTTTGTTGTGAGGTTTCTTGAATTTGTTATGAGACCTTTGCCAGTGTTTATTGTGGGGCTTACTTGTGTTTGTTGTAAGGTTTCAACTTGTTTTGGTTATGGGTTCGTTTTTGCAAAAATGTCAAGATTTATGAGTATATTGATAAGCGCATGTTTGTGTTTGGAAAAAAAATCGTGCTTTCTTCTAAGTTCCAACAAATTAATATGCTTCTATGGATCAAATAAAAGTAATTACAATTTAAATTTTATTTTGTTAATTGAATGGTTGTTGCATTAGTTATTACAACTCGCATATTGTATGGCATTGTGTACGCATGTATGCACTATTTCATACAGATGAGTCTTTAACGCATAATCGGTGTCTCAATTGTGTTCCCACTAATTATAATATCATATGAAATCAAACTACATAACTTAATACAAATATTATTCATTAAAACAACCACATTTTTAATCACAAATTGGTTAAGGCAGTAAAATGGGGACAACAAATATTTATCCATATACTAAGCATTTTTTACTTGTTCCTTAATTTTCAAATCATGATGTGATATGGATCAATACAATTATATGTGCTATTACTTGTATATTGTAGTAGGCACGATGTTGGTCCTATTGGAGAAGATGATCATGATGAGTTTTGCGATAAAGGATTATTCAAGTTTTTGCTTTTTTTTTTTTTTTAAGGCTTAATAGATTATTATTAGTATAGTAGTTTCATGAGTTTACATTTGTTAAAGAAATTTTTATTGATATTAATGGTTGGATTATGTCAAGGTTTTTTTTTTTTAAGATTTCTTACAATTTCAATGATTTGTAGGTTTAGGAACCTTTAGGCTTATGCTTCATAGTAAGCATACAACAAAACTCGTGGCTTCTAAGATGACACTTTAGGAGAGTATTTATGTACAATATTTATTGCTATGGAAAATCTATTATGTTTTTAGCCAACTATTATATGTTACAGTTAGGAGAGAGAGGAATGAAACCTAACCTATCCCATTTGGAGATTTGGATCTTAGGATAGAATCTCACTATTTTTTATATATATATATATTTTGCAGGTTTCATTGTCATGATATTTACAACACTTTTGAAAGTATATCTTATGGTATTTAATTTTTTTTAAATTGCAAATAACTCTATAAACTTTCATGTCAATACAAATATAACTTTCAAATGTTGTAAATTACCTCACTAAATATTGATAAATTAATAATATAAAGAACATTTTCTTTTCCATTTAAAAAAACACTTATTGATAGTGAAATATAGGCCACAACTCATTCAGCCTATTACCATTCTCACACGAAGTAAAAAGCCAAAGAAAGACCTAGAAGAGCACCAACTTAGCCAACCCATGAAGAGCCCGTGATCAATAACACCTTGGGTCCCACCTTGGCAAGGGATCTCGATCTTGTGCTCGCTTCAAGCTCATGCTCACCTTGACCTTGGACTCCACTTCATCCCTGTCCCAATCTAGGGGGCCGGGACATTGACAGTTTGGCCCAACTCCATGCAATCGCAGCTCCATCATCTCGAGCACCGGTTGGATCATTCACCTTGGGTGCTAGGTTAGCTACCTAATAGAGATTCACCATAACAAAAAAAATATGGTGGACTCTATTTTGGTATGACTAATTAATTATAAATAGTCATTCTCTTCATAAAAGAAGGGAGAATGATTTTTTATTCAATCATTACTTTTTGAAAGACCTATTGAGAAGACTTACGGACTAACTTAAGCATTATAATGTTGCGTTGGACAATTTTTCAAAACACCACTAACTGGTTCTTTGTGTTTACTGGGGCAAATTTCTACTAGTAAAATCAGCTCATGCAACACTACTTATATCAATTAGAAGATGTTAAATTGTACTTAATAAGTTCAACGAAATGTTTAATTCCATACTCCTATAAAAAATTAGATGATTATTTAAAATTTTTTAAAATTAATTATCAATTTATCAAAATTTAATTTGTATCCGTAATATTTAAAAGTTTAACTCAAGATTTAGTGGATCCTTTGAAACTTTTCCATCCGTAATTTTTATCGGTCGTATCTCGTATGTAATATTTGTTCTTTTTATATGTTTAACTGTCTTCCTTGTGCCTTTTCCGGAAAAAGCGATTAAGCTATAAATATAGCGGGGTATCGAGAAGCTCTTACTATAATTTTAAAGTTGCCCTTGGAAGTTGGAGCCACTCAACCACGTGTAAACGTATCGAGAAGCTCTTGATATAAGATAGGACTGACTTGTAGTTAAAAAAACTCAAAATTCAAAACTCGGAATTTAGAAATTTCATCCATTTAATTTTAAATGTCAGTTCGCCATACGTGGGGGATTTAGGAAGAGCCACATGGAGTCGTCTGGGGCAAGACATTGGAGTTGTTGTTTGGAGAGCCGACATTAGTACTAATTGCGAGAAGATTTAGGAATCAGGTAGCGTGCTTTCCATTTAATATGTTGCAAGTAACGAAAATGGATAAACTAACTGAAAGTAGTGTCCCAATAACTAATCAACACGTAACGGGAGAAATCGGATCACACGTGTATTTGTATGTGAACGAAGCCTTTCTCGCCTGAAAACGTGCGGAAACAGCATCAGTGGGTTCAACTATGTGGAAACGTCGTAATTACGATTCGTTCACTTCGCTGAATGAATAAGACTATAATAAAATTTATATTACAAAAGAATGAAATAGAGTTATAGTAAAAATTTTTTATTTAAATGATAATATTTAAAAAAAAAAGATTCAACATTAAATTGATATTCATAGGTTTGAATAAATAATAACTATTCAATATTTTATGTAATAGGGATTCATTGTGGAATTGCTATTTAGTGAACTAAACAACGTAATAACTATTCGTAAGGAATAAGACTGTAATAAAATTGCAATTACAGTAAAGTGAACAAGCAGTTCGTGTGGAGACAGTTTTGATTGTTGGATTCTTTTTTGTATCATTTATATTTATAGTTGTAATTTATTCATATTATATATGTATTATATTTATTTGATTAATTTATAATTAAAATTATTAGTTTTTTATTTGCATCTATTTTTTAACAAATATCTATTAGAAGATAATAAAAATATAATGCAAAAAAAATAACGATATGATGAAATAAACAAATCCGTAATATTGATAAAATTTTAAGTTTAGCTATTATTTTAGTTTTACATCACCAAATATCATATTTATTCAAATTTTTATTTGTGAAATTAATACATAGAGTTCAAACTTATTGAACTTTATACACTAATAAACTTTTACTTATCAAATTTATTATCCCTATCATTTTTAATAAGATAACGACTAATAAGGCAAATCAGAATATATAAAGAAGATAAGGTGTAGTAAATTTATACCTCCTTTATTTAAGAAAAATCTTTTATTAAGTAAAAATGTTTTTTAGTGAAAATTTTTCTTTTTCGAAAATGATATATTCATGTATTTTATCATAATTGATAAAAGTATGTAAAAGAATCTTTTGTTGTTTAAAATTAATGTTATTAAGGGTAAGTGAGAGAGTACTGAGTAGATAGAGTATGAAATCTTATCTATACCCTAAGATATTTAATACTAAATATTGTACTTGAAACCTACCTAATCCTACTTTGTATCTACCATATGTCGTGTATCATATAAAATCTATAGGGTAAGATATCTTATAGAACCTATAATTTTTTTCTTTTTAAAATTTTAAGATTATTATAGTATGTGTAATTTTATGTAACATGAAATCACTTTGTTTTTTAATATTTACTATAGCAAAATTGCCTATAAAATGTGGAAAGAAATTTAAATGTTTTTTAATATCACAATTCTATGATGTCCATAATTTGTGTATATGATATTTAAAAAGGTAATATAAAAGTTCAAACCATTCAAGTTACAAACATATATTATAGTGTAAGACATTAAATATGGAGAAATTTCTCTATTAACTAGCCTAAAAAGATGACGACCCCTTGATAATGCAACTTGTCTCTATAACTAATATCCAAAATTTAAAGCATTGAAACCTCCAATTATTTAGTCTTCACCCTTAACAATACAACCTATTAACATCCAATATGTGTTCATCAATAGTATTTGTCCCTACAAAATGAAGAAAGTATTAAAATAAAAATTTCATAATATGCAATATGAAGTATTGCAAGAAAGTTGGATAATTGCTGCAATGAAAAAAAATATAAGAAACTAAATATTAATATAAAGTATCACAAACCCCAAATAATATTGATGCTAACAAAAAATTAGTAAAAATAAATGGTATTATTATATTGTTTATATTATTGTACATGATTTTTATAATATGGGTACAATGTACCCTAGAACTCGTACCCTGTATATGGTAGAGCCCAAGTTTTAAAATGGATATAAGGGATGGATATATTATACGCGCACCCTATCATATGGAAGTAGGTTTCGAAAATTATATACCCAAGACCTATCTACCGACTCTTAATACTAACTCAACACCTACTCGGTCGAGCAGTATCCAGGTAGGTATCCTATACAATAAGGTTATGAGCTCACCCTAAATGCTATGTATAATATAATGTAATATGAAAAAAAAAGTATTATTTAGAGAGTGTTGATAGTGAAATAAGCCATCGGCCCACTCGATCTCTTGGGCCACAAAACCCTACAACATCGGCAGACCTAAGAGGGGGCCCACTTCTTGTGACATATTAACCTCTCAGGGGGTTAATGAGACCAGCACTGCTACTGCATGCTATGACCCAAGGCCTCCCTCGAAGTCCTCAACTTAGAAAGACTAATTGAGTTAATTATCTCGATTGGCCCGCTAGCTCGGCTTCGGGCCCTCATAATCTCTAGCTACTATAAATGCCTTAGTCACACCCCATGACCGAAGGGGACACCAACAACCCGACTTACTCCAAGAAGCCATGACTTTTTCAGCTTAGGTGCTCTCGCCATGTCGAGTACTAGGTCGCCTATCAAGAAACAACCCGCCCCTGGTATAACCCTAAAACACTATAAATACCCCCGTCCCCTCTCTTGACAAAAGAGGACAAGACAAGAAGAGAATTAAAGAAGGAAAAGTAGGCTTATATCTCTTTTGTAGCCCTGGAACTCCATCCATCAAGGTATTGTTCATTTTGGCCACATGCTGCACGGTTTTGTCCTTTTAGTGTCAACAATTCCTAGGGAGTCACCTATCATGGGATTGCTCTGCACAGAATACGCTTAACTTTGTAATTCCGATGAACTCCAAACATTACGCCAAAAGGCACTTCTGTGATTAGAGTTCACAATCTATATTTGAGGGGTATCACTTACTCCTCCACTTATAAAACTAACGTCCTCATCAGTTTCGTTACCAAATCCAGAACCACACCACGCAGCGAGGACACACTCCTCTATTTCTTGCTGGTGAACTGCTCTAATACTGCCTGTAACGTCTTGGAACTCCATCCACTGAGGTATTGTCCTCTTTAGCCACATGTTGTATGGTTTTGTCTTTTTGGTGTTAACACTTTCTAGGGGTCCACCCATCGTGGGATTGCTCTGTATAGAGCATGCTTAACTTTGGAGTTCGACGAACTTCGAACCACTATACCAAAATGCACCTCTGATTAGAGTTCCACGATCTATATCTAAGGGTATCATATACTCCTCCACTTATATAACTGAACGGACGTCCTCGTCAGTTTCGTTACACAGGCCAGAATCACACCAGGTAATGAGCACATACTCCTCTACTTCCGGCTAGTGAACTGCTCTATACCACCTGTAATGCTTTGGAACTCCATCCATCAAGGTATTGTTCACTTTGGCTTTATTCCGCATGGTTTTATCCTTTTAGTGCTAACACTTTCAGGGGGTCACCCATCATGGAATTACTCTACAAAGAGCACGCTTAACTTTGGAGTTTCGACGAACTTCGAACCACTACATCAAAAGGCACCTCTATGATTAGAATTTCACGATCTATATTTGAGGGGTATCACACTATCTAGACCTGCAGTCTAACTTAGGCATTAGAATGGCCGCATCGGGTAACCCTTGGCAACCCTTCGGACCTATCTTTTGTGTTCAGAGCTATCTCTATTAGCTCATATTCAACTCGTGCAACGGAGAGGAATTTGGAAAATAACTTCTCCTTTTCAAAATTGTAAATCAGTTTCTTGAAAAATGTTAAGAATTCAATTACAAAAAAAAAAAAAAAAAGTTTTCCACTTAAATGGATTTTAACCTAACAAACAAGTAAAGATAAGGAAAGCATTTTTTGAAAAATGCTTTTTCCTAAAACAAATGAGGTCTTAAGTGAAAATTTAACCACATATGATAGTTTATAACCTTTAACTCTTGACTTAACATTTAAAATCAAAATGCCTAGAGTAATTTCAACATTGCTTTAATTTTAGACGATACATGAAAATTTTGAAAGGGAAAAAAATTATAACCATACCAATTAAGGGTCTATTTGAATTGTTTTATTTTTATGTGTATCTGATTTACATATGATTTGCATATGTATCTTATTTTATCTGTATTTGATTTATATCTAGTTTATTTGATCTGTTTTATAAGTGAAAATGTTTATTTTTTATCTATATATGTTTTTTGACAAATAATCTATTTGAAAACGATAAAACTAAAATATCAAAACGACCAAAATAAGGCAAACCAAACAAACCTTGAGACTACTGCCCAATGCCTACTAATAGCCATCAAACTTCATTTTTTAATTTACTTTAGAATATTTTAATTTTGTCTTATTTCCAAATATCAACTAGATGGTTTCGCTGTTTTTCATACTTTTTGTCCCAACTGATTTTTCTAGTTGATTTATTTTATGAATAAATGGATTTTCAATAGTAAGTGTGACAAAGAACAACCTCAACCTTAAAAAGTAACTTCTAAATTTCTTCCTTAATGAACAATGTTATTTTATATGATAAGGGAAAAAAAAAAACAATCTTCATTGGCCGAGAAAAACTGTGGTATCCTCATTTTGTCAAGTGAAACCCTTAATCAAACTCAATCCTAAAAGGAGAATTTGTTGAAATTGTGTAACAACAAATATAAAATTATATAAAATTACATCAAATTAACAATCTTAAAACTTTATTTAGATCACAATACAACAAAGTTTAAGGTAAATTTAAATAAAGTATCAATATTTTGAGTGATTAAAAAATGAAAGGAAAAATTACAAAAATATCACCTATGTTTTAGTACTTTTACGCATAGTTGTCAAAATCGCGATTTTACCCATATAATTCTACGAGTTTATGATTTTAAGATACCCTTCCAAGTTGACTCATGGGTAGAATCATTTTTTGGTAGAATCTTACGATTTCAATCGAGCTTACAAGTAAACATGGTAGAATCTTATGATTTTAACCGAATTTACCGATTCTACCTATTCTAGTTAAATAAACTAAAATATAAAAATACAACTTTGTATTTACAATCTAATTAACTATTGGGAATTAGAATGATGTATCTCTCTTATTGTTGTTTCTATTTGGTTTCCACACACTCTCTTATCTTTTTTCCTCCCTTCCCTGAAAGCCCTTATTGTACATTTATAGAATTCATTCAAGTCAAATTATAGCTGTAAAATTCATAAGAAAACTTATTTATTTCATTTATATGATTAAGCATTTAATAAGTTGAAAATTTGATTCTCTTTTAATTTATCACTTATTTAAATAAAACAATAGAAAAATAATTTAATTTTGACTCTATTCGCTCTTTATATATATATATATATATATAATATCATGGATTAAGAGTTATTATGAAAAAAAAAAACATAATTTCTTTATTTTTTTATATCTACTATGTGTTCAAGTTTTCTACATCTTCTATAAGCATTTTTAATTTTTTTCAAAGCTATTTTGCAAAGGTTGTAGAAACTAATGTTTCGACATTTCGATTTTACATTCAATTCTACTGATCCCTTGGCGATTCTATATAGAATCGTGAGTTTGACAACCTTGCTTTTACGAACAAGTAACCTGAGTTTTGATTTTTGATAAATATATGATATTTGTTTTGACATTTGATAAATAAGTAACCTAAGTTTTATTTTTAACAAATACATTAGCCGCATTTTATACTTTTGCAAAAAAGTAATTTGAGTTTTTTTTTTTTTTTACAAATAGATGACCCATATTTTCATATATGTTTTATCTATTATTAATATAAAAATATAGGTTATATATTTGACAAAAAACAAAACTCAGGTTTTTTTTTTTTGCCAAAGTACAAAACACGGTTCATATATTTATTAAAAATAAAAACCAAGTTTGTTTGTTAAAATGAAAAAACATAGGTATATGTTTATAAAAAATCAAAACTCAACTAACTTGTTTATAAAAGCATAAAAAGCATAGGTCGTTATTTTGTAATTAATCCAAAAAGAAATTAATATTTCACAAAATGTGTCAAATAAATGATTAAAAAAATGTTTAAGTAGATGACAAATGGACACAAAATAGGATTTCTTATTCACACTATTTCATATGACTTTTTTTAACCATTTAAAATTTTATTTTTTTAATTGATCCACTTTGTGAAACGATCATATATTTTTTTAATCTCTCAAAATGTTGATACTATAATTAAACATACTCCCCAATATTATTGACTTCTAATATACTTACCTTTCTAAATTAGATTTCCTATATAAATGAATCAAACATGCTATCAAAGGATGGTAAAGGAGCTCAAAAAAGTAAATATAAAACCCCCATCAAATTCATTGAGGAAGAGTATAAAAATGCCCATCCAACTTTTGTTATTTGTCTTAATCTAGTTGCTGTTTATGTTTGTTGATATTTATTTGTGTATAGATGGTTATGTAAAATATTGCTTTATTTTGTTGAAAACAAAAATCATTACTTATATTATTTATTTGAACCATTTACTTTTTACCATTTTACCTCAAGTCCTCACATTATATTACATTTCTATTTGAAATATTCACTTTACAACTTTTTATTGAGTCCTGCATCTTTTCGGATTACGTTAGAAAAATCAATTTGACATGTAAATTAAGACCAAATTGCAACGATACTTGTATTACTTTTTGTACATTTAATCCATATATCTTTAAAATTAAGAATTTAAACCGGCTTGGATTAAAAAATAGGTAAATCTAAAGACCTAGTTTGCAATTATCTCAATTCAATAACCTCGCAGCTTTTATGAATAAGATATGAAGTTGAATCCGACCTAAATTGAGTTAGAAGGGGCATAGGGCTAACAATTGGTATTGATGGATCTTTTCTGATATCTAGTTTTACATAGATTCATAATTAAAATTTTCAACTGGTAATATAACCCGTTTATCAATTGTGCTTGAAAACCTTAACTTCTAATTGATCCATTTATTAAACATGCTTGGTATTAGATTTGAGCCCACCCGACTATGGTTATCAATTGAAAAAAAAAATCTAAATAAACCCCAATAATTATCAAATCTTCTAAAAAGACTAAAAAGAAACTAAGCCTTCATAGAATTAAAGTTTTCTAAAAATTCCTTTAAATTCTTAAATATAATAAATTATGATAAGAAGTCATGACCTAGACGAGTTCAACTAAATGCAACAAAGGAAATCATTTATCTGTTGAATGATATCATTACATTACAATAAGTCTTGACCTAATGATATATCACTATAAATGTCAATATTAGTGTATTTATTTTCAAAGAGAGATTGTAATAAATAAATAAATATTATAAAAATTAAATAGTATTGAATTCTTAAAATTGGTTTGTCATTCATCTTTTCTGTTACTCCCATGTGATTAAAGGCTACAAATGTATCGAAGAATTATCCAATTGAAAGAGCATAACAATTGTTTCTGTCATGTATATATTAAACAAAAGTATATATATGTGTGTATATCCTTACCATATGTTTACTCAATTCAAGACTCAAGTTTTATGATGCATAGGTGTTGATGGTCTAAACTGGAACATCGGTCATCCGAACCAAGTCCACCACATGATCGAATTGGATTGCTCAACTACTTCTAGGCCTTGACCACAATATTGCCACATAAAGTCTCACCTATATGTCCATTACCCTCACTTGGCACATAACTGCCACTCTTGACACTCTGTCAGTCTTGCCTTATATGTCTCTCGGCATTGGTCACCTCGTTGGATTCAACACACATAATAGTGGAGTAGTAGGCCTGCCTTTGTGTCCTTCACAACTGCTGTCAACCCCATTCATCCATAATCCCATAACGCTTACAACCATCGGATCAATCAACTACAAAATATCCGCTTCCTACCCATGAATACAATAATGTCGGAATTAACTCATTATACACATCTAATCTATGGGCTTATTACTATGATTTCTATATGTAGGTTTTCCATCAAAACGATATATCCAAAGCCCAAGTTCTTTACATCCAACCTTTATCGGATTTGAGTAAGCGACTATGATATATAGGGAAATTGGATCCTGTTGTATATACTTTCAAAAGAAATAGGCTCAAAAGTATAACAATATAAAATGATGATATAAGATGTCCAAAATATATTTCATATATTATATGAAAAAAGAAACCATGTGTGCCATTCATAATGCAAGAAAATCGGTTCTCATACATGACAAAACCTTAACATTTTATGAACAAAGCAGACTTAAAACACCTTTTATAAAAAGTTGACATTTAAAAAGAGATAGAAGAAAGAATTCTAATTGTTAATGATACAAGATTTCTACTACAATTATATAATTAGAACTCGGACATAAAAGAAATATAGAAATCCTAGTATTAAATAAGTTGATGAGTCTATTAATAGAGTGAAGCATTGAATCCAAAAGTGCACATATAACATCTAAACAAATTGAACTTGTTTATTAATTATATTAAATTTATTTGCATAAATTTGTTTATAATTGTGATATTGAGTTCGAGCCACATCCAAACTTACTTTCCCTTAATTTTGTAATATGGACATAATATCGACCCTAAGTCATGATTATTTCAATTAAAACGCTGAAAAAAGAAATAATAAAATACCGTGCAAGGTCGGGAAGGGGATGAAGGTTAGTTTGACCATCAATGTGCATGGACGACTAACTAGTTGCCTTCTCTCTCAATATAAATGGATATATACATAACGTCGTCCAGCAAACACAAAAAATATTTGAAAAAACAATGTTTCTTTTTCTTATTATTTCTTTTCCCCAAAACCGCGCTCCTTTATGTTGTGAATTTCGTTGGTTTGTCTTTTCTAATTTTTCTAAATATTGGTGGAGCCATTTTAATACTGGTAGTTAAAATCATCTAACTGCCATGTGAGGCAGTTAAGAGGGAGGCCCCATCGACCGACCAGATCCTGACCACCGCGTGAAGTGATATTGGACAAAAAAGAAAAAGCACCGATTGGAAAACCACACCTGGAGCTGGAGTACCATCGGCCTGGATTCATCGGATTCGACTAATTTTGTATGGTATTGAATGGTCAGAGTCAATGTCCTATGGCCGTTGCTGGTCTACCAAACACGACGAAACAGTGCACAACATCAAATAACCTGGTATTTATACATCGGCATGGTTCGGATCGGTTCCGGATCCAAACCAAAACCGTCGGTTCACTATGGAACCGAAACCAGAACCGCTAAAGTCGGGGAGGTTCGCGGTTCCATGGAACTGCCAGTTCTGACGATTTCAAGTCTGGTTTCACGTGAACCATGAACCAAGTTTTTTTTTTAAATAATAAAACAGACCTGCCCTCTACCCCTCCCCCTCCTCCTTCCCCGAAGGAGGTGAACGTGGATAGTCCGGATGTGAATTCGGGTCACTACTTGTTTGGTGACGTGGATCCTTATATGGATATGGATTATGGGACCGTGGAAGCAAAGTTAGAGGCGCGTGACTCGTGAGCAGAATAGCTCCGGCACAAATGGGGTGGTTCCGATGCAGAGAAATGGCGCAGCCCATGGACAGTTCGCCGATAAGAGCGGGTTCGATGTGGAATTCAGTGGTGGGATAGCAAAGGGTTATGCTCATGGATACTTGAGTCACAGCGTAAGGCTTTTTAATAAGTACATCTACTTTAGTTAATATCATGTACAGTATTATTATATTATTTTGTATGGTTTAGTGAACCTCCTAGTACCAGTGTTCGTTTCTGGTTTTTTTATTATGGATATGGGTTATTATGGATTATTTTTTATGAATTAGGCTTAATAGAATAGATATGGGTTATTATGGATACTTCAGTGTGTGCGTTTTCTGTTTTTTTTTTTTTTTCCACCGGTTCCGCGTGGACGAACCGCTAAGACCCGCTGGTTCGGCGGGTCCTTCGATGGTTCGTAACCATTCCCGACGGGGCGGTTCTCGAGTACGGAACCGCCAGAGACGGTTCGGGGCGGTTCATGGTTCGGAACCGCCTCGTGGTGATGTTTACTGATATTTAATATGGATGTACGTCCCAGGTCCCACTGCCTTCATATCCACAATGATAATTAATCAAAGTGATTATAAAGATAAAACTTGAACTAACAGGTTTGAAGCTTTGATCCAAATATATTAAAGAATCAATAGTTAATGATCAATAGGTAAAATTGTGTTGAACAAAGAGTTGAACAGTGGTTGAACAAGCAAAGCATGTTCTCAAAGGGGAATCAAGTTTAATTAGGAATGTAACCAAGTGAGCCATTATAAGGTTGCTGATTGGCCTAATCCGTTAAAAATCATAGAAGGTTGAACTCTATATGGTTTTAGGATTGAGTTTGGATATACAATAAAAATCCTATAAGGATATGGAGTCGATTTTGGATTATATAACAAACCCAATGGATATTCAATAACCTAGTACTATGATTTAAAAATATATAAATAAACACCTTATTAAAGGGGTAAAAAGAGAAAATGAGACATGCAGGAGCTACCATCTATTCTACCTCATAGAGATATTTTTTCTTTTATGTTTACTAAATTATTTAAGGATTTTAGACCTTTTCATTAAAATTTGTTCAAATCATGTTTGCTTAAATATTGTTTGATATCAGTTATATTTTAGCCTCAACAAAAGATTTAATTTAACCATATTTTTTAAATTTTATGTTATTTTCTATGTTTTATAAGTAATATATTTATGTGTTAAAATATTAAATCATGAATATGGTCTGCCACATACTTTAGCTATTTCACATGCATCTTTTCAGTTTTTCAATGTGTAGAAAATATATGTAGGAAGTATGATTTTTCTTAAATTTATTGTTAAATTTAAAAATAAGTTGAAAAAAATAGGGTTATATGATCGGATTTTAGGTTTTAAATCAAACACTATATGGCGGGTTTGGATACAGTATGAAAACCCTGTAGGGTTATAGGGTCGGGTTTGGTATATCCTATAGGATAGCAGGTTGGGTTTTGAGATTCATATAATCCGTTCAAAACCCGACCTAATTACACCTAGGTTCAACTCGGTTGAATCGAAAAAGCTGAATTTGACTCAAAACTGCTTATTGTCTCCATTCAACTATATGTGATTCTTCCATGAACTCAATATAAAACAAGAATTTTTTTTTTTTTTTGATGAATTAAAGGAAGACATTTCCCCACACGATTTGTTATTTCTAGCTACATCCAATAATAGCATCTAATACCATGGATATTACTTATATTGAACTTCTAATATATTTGTATGTAATTTACTCCTATTTATATATAATTAGCCGTGTATGGGTTATGGGTTCTATTTTCCTTATAAGTATCAAAATACATATGAGTTACATTCATTTTTATTTGTATTATACCAATTTGTTTATATATACAAATGTTGGACTCGTATTATAACTACCTAAACATGTTCAATAATTAAATAAATATTCATATATGAGATTGTTTACAAAATAATTACTAGTGATGACATTTCCTTAGCATTTGGTTCCGGAGAAAGTAATAATTAAGGGGAAAAAAATTGCAGGAATGTCCTAGCTATATCCTAAAAAGTTAAGTGAACTAATAGTAGATAAATATGTAGATAAAATAAGTTAGATAAAAATATAATTATAAACTCTAAAGCGTCTTTGTATATTTTGACATAATAGATATATGCACTTACGAAGTTAAACGAGGATTGGGATGTAAACGGGGGGTCTGGGACGGGTTATTCTGTCCCAAAACTCGACCCGAACCCAATCCGATAATGTATATTGATTATTGAAATAAATACCAAATAGATATATAAAACAAACTCTTCTTAATAGGATTGACGAGCTGTGTT
Source organism: Combretum micranthum (assembly GCA_024138025.1). NCBI lineage: Eukaryota > Viridiplantae > Streptophyta > Magnoliopsida > Myrtales > Combretaceae > Combretum > Combretum micranthum. The sequence continues at coordinate 113,663 of JAMXBD010001112.1, read as the reverse complement.
ATGTATATATAGACACCAATAATAACATTATCGTAGAAAGCATTATTACAATGATAAAATTTATATATGCTTTTAGAAAAGAGTCACTAGCTATTATTTATTTACTAAAAGACTTACATATACTATATATATATATATATATTATAATACATACCAACTCAAAATAATAATAATAATAATAAAATGATGACACTATACGACGATCCATATACTCTTGATTTATTTATCATTATATATATAATATCTATTTTGTCCGTGAAATTTAATTTTTATATTTTTGTGTTGCGTGGGAAAGAAATGAGTTTTGAAAAAGTGGGGGAGGTTGCACATGAAAATCGATTTTTTCTGAATAATTGATCAATGATTAGTAATTGTAAATATAATTTATATCATATCATGTGACTCAATACATGAATAACAAAATGATTATATGAAAAGTATCATTCAATTAATAAACAAGTAGATTCTTTAAACTAAATTTTTTAATTTTTTTACCTATAAAATTTTTAGTGGGACGGACGGACGGGTACCTATAATGACCTACCTCGGTTGCATCCTAAACGAAGAGACTTAAAGCTGGTTATTTTATTACCTTTAACTAGCTTGGAAACTTAAAAACACACACATATTTATATATTAACAGGTGGAACAAGACACTTAGCTAAGTGTACAGTTCCTTGTATTTCCCTGTGTAATGATAAAATATGTAGTTTCATTTTAAACTCTTAATAAACGTTATGGCAATGTCATGTTATACAATTTAATATAACTTCATCCTATAGTATGATGAATGTAATATAACACATTAATATATTGGTTAAAACAAATTAGGTAAAAGTGAAATTTTATATTCAAACTTCACACAAAAGTTCAATTTAATGTTTATATTTTGAAGTTTTTAATATCTAATCAAACTTTTTATAATTATATTTATTACATCTTTAACACTGTTTACTCTATTTATTGATTTGAAAATGACAATATATCAGCAAATTATTACTATTTTGCCAAAATCATCTTAAATTGATAGATCATTTTTTCTACATCTAAAAATAGAGTAAACAATATTAATAAAATAATAAAATTAATTATAAAAAATATTAAATTAACTATTTTAAAAAGCAGATGTTAAATTAAATTTTTACATAAAATTTTAATAGTAAATTTAACATTTTTTTAAAAAAATTTTACGATAACGAGGATATCTTGAATCACCCATCTCTATCCATAAATAATTAATGGAAATACTTGACTTTGCTGCATGTTTGTAGTGCTGTTGCGATGAAGAAACTTAATGATGTTTATTCATTACGTGTTACCTTCTGTGGTTGTACGTGTCATGCAAATGGTAACGTAATTGATGGCTAGGGTTTCCCATGTTGGGTTGGACTTGGGTTGTGCGTCTCGTTTCTCTGAAAGGGTGACAGATGAGGAAGATTAGATTTGTTTATCTAAGATCTGTTCTTGATTTGATTGACGAAGACTATTCAAAGTTATTATACCAGTATCCAGAAATTTGGAATCGTGTCATGAGGCTAGCTAGCTAGCTAAGGCCCATTTTGTTCCAGGGCCCGTTATTGTTGGGTTTTCTACCAACAGAGCCCATCTTCGACTGGTAGAGCAATTAATTTGGAGCATTATTTAGTCATTTACACAGTAGAAATGGCAAGCATAGCCACCATGAATCGCGAACATGAACAGGAAAAAATTAACATACCTGGTAGTTTATGTCCGTCGTTTCAGGAAAGTTGCTCAAACTGGTCGATGAAAACCGCCATTATTAAGGGTGTGGTGAATTTTTGTATTCCCTTTTATTTCAAATTTTGTTAAAATAAAAAATTTTCCGTTATTAGTAATTCCGATATTATAGATTTTAGCAAGTTTACTACTTTTTATGAAATAATTTTCAGTTTAGGATACTTATAAAAATTAATTACTTATTTAAGATCAAGATAAAAATAATTACCAATATACCACTTCTAAATTGCGACTTAAAAATAAGATATACAAAAGTTACAATACCGTACTTATATCGCGAAATGAAGAAGAGATATACATATTATTTTTTATACATATATCATGATTGGTAGTCGTGATATACGTGCTATATCGCGATTTCTTTAAGCGATATACATGTATCGCCTTTTACACAAGCGATATGGTATATTGATAATTAATTTCATTGAAGTTGTATATTAGTAATATTTTCCACAGCAAATCTAGATATGTATTGAACTCACTTATTTATATTAAAATAATTTATACAAATACTAATTATATTAAAATAATTATTAAAATACCGATACAACATTTCTTATATAAGACATAGTTTTGCCTTTTTTTTTAATATTTGCATGTATTAAATATGATATTTATTTATTATGAATGTTGCAAATATTGCATTAGGTTGTAATCACTCAAAAAAGCTGACATTGAAATATAAAAGAACTAGGATAATAAAAGGTCAAGCATTTGTACTTTAAATTTTTGGTAGATTTATCATCTTATCTTTAGATTTTACCAAATTAGTGTATGTATTTTCAAAATATGTTCAATCCAATGTTTCAGTTAAGTAATATTTCATAGACGTTTACTTTGATAATAGAATAATGACAAAACCAAATGCTTGTATCTTTAAGTTTTGGCAATTTAATCTTGCATCTTTAGATTTTAGTAAATTATTTTCTTATACTTTCAAAGTATGTGTTATTCAGAGTTTTCATTAAATAATTATTTGATGAACATTTTCCTTTTTTAGGATATGTAATTTTCTATGATATGTAATTTTTCTATGAAAAAAAAATGACTTTAGACGAATTTGAAAATTTTCTTTTGAAAAAATAATAATATATAATAAATTATTATGAAATCTTTGTTTTGGGCTATGTATACCTTTATTTGTTTATCGTTTTAGTGGAATTTAGAATTTAAAAGTAAATTGTAATTTTTTTTTCACTCCTTATTATTTAATTATTTATATAAGATAGGTATGGTGCATTGTGGACTTATGCATGTAGGAATCGTTTGAAATGAAATGGATTGGATTAGAATGGAATGAGTTCTAAAATGATAAATCAATTATATGGAATGGAATAGCTATAAAGTATATTTGTCAAAATTGTTCCTAATAATAAATGCAAATACAAATATGTGATAGGATAAAAAGTAATTAGACTTTACTCAATTAATGAAGCTAGAATGGAATAGCGATTCCAGTTTGAGAAGGCGGAATCAAATTCCCCTTGAAGTTGGAATTGTCGATTCCAAGGAATCGCCATCGTAAGAAATGAAATGGAATCCAAAATTGCAATTCAATTGCATATCCATTCCAACGTACCAAACACGACATTAGTACCTTAATACTCTTATATGAGAGTAGGTTCTAAGAAATTAAATACACAACCAGCTATAACTTTTAATATTTACTTAAAATCTAAAATCTATTTGATTGAAAAGGGTATTAAAGGGTATAATATCATGATCATCAAAACAAAATAAAATAATAACGAATAATATTGTACTCGTAATAATAAAAATAGTAAATGTAGTATTTTCTTTCTATGATATAAATTTTATATAAATGTGATATTTACTACAAAAATCATTTCTTGTTAAAAATTCAAAATTTGTATTTTTTTTATCTTGTTATTGCTTTTTAATATTATTTTACTGACTTTTTATATCAATTGGTTATAACATCTTCTAAATGGGAAACTACTACTTATTCCATTTTAGAATTCCCGGGTGCCATCATAAAATTATAAAGTTTTAGACAATCATATGAAAAGCATATGAAAATTACACTTATAAGTTCATTTAAAGACTGTTCTCTCTCATCAACTTTCTTGAATAAAGGTATTGCTATTGAATATTATCTTAGTATAACAACTTATTATAGTGTTTATTATACGGAATAACTTACTTATTTGGTCTTAAAATATGAGGTACCAACGTTAAAAGGACAAAATAGTTTAAATAATAACTTTTGATGACAAGTAATTTTTTAACCAATAAAGACTTTTTTTTAAGAATTTACATGTCATCCATATAATTATCTATCAAATTATCACTAAATGAAAATACTAAATCTCACATATTTACGAATACAAGCATTAATCTATTAAAATTTAAAAACATATCATTAAATTGCTAAAAAAAATTAGAAGCACAGACCATTGACATATCATTATCTCATTATCAAAATAAACATTCATTAAATATTAGTTAACCGAAACTGCAAGCACTTTTTTTTTTAAATATTTGTACTAGTTTATTAAAATATAAGAATGAAATAGTAAATTGTCGCAAATTGAAACTATAGAGAAAACCATGACGCAATTGGTGGCTAGGGTTTGCGTTTGTGGCTGGGTCTTTGATTTCTCTGACAGATGACTGGTGAGGAAAACACCGAAAACACCACCTCTCTAGAAATTTGGAATCGTGTCATGAGCTAACTGGCTAAGGCCCATTTTATGTGAGGGCCCGTTCTTTTGGGTTTTCTACCAACAGGCCAACCTTGGACTGGTAGAGCAATTAATTGGGAGCATTGCCGAAAAGGTATTGCAAAGCAATGAAAAATTTACCCATTCGGAATGACAAGCTAAGTGACTATGAATTGCCGACACGAACAGTGAAAAAATTAACGTATGCGATAGTTTTATGTCGGTAGTTTCAGAAAAGATGCTAGAATTGGTCGATGAAAACCGCCACTCTTAAAGCCTAAAGGTGTAGTGAATTTTTTTATCTTTTTTTTTTCATTTTGATTTTTTTTAAATAAAAATTTTCAGGTTATTAGTAACTTTCATGTCTCGTAAATATCAGTTGCTTATAGCCTTGTAATGATGGTGGCGAGTAAGGTTTCGTGTGTAAATTCATAAATTACATGTAATAGACGTGATTTAGTATTAATAATTTGATAATTATTTTTATATAATTTATATTTGTATTGTCCTTATCTATGCCAAATTTTAAAAGGTTAAGTGGCCCATTGTATACTTTGAAAGCTTACGGATTGAATTCATACTAAGATACAAGTACAAGGTAATTTGCAATTTTCCCAACAGTATAATATGGCATTTATTGTATGAGCACACTTATTCTATTTTAGAAATTTAAGGTATTAACATCAAAAAAATAAAGTAGTTTAAATAACTTTTGAAGGCTGTAATTTTTTAATCAGCAAATACTGAATTTTTTTTTAGAGAATTTACATGTTCATATGAATATCCATCCAATTATCAGTTAATGAAAACAATGGATCACACATAGTTCGATACAATTATTAATTTACCTAAATCTAAACATATTACATTAAATTATTAAAAAATTAAAATCACAAACACTTGATATGCTATTACTTTGTTATTAATATAAACGTTCGTTAAATATTATTTAATGAGATATTGAATTATATGTATTTTAAAAATATATTTATTTATTTATTAAAATTGAAAAATAAAAGCCTAAATTGTCATAAACCGAAATGATAGAGAAATCGATAACGTAATTGATGGCTAAAGTTTTGCCCATTTGGGTTGTCCATTAGGTTTTACTGGGAGGTGACTGATGGGTAATATTAGACATGTTTATGTCCAGATTCATGATTTGATTGACGAAGACGATTCAAAGTTATTACTTCGCGAGGGCCTGTTCTTGTTGGGTTTTCTACCAACACAGCCCATCTTCGAGTGGCAGAGCAATTAATTTGGAGCATTGCCAGAAGGAATTTGTTACAAGGAATAGCACGAACATCAGAAGTTGTCCTCAGATGCTTGTGGACTATATTTGTATAGCAAATCATTGACAGTTACATGCAGATACATAGATTAGTTACAAGACTACTTATATTCTATTTGTAATCTGTTAGTAGCATAACTAACAAAGAGTAGTTGTAACAAGTTCATTCTGTTGGAGAAATAAAGAATACAGTTGTAAAACTACGGAATAAACGAATATAAATACAAAGTAAGGGAAAAGGGAACTTATTCCCCCCTATTGTTCATGTAGATGCTTGCATGGAGTTGCTGTTACTCGAAAACAGCTATATCCTTTCATTCCTGTAACAAACAAGACAAACAAACCAAGTGAAATAAAACATATATTGTGTTAGCAATCGGGAAGAGAGTGAGATAGAAAGAACGAGAATTACAAAGAAAATTAGGGTTTGATCTTACACAGAGGAGGAGGAAAAGACGAGAGGCAGGTGTAGTGAAGTAATTCACTAATTAGGGTTACATTGGGTGTACTGAGCTGAGTCGAGGAGAGTGGGCTGGGCTTTGGACTAAAGGCCGGTAATATTTGGTGCTTCGTGAATCCGTCGTGTCCGATTAGAGACTTTCAGTGGTATTCGTCCACAATGTCCACTCGATCAGGAGGAATTCGTTAAACTGCAAAATTTGGTATATTCATTAGCAGACACTATGAAAGCCATGCAAATGCAGATGCAAGATTCGATGAAATCCAATTCGTTGATGCATCAAAATTTGCAGGAACTAAATGCCACTGTTAATTCTTCTATCCAACAATTTGGAGAGAAGATTGCTAATTTGAGGAATCAGACTGATAATAATGGAGTTCAACAGGAAAATTTAGATGCATCACAGTCATCATTTTCCGTGGCAGATTCCTTGTTGAAAGGAATTAAATTGGAAATTCCGAAATTTTTTGGTCAAGATCCATTGGGATAGATATATCAAGCATAGAAATTTTTTAATTTCCATAAAGTTCCTGAGGAACAACGGTTAGACATTGCTACGTTTGCAATGGAAGTGAAGCATTACAGTTTGTTCAATGGCTCGAACAAAACAAGCAGTTGAGTACATGGTCTCAATTTTTGCTTTCTATCAAATCTCGTTTTGGTCCATCTGAATACGAGGATTTTCAAGGTGCTTTGTCCAAGTTAACTCAAAGGAAATCAGTTAGTGACTATCAGAAAGAGTTTGAGGCTTTATCAAATCAAGTCACTGGTATTTCTGAATCTTTTCTTTTGAGTTGTTTTGTATCAGGATTAAAGAGTCATATTCGTAAGGAGGTTCAGATTGCTAAACCTACTTCTTTACACCATGCTATTTGGCTTGCCAAAATGCATGAATCCAAATTTTTTGATAGTTCTTTTCGTCCCAAACATTCATTTTCACAACCATACACTTCTAACCCAAACACAATATCTCTTAATACACATTCCCATTCTACAGAACCAAATTCTTATTCACATACTTTAGCCATACACACAATCCCAAACACTAACCCTTCTGCCACTTCTACCTTGCAATTTTCTAAACCATTACAGTCCCATCCTAAACCATTACCAATTCGGAAAATGACTCAAGCTGAAATACAAGAGAAATGTGATAAAGGACTTTGTTTTCATTGTGATGAGAAATATTCTCGTCAACACAAATGTAAAGCCAAGTTTTTGTTGTTGTTGGATATAGGAGATGGTGAGGGTGACGAACCGGAGCAGGAGGAATATTAAGAGGTTTTGCATTTTGATGAGGGCACTATTAGTTATCATGCCTTGTCAGGACATACCATTTCGTGGTAAAGTGAAGGGACATGATATATCTGTTTTAGTGGATTAGGGCAGTACTCATAATTTTGTACAATCCCGAATAGCAAAACATTTGGGGTTGCCTATAGTGCAATCAAGGCAATTTAATGTGATGATAGGGAATGGTAGTAAGTTGTCGTGTGAAGGCCACTGTGAGAATGTTGAGGTGGATATTTAGGGTCTAACTTTTCAGGAAACATTCTATGTTTTTCCTATACAAGGAGCAGATTTCATGTTTGGTGTCCAGTGGTTACAGAAGTTAGGACCTGTCACAATTGATTATAGTTCTCTTACTATGCAATTTGTGAACAGTGGATCAATGGTGGTGCTAAAGAGAGATAATCAGCATTCTTTGTTGCAGATTTCAAATCGTCAACTTCGCAAGTTGATTCAGCATGATGCTGTGGTTTCTTATTTTCATTTAGTGGCTCAGGAGGTAAATTCTAACTCATGTTGCATTACCACCAACAATAGAGATTTAGATCATCTATTGGATAGCTATGCATCAATTTTTGAAGCACCTTCATCATTGCCTCCATGAAGGAATGTTCAACACAGGATTCAGTTAGTGAAAGGAGCCTCTACTGTTAATGTTAAGCCATATAGATATCCCCATTTTCAAAAGAATGAAATTGAGAAACAAGTTTCTGGAATGTTAGACTTGGGAATTATACAGCATAGTAACAGCCTTTTTCTAGTCCAGTGCTTTTGGTTAAGAAGAAAGATGGGACTTGGCGTTTTTGTATTGACTATAGGCTTTGAATCAAGTGACAGTAAAAGATGAGTTTCCCATTCCTACAATAGATGAATTGTTGGATGAGTTGTATGGTGCTTCATGTTTTTCCAAATTGGATTTGCAATCAGGTTATCATCAAATTAGGATGCATTCTGATGATATTGAGAAGACTGCCTTTAGAACACATCAGGGTCATTATGAATTTTTGGTAATGCCCTTTGGATTGTCAAATGCCTCGACTACTTTTTAGTCTATAATGAATCGGATTTTTCAACCTTATCTTCGTAAATTTGTCATAGTGTTTTTTGATGACATATTGGATTATAGTAAGCATATGACAGATCATTTGACTCATCTTGAGTTGGTGTTGAAGATATTACAGCAACATGAATTTTATTTAAAAGGCAGTAAGTGTCTTTTTGGCAAGGATTCCATTGAGTATTTGGGACACATTGTGTCTGCTCAAGGGGTCAGTCCTGATCGGCTAAAGTTCAAGGAGTTCAACAATGGCCAGTTCCACAATCTGTGAAGCAATTACGAGCTTTCTTGGGCTTATCAGGTTACTATAGACGATTTATTAAGGGATATGCTCATATTGCAGGACCCTTAACTGACCTATTGCAGAAAGACAAATTTGAGTGGTCAGAGTCAGCTTTAGCTTTTCAACATCTGAAGCAGGCATTAGTTCAAGCCCGATTTTGAAATTACCAGATTTTTCCAAACAGTTCGTGATTGAGACAGATGCCTCTGGTACAGCTATAGGTGTTTCTATTAGGAAGAATTTCCTGTTTCATATTTCAGCAAGAAATTGCCCATCCATTTGCGGAAGGCTTCAGCTTATGTAAGGGAACTGTATGGTATTGTGGAAGCAGTACGAAAGTGGAGACAATATGTGTTGGGGACTCATTTTATGATTCGCACGGATCATAAAAGTTTGAAAGAAATTCTTTCATAGGTTATTCAAACTCCTAACCAACAAAAATACTTATCCAAATTGTTGGGTTATGATTACTCTATCACTTATAAAGCTGGCAAAGACAATGTTGTGGCAGATGCCTTGTCAAGACAACATGGTGAGGAGGGACAAATTTTTGGATTGTCTGCACCCTGTTTCTCTAGTATGGATATTCTTAAACAGGAATATCAGACACTTCCAGTATTTTTACATGTTATTTCTGACTTAGCAAATGGGTTGTATCATAAACATTCCTTGATTTAGAAAAATGGATTTTTGTTTTTCCATAATCGATTGTTTTTTGTTCCCACTTCAAGTTTGATGCCTCTTATTTTGAAGGAATTTCATACAACCCCTATTGCTGGTCATTTTGGTTTTCTCAAGACATATAAGAGAATTGCAGCTGAGTTTTTTTGGGAAGGCATGTGGACTGATATTGAGCAATTTGTGCGGAACTGTTTAACTTGCCAATAGGTAAAGTATGTTACTCGATCACCAGCTAGGTTACTAGTTCCATTACCTATACCTGATAGAGTTTGGGAAGACGTGAGCATGTATTTTATCACGTGCCTTCCTAAATCTCAGGGTTATACTGTTATTTTGGTGGTTGTAGACAGACTTTCTAAGTACTGTCATTTGGGGACATTGGATACACATTTCACAGCTACTAAAGTTGCTGCTTTGTTTTTACATATGTTGATAAGATTACATGGTATTCCTCGGACTATTGTTTCGATCGAGATGCAATTTTTATGAGTCGATTTTGGAAAGAGATTTTCACTTTGAGTGGAACTTAACTGTGTATGAGTTCAGCTTATCACCCACAATCCGATGGGTAAACAGAGGTTCTTAATCGGACTATTCAACAGTATTCAAGGTGCTTTGTGATAGAACAACCTCACACTTGGGTTAAGTTCCTTCCATGGGCAGAATTTGCCTATAATTGTTCGTTTCATGAAGGGGCTAAGACTACACCGTTTGAAGTAGTATATGGTCGACCTCCACCTTCTATTACTTCTTATGTTCGAGGCACATCCAAATTGGATGCAGTCGATCAGGAATTGCTAACTAGAGATCAAATTCTGTCTTCATTGAAGACTAATTTGCAAGGGGCTCAACAAAGAATTAAAGCTATTGCTGATACGCATCGGACTAATGTCACGTTTGTACCAGGAGACTTGGTGATGGTGAAGCTCAGACCTTACAAGCAAGTCTCAATTGCCAACAACTTTCATAAGTTGTCTAAACGTTACTATGGGCCTTATAAGGCGCTTCAAAAGGTGGGGGAGTGTGCCTATAAGGTTGAGCTTCCACCTAGCTCCAAGATCCATAACGTATTTCATGTTTCTGTTTTGAAGAGGCATTTTGGATCATCTACACCATCTTTGGATCTACCTACAGAGGCTATTGCTAGTCATCCTTTGCTAGAACCACTGGGTATTGTGAATTCTAGGGTTTTGATGGTGAATGGACGACCTCTTAAACAGATTTTGGTTTCGTGGAAGGGTCTTGCCTTAGAAGATGCTACGTGGGAAGATTATAATCAATTTTCCCAGATTTATCCGAATTACAACCTTGCGAACAAGGTTGTCTTTTCAGAAGGGGAGTCATCTGTTACAAGGAATAGCACGAGGATCAGAAGCTGTCCTCAGAAGCTTGTGGACTATATTTATACAGCAGATCATTGACAGTTACATGCAGATACATAGATTAGTTACAAAGACTAGTTATAATCTAGTTGTAACCTGTTAGTAGCATAACTAACAAAGAGTAGTTGTAACAAGTTCAGTTCTGTTGGAGAAATAACAGAATACAGTTGTAAAACTACGGAATAAACGGATATAAATACAAAGTAAGGGAAAAGGGAACTTATTCCCCCCTATTGCTCATGTAGATGCTTGCATGGAGTCTACTGTTACTCGAAAACAGCTATATCCTTTCATTCCTATAACAAACAAGACAAATAAACCAAGTGAAATAAAACATATATTGTGTTAGCAATCGGGAAGAGAGTGAGATAGAAAGAACAGAGAAATTACAAAGAAAACTAGGGTTTGATCTTACACAGAGGAGGAAGAAAAAAACGAGAGGCAGGTGTAGTGAAGTGATTCACTAATTAGGGTTACATTGGATGTACTGAGCTAAGCCGAGTAGAGTGGGCTGGGCTTTGGACTTAAGGCCGTAATAGAATTACAAAGCAATAGAAAATTTACACATTAAGAATAGTTGATACTTGCTAGAACTGGTCGATGAAAACCACCGTTATTAAGGGTGCGATGATTTTTTTTTTATTTCAATGATTGTTACAATAAAAATTTCGCGATTAGTAGATCACATTATCTATAAGTTGCTTGAGAAGTTATTTAACATATTAAGTCAGCTTTTTAAATAACCATTCATTTTAAGCCATTCTCTACTTTATCCATGAGTTACATAAATAAGGTTTTTTTTTTTTTTTGTAATTTTTAATACCTTTTGTAGATCCTATGTTATATCATCATTTTTAGATAATATTTTTACTATTTGTCTTTCAATGTTAAATAAATATGGACATAAATTTAAAAAAATATTAAAAATTAATAATAACAATTTTTATTTGCATATATTAATAATGATTTTTAATTTATTTATTATAAAAATATAAGGATTTAAAATATAAATTATTTTAATTTAATGACTTCACAATAGTTGATTTAAGAATAATATTTGAAATAAATTAAAAAACGCGAGTAGCATTTTTTAATAACTAGTGATAAGCTCAAGTTACTACTATTAAATTCCTCATTGTTGAGTTCTCCTAAATAAGTTTTGATGATAACAAAAATGTTAAAAAAGAACTAATGAATTTGCTTTAAGTGTGTAGACCAAAAGTATTCATTTTTACAGGCATTTTATTAGACAATTAAGTAGACAATCTGCTATACATTTCAGTAGATAATTGAACAGAAAGTTGGATGAATACTATCTTGGTTCGCAGAATAAATGATCATACAATTCGTTATCAAACATCAAAATTCAACTTGGATTTATTTGAAGCCCCAGCTCTACTAATTAAGTGTATTTGGGTAATATATGTAATTCATTCTACATAACGAGGAAAATAATCCATGAGGAATTTTTTGGTATCTCACATGATTTTTCTTAAAGAAGTTTTACAAGTTATTACAAAAATTTTTTATCATAGTTTAATAAAGATATTTTTTAGAGTTCAAGTAGCTTGGAACAAACATGTTTCATCTCTATTTATGACTATTAGTGGATGAAGACAAGATTTTTTTTATGTGTTGAAGTCTTGTCCAAAATAAGAGGGATATTTAAAGACAAATTGAAGTTTATTCATACATGTTGTAGAAGCTTCAAGTGAAGATAAGCATCGTGATCATTTGATGGAAAAAGAGCATGATAAGATATGTCAATTCGAAGTTTGAAAAAATTAAACAAGATACTCATATCCCACAAATTAAGGATATCATTCTTATCCAAATAACAACCAAGCCGTTAGAAGATTTTTTTAACGTTTGAAGTTTTCTTCCAAGAAGCGCGGATCAAAAAAGCAAATATATAACCAACTCATTTCAAGTTTCAAGAGTAGATACAAATACAACATTTTGAAGTCTATTTCGTGATACAAAAGCTTACTAAGCAAACATACAAAACACTTGAACAGACATTGTGAGCATCTTCATTAATACATTCTTTATAACTTTCGAGCTTAAATTTAGATATCATATATTTTTCGATTGATAAAATTGATCTCTTCTCTTTTGAGTGAGGATTAGAATAAAAGTTGTATTACATAAGTCTTGTAGTCTATGCTTAGCCAAATGTAGGCTGGAAAGATAGAGTAAGAGCTATTAGTATTTGTAATTCTTCTTTGCTATTGAATTAGTGGAACGACCAGTGTGGATAACCGGATCCCCAACAGTAGAGCTGGAAAAGAAGATAGATTCATAAGGAGAAACTTTTATAAATCATCGTCTCCTTTACTTTCTTGCTCTTTAATTTTTAGTCATTTTACTCGCAGCATACATCTTACATTTGTACTTTAAAACTTATTAAGTAACAAGTTTCACAAGATTAATATTTTTTGAAAATTTTTAAACTAACAATTCAACCCACAACCCCCCCTCCCTCCGCTGTTAGCCTTTTTAAGACCTACATTTGGTATTAGAGCGGTGATTGTTTTGCTTATAAGAGTTGATCAATGGTTGACAACACAATCACAATAGCATCCAATCGCATGCTATTCTTTGATGAAACTAATTTTCCGTACTAGAAATGCAGGAGGGAAACATACATCAAAGCAACTGATTTTACTTCGTGGGAAATCATATGCTATGGATATCAACTAATCATTCAAATCGATAATCCAATTCTAGCTGACGAGGAAAAAAAGAAGGCTAAAGTGAATAGCACAGTAAAGAATATGCTTTTAATGAGTATCGCTCAAACTGTGTTTGCTATGATATCATCATGGAAATCTGCAAAGGAGATATGGTAAAAGTTGTGTGAAACTTATGAAGGTGCTGCATTTGATTAAAGACACCAAAAGAGGAGCACTCATGCAGGATTATGAGCTACTCAGATTCCAACCCAGTGAAAATATATCTGATGGTTTCAAAAGTTTTGCTTTGATTACTAATGAACTTGCTTTGCTTAAAGTTTGATGATAGTGAGCTTGTAAGGAAAATCTTGCAAATTCTGCCAAGTTCATAGGATTGAAAAAAAATACAATTGAAGAAGCTCATGACCCAGACACACTGACCTTGAGTCAACTTCGTGAAAAGCTTCAAGCTTATGAATCAAAACCAAGGCACATGAATGATAAAGAAAAAGTCAAAAAGTCTATTGTATTCAAGACTGTTGAGCAAGACTTTGAGAGAGAGAAAGAATCAGACAATGAGGAGGACAATGAAGATTTTACCATCCTGGTCCAAAGATTCTCAAATTGGTTAAGAAAAATGATAAGCGTTCTGCTCGATTTAAGCGTTTTGCTATTAATCAATCTAAGTATGGTCCATGGAAAGAATTCAAAGAAAAGGAAGGCAAGAAATAGGAAAATCGAAAATGGAATAAAAGGTTGATTTTTTCTAGAGTCAACAAAGTATGGATAAGCTTTCATGGAATGGTAAAGTGAGGAGAAAGAGAGGAAAGGGAAAAAAAAAAATCACAAAAGAGGAAATGTTTTGAATCTACTTCCCAAGCAAAGAGGGCAATCTTGGAAGCATTAAACTATATGGTCTTAGTGTGTGTCTATATATATAATATATATATATTTTACATATTTCATAGCGTAATATATGCAAGTTTTAAAGGTAATTCTAATATGTTTTTTTAAGAAGTATATAAAAAAGCTCATATTGAGTTATAAAATATGTATTTATACTTAATAAATATATATTTATTCATATGTTTCGAGACATATTTACAGATATCAATGCTCATTTATAGTTTGTTTGTAGTTTCAGCTTTAAAACTCCATAGTTTGGAAACTTTTGTATCCATGTATAATAAATACTAGGATCGTTCATAGTATTTTTTTAATATTTCTCATTTCATTTGAATTTTAGTTATAGTGGCGCCTTTGACATGGCATTGAATTTGTCTTTTATTAGTTGGGATATGCTTTGGAAGTTAAATTAAAATCGTTAGTATTATGGAGTTCACAGTGCTTGTAGATCTAGTATTTTAATTACTTTGAATTTTTCGAGATTTCATATAAAAGCCATTAGTAATACTAAAATCATAAGTTAATATATGCTAATATTAGATATCTATAAACATATAATTTATAACAAATTTTTTAAATGACATTTTGTTAAATGTTTTCCACAAAATAAAGAATACTCAATTTCATCATAGATGGTTGGAAGATTTTGATATTTTTCCCCTATATAACAATAACTTTCTCATTAACAGATCATGATTAATCCATTTAATTGAATATAAAATAACCACAACATAGAGAAATCATAGACCCTTAGCACAGTGGTCACATTACTTATCACAAAGATAGACATCAATAAGCCTTTTACAAAAAAAACAATTTTACCGAGTGAATTTTTCCTCTAATTTGGGAATTACCCACCTTAAAGGAAGATAACAAAAAAGTTCAATAAAAAAATTACAAAAGGTTCCACCTATGCGCCTATTGAAGATGGACTGTGAAGTTTGATATAGGTAACTTTTAGATTGTGGCTGATGAAAATTGAGGGAATGGTGGAAATACGAGGTTCTTATTGGTTTTCAGGAAAAATAAGAAAAAAGGATGGGCAACTACAATGGAGGAAAATGATGGCTAGTTATGGATACTGACCGATGAGTGTGGCCACCCTAAGAGTTGAGGTTAGGATTAGGTTTGGTACCTTAAGAGAATTTTCATTTCACATGCATGAAAGCTTAAGAAGCGCCTAAATAAAGCACTATACTAAAAAAGATTAAAGAATAAGTGCACAATTGACTTTAATTATACATGATGAAAATCTGTCGTACCCTATCAACATATTTATACATAGACACACATTTTATGAGAGGCTTTAAATTATTGATCCACGAGTTATTTCTTAGGTGCAAAAAAAAAAAAAAAAAAAAAAAAAGCCTCCCCTCTTGAATTCTAGTTCATAATATATCAAAAAAAAAAATTATATAGGAGTGGGATGCATGAAAAATTTATTCGAATATTAAATTGATTAATTTCAAAGTTTAAGCGCCTAACTATATATTTTACCAAAATTTATCTATCATTTGCAATATTAATCCTTTAATATTATTTGAAAAGCCTTTCTTTCTTGTATATAATTAATAATTTAGTGGTGCATTGATCCTTATCCTATACATATGCACAATAATTTAAATAGTTGAAAATTTTACGTTATTGTGGCCTAACATTTATTTCTATTTACAGCATCAAATCCACCATAGATAGCTACAAGAAGGCATCCTAGATAGTGCAAATGCAACCTTTGTCACAGAAATAAATGCTCAGGTACACTTCACCATCCAACTTCTCTTTTACTCAATTGTCTCATCTGACTTATCTCATGGTTTTTACTCATAAGTTTTTGGCCTAGAAAATACGACCTATCAATTGGATAACTAGTATTAAAGGAGCATATCAATTAATAACATCCACTATTTTATATTAATTTGAAAAAAGAAGTTAGTTATTGTAGTATTATATCATCTAATAAAAGAGAAATTTACAAATAAAGTTAATGCCAAACGAATGGATGATTGTGAATATGTTCCTAAACAAATACTCAAATAAGAATGAATGTTTTACACTCTATGACTCAACACTTTTTTAACTTTTGAATATAATATGCACAAATGGTAAATGTGAGTCCAAAAATGTGAATCAGCAATGAATTAGTTCGAATTTTATGAACAAAGCATCAAAAGAATCACGTGTTAAGAGTAGTAGTGCTAGGTCTATCTTTTCCATCAAGGACAAAGTCCAGAAACTAAAGTTATGGAAATTAGATTTATCCAAGAAGCTTCTTTAGGAGATTGTTCCCGACATTGAACAAGAAACCGAGGAACATTAACTCCATCTTTAGCAATAACCATGACCATGCATCATTTCAAGTTAAGGTGTAGAAAACTCAGTATCAACAGAAAAATAACTCTTAGAATATTTGTGATTATGTAAAGCAAACAATGTAAAAATCGAATAAAGCTACATCCAAGTGGCAATTTAAGCTTATAAGCAACATGCTAATGCACTTCAAAATTTGGAATTAGAAGTGCCGTTAATAAAAAAATTTTAATTACCTATCTAAAACTCTATATGTTTATGATGTTTATTGATACTATTATAATTCCTCAACTACGAGGGCTTAAGATTCTAGCCGAAAGCATAAAAACATCATTCTAGAGTGAACTGCATTATGTAAAATCGCTATAAAAACTCTCTATCCACGTAAGCTAGCAATTAAGGCAAAGAATTACTATACACAATTCAAAAAGAGTGTTCTTAGCTGAAGAATGATAAGAAGTTATATTTCTACCATGGAATCTAGGTTGCCCATGTATTGAGTTACTTAAAAACAAAGTACCTCCAATAATACCCTAAGCATTGACTTAAAACTTCTGTTTAATAATTTGTTTCTAAATGACAGGAAGTACTAAAATGGAGTTTATGTTTAATTTTTGAAACAACTCATGCATAAAGGAGCTTACGAAAAGTATTTCTCAATGAATTTAGTAGTCCTAGCCATTCTATGCAACCTCATAACCTCTTTAATGAAAAGATGAGGAACCACTTTTACTTTATAATGATGCTTTAGTAATTCTAAAATGGGCACTCTTTGGAAAAAATGAATGGCAAATAGTATAACATCATATCCTTTTAAACTTAGGCAATCTCGAATAACATTGGAATGATAGTAAAGAGAGCAAACTAATAGGAGGCAATGTTTACTATTTGTAGCATTGACAAACACAACACAAAGCCACATATTGTTTAATATCCTTTTTAATTTGACCCAATAAACATTGGCATCAACCATATGTATAATTGTACAAAAAATCCCAATTGCCCTTTTATAGGTGTGGCATGAAACTTATAAAACAAAATAGGCACCCATATAGAATTAGCTAGTACCACTAATATGCCTCTATAATGCAACACATCATTTACTAATTGAAACTTGACACTAATCATCTTCCCTTCTTTCAACAATGTTACTTTAGATGAATGAAAAGGATCTTTTATGAAAACTTCATATATCTCCTTCAAATATGTGATGCATGCTTTGACTTGGTAGTAAGTTTGTGGTCATTGTATGAAATTGACAAAGCATCAATGCCATTGTTCTCATAGCAACTCTTGTAGTGGTTTATAAGATAATTGCTTCAAAGTTTGACTAAACAATTTTGTTGATGATGCGTTGTAACACTTCGAAATTATAAATACCTAAACTCTTTTGGTTGGTCTTTATATGTGGAACTAGAGCAACAAGCTCTCTCTCATAAGTGGATTTAGCCAAATGATATATGGGTCAATACTTTATTAAAATAAGATAAATTGTATTATTGTAACATAATCCTTAAACGTTTTATTGAACCAATCACAGTCTTTTATGAATGGTTGAGAAAAGTTTAGCATAGCTAAAGTGGGGGCATTTTCTTGTGCTTGTTGCAAATGAGGAAATGCTTCAATAACTTCTTTATTCCAATAAATATTGATTTCTTTAACATATTAGTTAAAAGCCTTGCAATTTCCCATAGTCCTTCATAAAAACTTTGGGAAGTAACCTCAAAGGCTAATTGGAATGGCCTAATCTAGCATACATTTCACATTAGTTGAATCCATACTTAAACTCAACATCAATGTGTTATGTCTGAGATACTCCAAAGATTTTAGGCTAAATGTACACTTGTTGCCGAAGAAACAATTTTCCATCAACATTATTAAAATCATCCTTAGATGCTCCAAATGCATGAGTGAATTAATACTATAATAATAATAATAATAAAAAGCATTAAGCAATAATACAAAATGCCTCAAGTGTGGCCTATGTAATTCGTTTAGGAGAGATTGCAAAATAGTTGGTACGTTTGTCAGTTCAATAGGCATAAAAAGAAACTCATGATGTCCTTAATTTGTCCTAAGAGTGATATGTAAACATCCTCAAAAACCATTTTAATATGATGATATTAGGCTTTCAAATCAAAATTTAAAAAATATTTAGACACTGTGTCATTTATTCAAAAGTTCATTAATCATCAATATATGGTTCTTTGGAACCATATCCTCATGAAGTGTTTGATAATTGATGTAAAAGTAATAAGAACCATCTTTGCTAGAGTGTCTAGACTAGAGCAAATTATCTAAGCTGCTAAAATATCTTACATTATCTTTTCAATTTCATTTGTTTAAATTGGCACATGCCTAAAAAGATTAATATTAATAGAGCATATCCCTTCTTTAAAAAAAAAAAAATCAAATTAATACATCTAGTAGGATGTTACCCCATTCTCTTTTAAAAAACATCATTAAGCTCAATCAATAATGCCATGACACATACATCAATAGTAAAATTTTTGTCACTAGTAAGCTCCATTCATATTCCCCATTGCATTATGTGGCTCAACATCACTTATTTTAAACAATGATTTATAAGTAACATGAGACTTATAAGGCGTAGAGTCTCTAATAAGAAGTTTTTTACCTTAAGTAGACATCTTTATTGGTATATTAAACCAATCTAATTCAACTTCTTCTAATATTTATAATCACATAACACGAAGTATGACAAAAATATCTCTTAATTCAAGAATGTAACAATCAACGCAAAATCCAAGTCATCAACACACAAACTAACAACATTGCACGTCATTGACTAAGTGTTATGTCCATTGCCAATATTTGGAATGATGAGTTGAAACAAAATGTAGTTATGGTTGTATTGCGAGTGAATTTAAAATTAAATGTTGATTTACATCACTCTCCACCAATATAATAACAAAAGTGGAAGCCAATATACCTCTAAATTTTAGTCTTTAAGTCATTAAAGCCTTGCAAAGTTAATAAGGAGAGCTTAACTTCTTATTCTAATGAGAGCTAAACTACTTCATCCTTATGCTCTTTTTCCAACACAATAAACCCACAATGGTTTATTAAGAATCTCGTGATAAGCAGAAAATGGTTTATAGCCTTTAAATTTTATTATGCAAGACTTCTTTATAAGAATTGTCTTGTTGATTTGTATTTTGCACCACACTACCCAGCATTCTAACATTTTTGTGCTTACATTTCTCTCATCTACAATGGAGATTGATTTACACATGGAATTGCTACTTTTGCCTTTCTAGAATTTTTGTATGAAGGATGCACCTTTGAATTCACATAACATGTATAAGCTCGCAAATAAGACATGCAATGAATTGTATAGTTTAGATTATAATCATTTCTTGCCACTATAGAAACTATCTTTCCTCTGGTGGTAGGTGAAACAAATATTTTGTACCCAAACTTCCTTTCAATGTCAAAAAGCTACATAGCTTAAGTTAAGTTTTAAGAAGATAAGACTTGTATTTTAATCAAAATATTTTTTCTGAAATCACCTAGATTTAGCTAAGAGTTTGTATTTAAGCTATCACTAACACTATTAATAATAAGGACTTAAGCATATCAATATATAACTTTACCATTGATGGCTATTGTAATGTTAATAATTTGACAAAAAGGATTATAAAAGAATTGCAACTTTGCCACTTTACCAAATCCACCGGTAAGTATCTCTTGTTTAAGATTAAGAATTGGCTTCTTCATTGTCTTGAATTGATATACTATCCTCTCTTGCATACATAGTGATGCTAATAAACACACTCCTCCACCCATTTCCCCCCACACACCCCCCCCCCCCTCCCCCAACCCCAACTTTGTTTTTTACTGTGATACACTTGAAAATATCACTCAGCTACCACAATCCAATTAAATGGATCAAATCCAACTAATATTGGAAAAGATATGCTAATGGAATTGGAGCGATAATCACCGTGAAACTCAATTTCTCAAATTCGAATTCATCTCCTCATTTATAGATTAAGTTGCATTTTATGGTAGCTCTATAAAGAGCACATCATACTTGAGGCACATGAGCTTGCCATGTTTCTCCCTACTCTATTACCACTTTACTTCCTTTATAATCATTTATTAGTTCACATCTCTTGAATGGAAGTTACCACACCTTAAAGGAGAGTTTGATTGCAATAAGCAATAGAGAGTGTATCCTTTAATGTCTTATTATGACAAATAGCATCATCACTACGAAAAAATAAGGATTTACTGATAATTTTTCTGTCTCTAAATGTAAATTTTGGTCATAGAAATCATCATCGTTGATTCAAATTGTGTAAATATAACTTATCTTAGCTATTTTCATCCCAGAATTTCTGTTTCTAAAGATCAATTTTCTTATAGTTAATCTGTTGTTGAAACTTGGACATTCCTCCATGTATCTCCTCTATACATTTCTCTAGTCTATACACATGAACATCTATTCTTATTCAGCAATCTTATACAATGCCAACTTGGTAAAATGCAAGTTCAAAAATGTAAATTCTCGATATCTTTGGATGGATTAGCTAGGGTTTTATGAACAAAACAACAATAGAAGGACATATCCATGTAATAGGGCTCGATTACAACTTTTCTTTAGCATAATTTTTTTTTTTTTTTGCTTCCTCTAATTACTAAACTCCCCATATTTATAGCCTTTTTATTCTTATAAATGATAGTGACTAACTTTGAAAGACTAGAAACATGTACACATGTACGCAATGAAAGCAACATGCATAAATAACTTAAGGTCAGCCACACTAAGTAATTGGATTGGCCTTATCCTGCCTCTCACATGTGTGCAATATAGGATCTAATTAGTGTTATAACCTCGAAATTGTCACCTAGAGGACCATGTATGGTGATGGTTTTTACACTTTAGATAGATAGTTTGAAGTATATTTATGCTTTCGAAAATTGTGAAGAGTGATAAAACTATTTGTGAATCTTAGATCTATTATAACATTGGACTAAGAAAACGTCGTTAGGTTTTTGGGATCCACATGCCCATTCTTTTTATTACAATTTTGCTCACATAACATATGTAATAGAGCATAATAGATTAATAGTTATGTGAAAAATGTAGTATAAATTGTTTAACCAAGAAAAATAATAAATGAAAGAAGATCATGCAACTATTTTTGCATGCTATTGCATAAAAGAGTATGTGTATTAATTTTAACTAAAAAGGAAAGGAAAAAGAGTAATACGAAATAAAGTTTGTAATAAGTATATAAGCATCACAGATATCATGAGCACTTCACTTGATCCTAGAGGTAGAATTTGATGAAGAATTTCTATGTTACTAATATTTTCTTCAATTCAGTATTACCAACATAAGTAAGCCAAAGTAAGGCAGCAGATACAAGTTCTACAAAATTATAGCAAGTTATTTCTTTGATACACACTCTTTCATTGTTATATAATTATATATTCTAAAAGGATAACAAGTTAATTTCTTAAAGAAATTTTGTATGTATCTCGGTGTCTTGGTTTTTCTCATGAAAAATGAAATAAGTATGAAAAATGTAAATTGGATCGATGGCTAGGGGCTCGAGCCTTGGGCTAATGTCTAGCATTTTTTTTTTTTTTTTGAGATTTTCTTTCAACTTTCTCATGTATACATTCATTATTTAGCCTCAATGAGATATGAAGTTGGTTGTATTAATTTAATGTAGCCTAATATTTAAAATGCTTAATGTCTTAAACTATCTACACTTAATATCTTACCACTTTTATTTTAGTTAATTTGTTTAGTTTGTTTCATATTTCGCATGGGACTATTCTATTTTTCATCTTCGAACAATTTATACAACTTAAAACTTATGTATTTTTATTTATACTTGGAACAAATATATATTGGTCATGTCCAATATGATGACTTAAGTTTGCTACAACAAAATTATAGGCATTTGATGGGCAATTCATTAAGTTCGTTATCTGTAAAAGATTTGAAGCAATTGGAACACAGGCTTGAACGAGGAATGACCAGAATTAGGTCAAAAGGTAAACATACATATATAAACATTTCATTTGGCAAATGGATTTAACATCTGTCATCCAAAAGTCATGCGTATGGCTTTTTCTTTCCTTCTTTTTTTTTCAAGCCATATCATGCTAATTGATTTGTTTCATCAAATATGACACAGCATGAAATGCTGCTAGCCGAAATTGAGTATTTGCAAAAGAGGGTATTGCCAATGGTCTTTTTTTTTTTTTTTTAACAATTATGGACACAGTTTCTTTGATGAGCTTTCATCAACATGTGGATTTGTCTCATACTCTTGCAGGAGATTGAGCTAGAAAACGAGTGTGTCTATCTTCGTACTAAGGTATTAAACATTTATTTATCCTTCTTCCTACATGTTGTTCTCTTGTAACTATGAAAATGAAAAATATGGTTAATTGTCTTCCCATGTTTTAGACCTCATGAAAATTTAATATGATCCATTGAGGCCAGTTAGGTACGAATTGTTAGAATATTGAGGGTATGTGATTTATCACATGGAAATCGTTTTTTTTTTTTTTTTTTGAAGTATTTCCATCAACAATTATAATCAAAGTTTAATAATTGCCAAATTTTATTGTAATTATGTTAAGAAATTGCACATATTAGCAGGGAAGGACCGGCTCACCCCGTAACTCAGAAAAAAATTAATTATCATAATATATTTAAATAGAAAAAATGTATTATTTTTTATTTTTAAGTAGGAAAAATTAATTTAGCCCCCAATCATACTGTTTTGTGTCTGTCCCAGCATATTAGTTATTTTTAGTGGTAATTGATGATTTGACTTCAATGGTGTTCATTAACAACAATGAAAATTTAGAATAGAAAAAAAAAATGATTACCTATGTTAGAAAATTGAAAATAATTTGTCTTTAATTTTCAAATATTGGTGGTTAATCCCCACAAATAGCAAATGGGCTACCACGTTCATCTTTCATCATCACTTATAAAACAAATTAATACAATAATGTCTTGAGATTACCTAATAACATCTGATATTTGTAAAATTTTAATTATTAAAAATACCAAAGAAATTAAATTGAAACAATGTTTACCATGAAACAACTGCAATCTTTATTCTTGAAAACCATAATTATGAGATCTTATTCTATCAAGTCACTTGATGAATAAACTTACTACAAAAAAGTACACACACCACTTCTTGACCTACCACTTTTGAACTGTCCTACTACAAATAATCACACCTATCACTTTATATGTAAGATCCAACGATGGATTTTACGACTTCCACACAAGCCGCAAATACATTACTTAATGCAATAATTTCCTCATAGTTACCATGTAAGGAAGCTTTATCGTATTAATAAAACCAAAAAAAGTAAGTCTAGCCTAGGCTTCTAACAATGTAGATCGTTTATTTCCCTCAAGTTTCATTACCTTCTAACTAATAACCTATAAATGTCCTCTTTCACCTTCTTTATGCTCCTCCGATCCTTTAATCTAATCATTTGCATGATGTTACTTATTGTTTTTTCAACAACAGATAGCTGAAGTGGAGAGACTCCAGCACCGCAATCCAAGCGTTATACATGTTGGATTATCGAAGACTTGCTGCAGGAAATAATAATTTGGGTTATTATTATTATTATTATCATCTAAAATTAATATTATGTGTGTTTGAATGGCTCTTTACTGGAGAGTGTGAAGCCACTAGGTTTTGGGGTCATGTTGCCCCACCGATATTATTGACGACTTATGTCACCTGATCAATGTTCTGTATTGCCAATAAAAACACTATTATTGCACTTATTAATAACTTGGCGAACAATATGGGTTTGCTTGCTTATTTGCCAAACCTATTCCAATTTAATTACATGCATCGGGTTTTGGTAAAAGAGGATGCACAATTTTTCCATGTTATTTTCTTTTTCATTTTTTTTAATGTGATAAAATTACTCCCAAGAAATTTATCACATGGATGGATAACTACCATATAAACTATCACGTATTAAAAAATCATTGATAGCTACTCATCTCGTATATATCACATCCACTAAAACTTTTAAAAGACAAGTTTGTAATTTTTTATTGTAATATTATTTTTCCCTTTTCTATCAACATAAAGCCTATACAGAAAATCACAAATTCCATTAAAACAGCACTTTGATAAAAAAGACCCACCAACAGATAAATAATATAACCAATACTATTTTGACTGATTAAAACTAGGTTACCCAACTAAAAACAGTCTTTGAAGCACCACTCAACAATAACAGTGGCAGTTGACATGTTATCAGCTATCTCCGAGAATTTGCAGGCATCAAACTGAAATTTCAGAAGAAAATATGTATGAAGCAGTTTGAAGTTGATGTTTCCATGAAACAAGTC
Organism: Combretum micranthum; assembly: GCA_024138025.1. Taxonomy (NCBI): domain Eukaryota; kingdom Viridiplantae; phylum Streptophyta; class Magnoliopsida; order Myrtales; family Combretaceae; genus Combretum; species Combretum micranthum. The sequence goes on along the minus strand of JAMXBD010001112.1, from coordinate 88,497 downwards.
ACAAGAAGGTGCAGGGATTTTTCACTAATTGCCGACGGCGGAGTTGATCCCTTTCTCTTTGTGCTCTTGTTACACTATCCTTTAGCTTGCAAATTTGATCTCTCAACTCCATTTCAACTTCCTTAGCATGCTCCTCTTTTTGTTTTTGTGCTTTCTTTAAACGCTCCTTCATAATGCGAATTTCATCATTTGAATTTTCTTCAGCTTCCTTGGCGTGCTCCATTGCTTTCAATCTAGCAGCTTGCTCCTTTTCCAGATTAGCTTGGTGGTCGTCTATCTAAGCTGTGCTTCCACCTGAGAAATTGACAACTTTTGACTTAAAAAAAAAAAAGGCTATCCTTCAGTTTTTACTCTGAAAATCAGAAGGCATATCATATGCCTATTATGTAAATCCTGGAAAACGTAGAACAAGTCAAGGAAGGATATTCTACTAAAGAATATATCTTGAAAATTAAGTGCATTGAAGGGCAAATCAGTTCAAGCAATCCGAGTAAAATCACATAAAAAGATAAGAGAACAAGGAGAAAAGGTAGATTTTCAAAAATGTTCTAGGCTCAAGTGATATAATCGAATTCTAAGTGGTTAAACAGATCGATTTCTAAGTAGTTAACAAGGTGGAGCTGAGTTTATGTTGTTTAAAAAATTAGAAAAGATTTTAAGTGCATGAGGCGTGCTAGACACTGTCCTTAAGGATAATTCGTCTAGTATATAAAACAACAATGAAAGAGTAAAGGCATATCCTTCAGGATCCAACAGGTCCTCTAGTATGGTATTAAGTAGCAGAAATAGCAAAAAAGATAAGCGTAAGAGAAGACTGAGCAAATTTTGTTTTTAAAAATAGCGGTTAAGATAACTAATAGAATGCATAAATAACATGCAAAGAAAATTGAGTAACAGATAGAAGAAAAGAAAAAAAATCTACAATGGGTAGAAGGTAACTTGAAAATGATCGGATTATAGAAGAAGTAGAGGTTAAAATTCGGATTTCATGCTAACCAATAGTCAAGAATGCTTGTTTAGAACATCATCCGAATAAGAATGCATGTTTAAAATATCATATGGATAAGAAAACTGAATTTATTAAAAATAAAAACAACAAAATAGAAATAAAATAAAATATTTTCTTGAACCACCTTTTCTCCAATTTTTTACTAGCCCATTTATGAGAAGGAAGCTTATAAACAAGCCATATGAATATGTTCTAAGGAATATGTGACTTTTTCCTTTGAAATATAACTACAACCTACAACAGTTTATAGGGTTCAAATGATTTCCAATCAAGCTTAAACTACCTTAACACCTGCTTGAAGGACATACTTGATTTAACAAAACATTGAGTTCAACCCAAAACCATATACAGTCCGTTCACTTGACATGAATAGCTATTCATTCATTTCTCGTTCGATATAAAGCTGATATTATGGTATTCACTTGAAAGGAATGATAATTCATAATGAATTGCTATTACGTAAAATGATGAATAGTAATTCATGTTCAATGGTTTATTTTTTAACTTTGTTATAAATACCTCTATCTTGAAAATAGCACATATACAATTATTCTCTCTATAATAAATAAAGGGGGTATTATAGATATTTAACATTTTACTTTAATAATTACTTGTTTTACTTTTTACACCAAGTGAACATTGTAATAGTCATTACAACTCTATTACATTCCCTTTGAATTAAAATTTTATTCTCCCTTATTCCATTCGGCGAAGTGAACGGACCGTAAAGTTTTAACACAATACCTAAAACCCGCTCTGGAACCCTATAAGGCTTTTGGCAGATCGAGTGGGTCGGGTATCTTATAACGACCCGCTCGACTACATACTTAGCTAACTAGGATACTAACGTGAACTTGCTTCAATGTTCTAGTCAGGAGTTTCACCTATACTCTGACTAGGACATTGAGGCAAGTTTCACCTCTTAATGGAAAATGAGACATTTTTTACATTAAAACATTGTTTCGCCTCTTAAGCTCAAATTTTTACTAATGTTAATAAACTAGTTCATTGTGAAATTTTATTGGACCAATCCATATGTATAATATCTATATTGTTATTGAGTTTTTTTAATTCTATTTTGTATTTTTTTTTTAATTTAGGCATAATGCAATATTATATTTTATAATATATTAAAATAAATATATCTATATATAAATAAAATCTTAAATAGGTAAAAATGGGGGTGTTCCAAAAAAGTTTATGGTACAGATAGTATGGTCGCATATAGAAAGCTGCTATTTGAAAAATAAAACTAAAAAGAAAAGTAAGGAAAATACTAACTTTTCCTTAGTTTTCAAAAGGAATAAGGGAGAATGAAATTCTAATTCAAAAGAAATATAATAGAATCGTAATACCTATTGCAATATTCACATAAGTGACTATTGAAGTAAATTGTTTATGTGATATTTTCAAGACATAGGTATTTATGATAAAATTGAAAAATAAAATCATTGAATTGCAATTCATGAGATAAAAAACATAAATTGCTATTCTTCATTTTATGTAATAGCAATTTATTAATTTTACATAATATCAATTCATTATGAGTTACCCTAATATCAACTTTAGCTATTCATGTTAAGTAAATCAACCGTAAAACCACCTAAAACACTAAACGAATATTCAATATGCTTGAGAGTTATGCAGTAGCAAAATCCAGAGTAATAATAAAAATAAGAAAAAACCAGACATAGAAGTACCAATTGACACGTCATCGACGTACGAGAGTACGACAATTTGCAGGCACCACAATGAGCAACATCAAGAAGGAAATAGGTAAGAAGCATTTTGAAGTTGATGCTGATTCCATGTAACAACTCACAATATAGTGCAGTTTTTTTTTTCGGCTATTTGCCTTCGGAGATCATCCTTTTCTCGTTCTGCTTTTTTCAGACCATCGTTCAGCTTGAGAATTTCATCTTTCAGCTCCTTTTCAAGTCCCTTAGCATGCTCCCTTTTTAGTTTAGTTCTTTCTCTAAACTCTTTCAGATTGCGAACCTCATCTTTTGATTTCTCATCAGCTTCCCTAGCGCGCTCCGTTGCTTCCATTCTAGCAGCCCGCTCTTTCGCCAGATCCTGCTCTTGCTTGGAGATCGTCCCTCTAAGCTTTGCTTCCACCTAAAAATAGCATCCAAGCACTAAATATTACAATTAACAACAACGTCAACTTTGACTTAAAGAAGAAAGTGAGGGGGGAAAAAAAGGCTATGATCTCAATTTATACGCGGAAAATCAGAAGGTATATATGATCTTATGCCTTTCATGCAGATGAGAACATCCTGGATGGTGTAGCACAACACAAGAATGGAAAATTTTACCCGAGAGCGTATCCCGAAAACTTAATGCTTTCAAGGACAATTCAGGTTAATGCCACTCATACAACCCTGAAAGCAGAGTAATCTGTCACATTAGAATACAATAAACATCCAAAGATAAGAAAGAAAGCAAAATAGGAAGATCCTCACAAACACGTCCAAGGTTAGCACAATGATTCATGTTCTGTAATCCAATTCTAAGCAGTTAGCAAGTTGGGAATCAAATAATTTGAAATCAAGCTTAAACCACATTAACACATGAGATATTTAATTTAACAAGAAATTCACTTCAAGATTGAAGTCAACAAACCATTGCATATACAGCTCAATGATTAATAATCAACACAATATTCTTGATTGATGAACCCAACAATAATCTGCCAAATACTTTATGGATTACACTAATTCTATACATAATGGTTTTAAAGCAATGCCAAGTAAATCAATTGCTAAAAAACATGCCAAGATTACCATATCTCTTATTCGCTTGAGCTGGTCCTCATAAGATTTTTGCATCTGCTCTACCAAAATAGTTATCTCTTCTTTGGTGTATCCTTTGGTAGGATCAACAACATCCAGTTGCTCTTGAAGAATCAATGCCCCTTTCTGTTGAATAGACACTAAGGTTACTTCATAGTAAATGACAGGTAGCTACTTCATGAAAATCCAAAGAGAAATCACCTTCATTTCAGCAAAAAGCTCAGCAGTAAAAGGTTTCCCATCATTCTGATTGATAATCGCATTTACAAGGGATAAAAGATCCCTAACTTGTGCTGTTCTCTTTGATTCATCCTTGATCTTATTATTGAAAAGCACCATGCGATTCTCACACACGTTAAGAGTGTCCTATGACAAAAGGTTGACGTGATCAGCTAACGGAACCCCATGAAAAGGAAGAATGCCTTGACAAGAGTATTAACATAAACAAAGATGCACAACAGAATAATCAAGATTAAAAAAGACTTGTGTTACAAGCCCTAGTTTTGACATAGCAATTTCCAAAAAAGTGGAGGTATACAGGGTACAAGGCGCATGCGTATACAGTAGCCTTAACCTTTCATTTTTCCAAGAGACTGTTGTATGAATCAAATCCATAAACTGAATTTATCCACCGAAAGTGCAACTTAACCAGTAATGTGAAATGTCACAAAAAAAAAAAACCATGTCTTACAATCTCCAACATTAATGAAAAAAAAATTTGGATCTAATTGGAAACAAACAAACAAGAAATAAAAAAATAAAAAAAAAGTAGTTAAAAAATAGGTTGCATTAGATTTATTTCGCAACTGCAGTAATTTTTTTTTTTTTTTGACCGAAGCAAATGCAGTAACTTAAAAAATGACAAGCATCCCACAGAAAAACATAAAAAAAAAAAACATTGCAACAACATTATTAGAAAATGAGCAATTTTCCGATAATTGACGAGTCGCTATAATGTATAAAGCATTAACCTTCAAAGGTTGAGGACATTCTCGACCTAAGTAATCTTCCAATGTTTCATCATTTTCTTCAAGGTCATCCCCTCCGGTAAACACAACAATCATGTAGTTTATGATTTCGCTTCCAAACAATCTGCTCAAGATACCAATAGCAGCTTCTTCTTTTCAGAAAGCGACTTCTTATAGAGAATACTACGAGCATAGCATGAATTCCATCCTTGGCCAAATCAATGCATCTGACTATTTCTTTGCAAATAAGTCCATACCACTAGAAATATCAAAGAGACCTGAAATGATCCATTATTATATAAAAAGAAAAGAAAAGAAAATATTTAAAAAGAAAAATTTGGTCATCGATTCATACCAGGAGTATCAATCACATTGATAACTTGGCCATCCTCTAGTTGCGTTTTCTGCAACTCACAAGTATCTGTGACGCCTGATGAGCTAGCCCTAGATGTGAATGCCTTTCTACCAAGAATAGTGTTGGCCGTAGCACTTTTTCCGTTTCCGGTTCGACCAACTAAGACCAGCGTTCGAGCATCATTGCATGAAGAAGTAAGCTCCCAGTCATCCGCCATGCTGCCTCCACGCATCACAAAAACCTAGAGAATTATAACCTTGCTAACTTCAAAAGCAAAATAATAAGTAAGTCCCATCTATATCCACTTCATTCATCATCAAAACGTTGGCATATTTCAATGTATGATCAATAGAATAGATAAAAGTAAATAGCAAACTTAGATTTGGGTCAACACTATTCTCTCTAAAAGGAACACCTGAAATCGTTGCTGATTACTAATCTTTTTCGAGGACTGAGGCAATTATTAAAACGAGATGACCCTATGGCTTACAATGCACCTATAAATAAACCAGTACACTACACGATGCGCTTATTGTAATAGAAAACTATAATTAGGTAATATGACGTGAAATAATAAAACTGAATTATTTTATGTTAACATAAATAAATAAAGAAAAATAAAAAAAATTTATAAAATTAGAATAATCATGATAAAGGGATAATAGTATTTTTCGTTTGGCGATATAGAATAGTTATTTTAGAAAAATCTTATAACAACAACCAATTTCAAATATTTTTTTTTATATTATATAAAGTTATTTATATTGAACGTAAAAATAAACTTCAAAGAAATAAAAAGATTTGGAAAAGTCATGCCTGGAAAACGAAGAGTCACAAGCTTTGTTTAATAAGGTATAAATGTTTGGAGGAAGTGATGAGTATGAAAGCCAGTAGTCTAGTATGCACGAGGTCCACGTTCTAATTGATGGGGGGAAAAAAGTATAAAAGTTTGAAAGCCTGCCGGGTTTCCGTAGGGAAAAATAGAAGACCACCCGTTTTGGCAACACCCTCAATTTAGAGCGTACCAAATAAAATTGTATGAACATTATGATCTACAGTTAGTATAATATGCAGTACTATAATCCTATTTAGGACACCCTCAATGGAGGATATTATCAAAAATAACTTATTTAAGAATCTCACACCTTATGCTTGTCTATGGGTTGTTCCTGCTTTCCATTTCTTTTTTCTTGGTTTGGATAATGTCTACTTGTTTTGGAAGAATCTTATTAGACCCTTAAAGCGAGTCTCATGATTTTTATGCAGGAGTGTTCATGGTTTGGTTTAAGGATCAAACAGCCGAACCAAACCACTTTTAGTGGTTTGGGATTTTGAACCGATCCATTTAAAATAAGGTTCGGTTCAAACCACCTTAAAAAATATTTAGTTCTAATAAATGATATTAATAGCATTTTAGGAAACAGATTTATAGAAAAAGTAAAAGAGATGAGAAATTGCTTATTTGATATTTTTAGATATATAATGCATTTAATAGTGTATTATGTAAAATATAATATAAAATATATATACAACATTTGTATTTATAAATAAGTAATGTGGTTAAAAATGTAATTTATATTTCATAAGTTGGAACAAAATCATTATTTTTCCTAATCAATCTATAAATTGATATCTTATTCAATTTCTGTTTAAATATCCATCTAAATGCAGGAATGATATTAGAATTCAAAATTGAGATTTCATTTCAAATCTATTAAAACATACATAAATTATATTAGAGTGAAATGCCACATATGATCATATATCTAATGTTTAAGAGTTAAAAATAAAATGAGTAAATTATACTAAAAGGTTATAATATTTGGGATAAGTTCATTTGAGGTCACAAACGTTTCGAATAGTTAAAAAGAGGTCAAAATGTTTAGAGAAGTTGGTCAATTGAGGTCATCATTGAAATGTGTTACAATGTGTCAGATCTTCTATATTTTAATTTTAAATATTTCTCTTATTGGTGCGTATTAATTATGACCTAATTAACCTACTTCTGTAGACATTGTAATATCTTTTTAACCACTTAAAATGTTGTGATGTCAAATGAAGTTACCATCAAACGTTTGATCTTCGATGTAATTTACTCTAAATAAAATGAATCTTATATTTTTTATTTCTTTTAATATGAAGCGTTTGGGTCGAGTTCAAAAGGTTTGGTTCGGTTTGGCCCCTTAAGCCGAGCCATAATTGTTTAAACTATTTTTAAACCGAACCACAAATCGAACTAAACTATAAAGAACCACATTATACAGTTTGATTAGGTTCAATAAACAACCCTAACTAAAATTAGATCATACAAATAGACATAAAGGAGAAAAAATCAAAACTCTGTTCTATAAACAAACCTGTACTAGAGGTGATTTTCTTGACCACTTCTTCAAGAGACATGCAAGTTATTATGTTTCTTAAGAATTTTTTTTCATACACCATTTCACTTGCTTAATGTATGAAAAAAGTCAAGAAAAACTTTTTTCAGGTACTAAAATTATCAAAACCAAACTTCAGGTATGAAAAAAGTTAACGAAAGCTTTGCTTAGGTACCCAATTGTTCAAAATCAAATTTTGGGTACAATTATTCAATTTTGCAAAAGTTCATGTACCATTTTCTTCATTAACTTTCTCAAATTCAAATTAATTTCCTCATTCATAGATTAAGATACATTTCATAGTAGCGCTGTCGAGAGTACATTACACTTGAGGCACATGATCTTGCCATATTTCCCCCTTCTCCTTTACCACTTTACTTTCTCTATAATCATTTATTATTTCACACATCGCTTGAATGGAAGTGACCATACCTTAAAGAGTAGTTTAATTAGTAGTGGAAAGAGTGTCTTCCAATATCTTTTATTATGATAAATAACATCAATCTGTTGTTAAAGCTTGGACATTCCTCCTTGTATCTTCTCTATACATCTTTCTAGTCTATTCACATAAGCATCTATTCTTGTACAACAACCATAAGCAATTCAACTTGGTAAAATGTGAGCTCTCAGTGTCTTCGAATAAATTAGCGAAGCTTTTATAAACAAAGCACCAATAGAATGATATATTTGTGTAGTAGTGCTCATCTAAAGTTCTCTTTACCTAGAAACATATAGAAACATATGCACATGTATGCAATGAAAGAAACACACATAAATATTGAAAGTTAATTACACCAACATTATGTTTGGTTCACTGAAATGAAATAAAGTTGAAATGGAATAATTCTCTTTTTTTTTTTTTATGTTGAGTGGTATTTTTGGAAAAAAAAAAGATGTTTTTTCATAAGGAATAGCTATCCTCTATTGGAGGGAAGGAATATGAATTCCTAATCTATTTCATGTGTATAGAATAGACATTCTTTATGATTGAATTTTATACAAACCAAGAAAAGAAAATAGTTATTCCACAATAATAGAAGTAGAATACTAATTTCATTCCTGCCAATCAAACATAACATAAGTAATTAGATTAGTCTCATCCCGCCCCTTAGTGCATGAAATATATTGGATCTAATTAATGTTATACCAATATATAACCCCAAATTGTCACACCAAGAGGATCATGTATGGTGACGATTTTTACACTTTAGATAGTTTGAAGTATTTCTAAGCTTTTAAAAATTATGAAGAGTGAAAATACCATTTGTGAATCTAAGATCCATTTACGTGTTACTAATGATTTAGTGCATTTACAATTAGACTGAAAAAAAGTGGTTAGGTTTTTGGGGTCCACATGCCCATAACTTGTTACATTTCTATTCACATAACATATATAATAGGGCATAATATATTAGTAGCTATGAGAAAAATGTAGCACAAATTGTCCAACCAAGAAAAATTATAGATGAAATAAGAAAAAATTAATAATGTTCGTATTAATTACAAATTGTCCAACCAAAAAAATTAATGGTGTGCGTATTAATTTTAACTAAAAAGGAAAGGGAAAAGAGTAATACGAAATGACGTTTGTAATTATATCAACATCTTATATATCATGAGCACTTCACTTGATCCTAGAGGTAAGAGTTTGATGACGAATTTCTATTTTACTGATATATTTTTCAAATCAGTATTACCAACAGGTGTCAGCCAAATTAAGGCAGCAGATACAAATTCTACAAAACTCTAATAGGTTATTTTCTTTGATAGACATCTCTTTCATTAGTATATGATTATATATTATAAAAGGGTAACAAGTTAATTTCCTAAAGAAATTTTGTATGTATCCCAACGTCTTGGTTTTTCCCATGAAAGTTGAAATTAGTATGAAAAATGTAAATTGGATCCGCAGCTAGTGGCTCAAGCCTTGGGCTAAGTTCTAGCATTTTTTTTTTTTTTGGGGGGAGAATTGCTTTTAACTTTGTCATGGATACATTCATTATTTAACCTTGAGGGGATGTGGAACTCAACTATATCAATTACATGTAGCTTTGTATTTAAAATGTTTAATGTTTTAGTCCATTTTACATTTAATGTCTTATCAATAATTTTAGTTTGTTTGTTTCTTAGTATTTTATGTGAGGCTATTCTATTTTTCATCTTTTAGCAATCTATACAGCTTAAAATATGCATATTTTAATTATGCTTGGAATAAATATATGTTCTTCGTATTGTAAGGAAAAATATCTTTAATTGAGAATGTCCAATATAGTGACTTGAGTTTGCTATGGCAAAATTATGGGCATTTGATGGGCGATTCCTTGAGTTCACTGTCTGTAAAAGAGTTGAAGCAATTAGAACACAGACTCGAATGAGGAGTGACTAGAATTAGGTCAATAAAGACAAATATACATATAAAAACATTTCATTTGGCAAATGGATTTAACATCTATCATCCAAAAGTTATGTATGACTTTTTTTTTTTTTTTTACGGCCCTTTTCTTTTTCTTCCCATCTATAATGTGCTGATTGATTTGTTTCATCAAATATTACATAGCATGAAATACCGCTAGCCCAATCGAGTATTTGCAAAAGAGGGTATTGCCAATAATTGTTTGTTTCTTTTACAATTACTAATACCGTTACTTTGATGAGCTTTCATCAACATGCGTATTTGTTTTCTCATGCCATGTAGGTGAGTAAGCTAGATAACGAAAGTGTCTGTCTTCATACTAAGGTATTGAGCATTTATTTATCCTCCATTACTGCTATCTTCATGGATCATCTAGGGCAATGGATAGTAGGTTTTGCTTGGAAGTTGGGTTGTACTTCTGTCCATGAATCAGAGCTATGGGCGATATATTTTGGCTCAAAATGGACAGATTGTTGCTTTTTGAATTAATTGAATTGAATTCAAACTCAGCTGTTGCCACTGCTATGTCAACCGGTCTATCAGGCGATAACCTGAAGTTAAATTCACTTAACCTTGTTTTTGCTTGCGGGCGAAGCAGCAAGACTTTCAGCATTGTGAATGAAATGATTTGGACATCAGTCATAAGAAAAAAAAAATTAAATGAAGTCAATAGAAGCCAATCAAAGTTGCATATGGATTTAAATGATCAAAATTTTTCAAAATTTCCAAATCTGCCTTAATTCGAGAACAAAAATTTTGAAAATTTAAAAGCAATTTAAATATCGAAATAAAAGTAATATAGAATTAATAATAGTTTTCTAAATGAAAAAGAAAAACCAAAACAATGTCGTTAGAAGCTTTAATTTTGCAATATTACGATTTTACCCCAAACTGAGAACTTACGTGAATAAAAAATTCAAAAAACTAATTAAATTAGACTTATTTTATATATTTAAATCATTATTAGCTCAAGAGGTAAATTAAACACCCTAAATTGTTAAAAATTTACTAAGGTTCTTATAGGTTTAAGTTTTAGACGCATAAAATTGTACCGCGTGGCAAAACTCCAAAAGGAGATTCTTTTCCCCTTATCTAAAACCTTAACTCTGCCATTTTGTCTTTCCCATATAAATATTCTCTTCTTGTCAGCCTCCTTCCCTTTCAGGAAACCCTCCTAAAACTTAAGGTAAGGTTATCTAAAATCCTAACTCTTCTTAAAGCTAAATAAATGGAATTAGCAAAAGTATAGCACTAATTAGCTCATGTGTGTTTTTTACATGAGGATAATGGAGAGGATAAAGTAGTATTAAAAGAGAAAGGAGACCTACCATCACAACAAAATTCATGTCAAGATAAGCATGCGATTTTAAGATGTTGTAATATGAGTATTTTAGCATTTTAAGTATGAAAACTAATTTGGGTAAGTTCATACATATATAGGGTATCAACAAATCAAGTTTTGGAGTGATTTCGAAGTCTTAAGTTCCCTTCCCAGTTGATGCAAGTGAAAACTATTATTTAGAATGAGGTAAGACATCAAAATTAACTTATTTTCATGAGATTATGATGATTTTGAAGTTAGGCCTGCAATAGTAGTATTAAATGGTGTTTTGGGTGTGACTTGAAAGGCAGGTTTTGTTGGCATGAGTAGTGAGTGATGGATTTTAGTGTAGTTGATGTTAGAGTTATAAAATAATGGACTCTTGCTTAGATATTTTGAGAAATTTATGATTAAACATATTTCTAAGGGACGGTGAGTCATGATAAATAAAGATTAGGTTCAAACATGATCTTTTAGCTCTTTTGAAACCCCAAAAGTCATCAAAAACACCTTTTATGGTAAAACTCGAGTTTAACCTCAAAATAATTAAAACTTAGAAGAACACGGAAGGAACACAAACAACGACTCCCATGCTTTCCGTTGGTCAACAACCAACAAAAGTTCTCTATATTTCTTCACTACTCCTACAGGCTTGACGGAGTTAAGCGATGAGTTGGGTAAGCTTCCTTAGGGTATTTGCTAATCTCTATTTGTGAAAAAATCAACTTTCGCTTCTCACCCGACCAAAGAGCACGAGTAGGCTAGCGAAGAAACTTCTTTTCCAGTCTTCCTTCTTTCCTGTGCCTTATTATCATCTCGTATTCCTCTCTGACCCAAAAAACTCCTAGAAAAACGTGCCTGATACATGGGGTAATGTATCTACTTGTGTTCCTCTCTGACTTCAAAACTCAAGAAATCAAGTTTTCCAAAGAACATGACCAAGAACATGGGGTAATGTATGTGCCCATGTTCCTCTCTAACTTCAAAATTCAAAAATCAAAGATTTTTAGAAGAGCACGGGTAATATATTTGGCCGTGTTCCTCTCTAGTCTCAAAACTCAATCAACCCTAAAAGACCCCCCCCCCCCCCCCCCCACCCCCCCCACCCCCCCCCCCCCCCCCCCCCCCCCCCCCCCCCCCCCAAATGTACTTTTCCAACCCCTCAAAACTTCATCAACTCTGATCTAAATTGCATGAAAATTGACCTAGTTCTTTCCTTAATCTTAAGTAACCTTATAAGAACTTCAAAACACAAATTTAGCAAGTAATAATACCACATTCACAATGTACATCATCTAAACAGTTTAGTGTAAAAATGCTTCACACAAACTAAAGTAATTCAAACTTAATAATTGGAATAGGACAGCAAAAACTATATAGAATTAGTGGACTTTGAGAATCAATTCTTGAAAGGTCAAGAATCAAGACCCACATAAGGATAGCCCACTAAGGGTTGGTTAACCTAGGCCACAAAACCGACCCTAACTTATATAATTAACTAGATAACTTTGCTAAATGGAACGTATGATCCTTTAAACATTATCTTTGAGTAGATATGGTTAAATTAAAGTAACCTAGATGTAACAAACAGTACAAATCCAATAAATGTAGTAAATCTTGAACTAATTCCCAACATCAATTATGAATAGTTAGTGGATATCGAGCTTGAAAAGGGATTTGAAAGCTCAAACTAATTGATAGGTATGTAATAATTATTTGTTATTTGCTAAGGTAGTCTTAATAACCAGACTAAGAATTTAAACTCGGCTTAATTGAGTGTTGGTTGCTGCTTGATAGCTTGCTTTAGGAGTGGTACCTCCGGACTGGGTTGCGACCTTGATCGCAATTTCGAGATGATGTAGTAGTTTAGGCGCTTAAACCCCTTAGATGCATGGTTAGGCTTAGTGAGCAGTCGATAGGGAATTTTCCAAAATTAGGCAATTGACTAAGACCAGGTACGAAGTTGTGATGAGTTATACGGTGTTTTGAGACCCTGTACAAAGCGTTACAATGGACCGTGCCCATTGGTAGCAGCCTATAAGGAGATGATCTGGACGAGACTATTTCCTTCTTTTATTTTCTGGTAAGTTTTTGGGACTTATCGAACCATCATCTTCGATGCGTGATTTGCCGAGAGAACCCTACCCCTTTTGTTTGGCAAGAGTTATGAGTATTCTTATGTGTGTTGGTCTTTTTGGGAAACTAGTAATACATTTTTTTGTGGACCTTAAATTAAATATTATAAACCGTGGTTGTTGCATCAGATTAGAAGCAAGTGACATGCATGTGTGCGCTTGTCTTACTGTGTACTGGCTTCACAGCTCATTTCATTAATCTTTTAGGTCCTAGTGGTGATTTGATGGGGAATGATAGATGTGTAGGATGATTCGATTAGATGGTGATGTATGAGACTTGCATTTTATGAGTTTTCATGAAAGAATTTTGTTGTTATCATAATTCTTTATAAACTTGGATGATTGTAATCAAATTACTACCAAATACTTTCATTTCATTTTATATGAACCTTTATGTCCAAAAGTTTTGTATTTGACTTGTATTCTATTGAAGGGTCCTACGAAATATATTTATAACAATTATTTTGTGATACTTATCTTATAAATAGATTAAACTTTATAGGTTTTGATAAACTCGAACCATGGATAAATAGGTGGCACTCTGCCAAAATTTTTATAAAATTAATAATGATTTCTCAAATTAAAACTTAATTAGAAACTCATTCAATAGTAGAATACCTAGCACATATCACGTGGAGATAATATGTGCGGCATAACTGTCATGTCCTATGCGCTCAGGACAGGGCCGTTATAAATGGTATAAGAGCTATAGGTTTGATTGGCTAGGATGCGATACTTAAGGCAGTGAGTAATGAGAGTAGGATTGGGACAGTTTAGCTTGACATCCAGCAAAATCAAAATCTAAATATCCAATCACTTCTAATTGATTAGATCTTGTAAATGTGAGCATATAATCTTTTGTCCCTTGAACGTATCTCATTACTTTCTTTGCAACTTTCTAGTGATGCATTCCAGGATTACTTTGATATCGTCTTAGAATTCCAATTGCAAAGCTAATATCAGGTCTTGTACATATTTGCAGATACATTGACTACCCACAATAAAGGCATATGGAATGGATTCCATTTCCTTACGTTCCACATTGTTCTTTGGACATTGCGTGAGACTAAGCTTATCCCCTTTCTGTATTAGGACACACCTACTGAACATTTGTTTATATTGAATCTCCTAAGAATTTTCTTAATATAAACTTTCTAATACAACCCTAACAATCCTTGTGATCTCTTTTTAAATATTGAAATTCCAATCACATAGGATGCTTATCCTATATCTTTCATTTCAAAATTCTTAGAGAGAAAACCTTTAGTCTCACACAAGATGCCCAAATTATTACCAACAAGCAAAATATCATCAACATATAGAACCAAAAATATAAACTTACTCCCATTAATCTTTCGATAAATACATCAATCAACAATGTTTTTTTGAAAACTGAAAGATGTAATGATATCATTGAACTTAAGATACCATTGCTTGGAAGCTTGTTAAAGTCCATATATTGATTTCTTAAGTTTACACACCTAGTGACCCTTTCCTTCTATGGAAAAACCTTTAGTTAATTCATATAAACGTCCTCCAGTAGATCCCCATTAAGAAAGATAATTTTCATATCCATTTGATGTTACTCTAAATCATATTGAGCTACCAAATCCATAATGATTCTTAATGAATCTTTCTTTAAAACAAGTGAAAAAGTCACTTTATAATCAATACCATCTTTTTTACAACATTTAGCAACAAGTTTAGCTTTATATCGTTCGATATTACCCCTCAAATCTCATTTAGTCTTAGTGACCCATTTACACCCAACTCAATTGGAACCTTTGGGCAATTTGACAAGACCCCAAATGTTGTTTTCAACCATCAACTTCAACTCATCTTTCATAGCATCAATCCACTTATTAGACTCATCACTATTTATTGGCTTGTGAAAACAAAACAGGATCTTTATCAATGTTGCAGTCAAAGTCTGATTCTTGTAAATAAACCACATGGTCATTGAAAATAGCCGGCTTTCTAACCCTTACAAGTTTATTTAAGACTATTCCACATGGCTCATTTATTTTAGCTAGTGGTAAGTTAGGTTCTTCATGATGTGCTTCTTCATTCAAATATTGTTTTCTATCATTTTGTTCTCGCATTTCTAGAACAATATTTAGAACAACTGTAGCTATTGGAACATTTATAGGTGATGGAACATCAACCTTTATTTCATCAATATCCACACATTGTTTGCTAGCACTCTCACTAACTTCATCATTTTTAATGAACTTGGCATTGCCTGTTTCAACAATTTTAGAATTATGGTTTGGACAATAAAACCTATAACCTTTGGATTTCTCTGGATAACCAATAAAGGAACCACTAATAGTATGAGAATCTGATTTCTTTTCATGTGGATTCTATACTCGTGCTTCTGCTGGACATCCCCAAACATGTAGGTGTCTTAAACTAGGTTTCCTTCTGTTCTATAACTGGAAAGGAGTTTTAGGAATTGCCTTACTAGGAATCATATTCAGTAAATACACTGTGGTCTTAAGTGCATACATCCACAAGGATTTGGGTAATGAAGCGTTACTCATTATACTCCTAACTATATCCATTAATGTTCTATTTTGTCTTTCTACCACACCATTTTGTTGAGGTGTGCCTAGCATAGTATACTGTGCACATATGCCATGTCTTTTGAGGAACTTTGCAAGTGGACCTGGATTTTGTCCAGATTCATTATACCTTCTATAATATTCACTACCTCTATCAGATCTTACATTTTCCACATTTCTGTCCAATTGCCTTTCAACCTCCATAACAAACACCTCGAGGGCATATACAACTTGAGATTTCTCATTTAGCAAATAGAGATATCCATACCATGAAAAATCATCTATAAAGGTGATAAAATATTTTTCTCCAGTAAAGGATAAAGTATCAAAAGGTCGGCATATATCAATGTGTATTATCTCAAGAAGCTAGGTACTTTTTGTGGCTCCTTTCTTGCTATGTTTGGTTTATTTTCCCTCAATGCAATCCACACATAACTCAAGCTCAGTAAAATATATGTATGTAAAAACTTGCTTCTGGTACCAAATTATTAAAAACCAAATTTCAAGTACTTGATTAAACTTTTTGTGAAAGTTCAAGTATCAAATTATTTAAAACCAAACTTCAAGTACCTAATTAAACTTTTTGTGAAAGTTTAAGTACCATTTTTTACATTAACTCTTCAGACCTTGTATTGAAGCATTTCCACACTACAAGGATGTTAATAATAAGTAATTGGTTATACTTAGATACGTTAGGTAATTAAAGCAGTAACAAATAATTGTTTAATATTTGCAGGCCTATTATTACAATTGATGTTACCTTCTTCTATGGTAAGTACAAGCACAATCTCCTCATCATTGTGGTAATGGATGGGCAAATTATATTGTGCCCTTAGCATATGGTCTTGTCGACAAAGAGGCATATGACCTTGGAGTTGGCTCCTCCTAAAGTTATTGGAACATGTAATTAAACACGAACAAACATATGCTTGATATCCGACCACCATGCCAATAGAGTGCAACTAAGGGGGAGAATACAATGTGGTCTAGGGACTGGCCTTGGCGCTGGTGCATTTGGCATGTTACCAACAACTTCAACACAAAGGCTAAGAATAAAGATTGCAAAGAACTGGTGAAAAGGGCTACCTACCAAATGCAGGCTAGAAAGTTCCATGGGTACTTTGAAGTAGCAAAGCAGTCTAGTCCATAGATGATGCAATATTTCAATGAATTGCATCCTCCAATATGGACTCTATGTCACGATGAGCATGTAAGATTTGGAATTAGTACAACAAACATGGTTAAGAGTTACAATATTCCATCAAATATGCGAGAAGCTTACCCGTGCCAACATTAGTTAAGAAAACTTTTTACGATTGTAATTCCATATTGAATACGCATAGACAAGAATCATTTGAAGCCACTACACTTGGTAAGGTTTCGACAGAATATGTTGGAAAGAAGTTTGAGAGATGGAACAATGAGGTAAGCGCCCATTATATTACCTTATTCGACTAACCAGAATGGGTATTTGAGATTCTAACTGCACCATGGTCTACAATGTATGGACAAAAGGGACATCATATACATAAGGTAGAGTTGAGGTCATGCAAATGCGCATGCAAGAAGTGGAAGACTTACAAAATCCCATGCTCAAATATGATGGCAATGATGGGAATTATGTATGTGGATTATGTAGCACATGTAGGACACTGGTAGAAATGGGAAAATCAACTAAAGGTTTATGGGTGCTTATTCATACTGACGATAGATAAGGTGATCTAGATTTGTCTCAACCTTCCAACATAGCATCCTTTCCTTCATGATATAAAGAAAAAGGGCAGGCTAAGGGAAAAATATTTCCAGAATGAGATGGACATTAGAGCAAGTCTGCAAAGATATTCTTATGAGTCATGTGCTAGGAAGGGCACAATACTTGTCCATCTAGGAGGTCAGTTAGGAGGGTAGCAAGGAACCAGTCGAGTCGTAATGGTATAATTAAGTTTGTGTGACTTGTCTTGTAACACTGATACTTGATTGTAATCTTTTGATCTCCATATCTTTTTTGTTTTTTCCTCTATTTTAGCATACATTGTGACTCCATCTAACATCATGCATTCCATACTTGTTTTCAGATAGATTTGGGACTATTGGATAGCTCCGTCCTTACAGGACAACCAGTTCATAGATCACAGTTGGCATAGGATTGCTAGGTAAGAGTTTCCTTATCAACTTACCATATTTTAATTGTATTGGTCTAACCACTTGTATTTCAAATGCAGAAGCATGTCATATTATATTGTTTTTAGCGAGATGCTAAGCTGAAGCGACATGATGGTGTCCTAGTAAAATTGGACAAACGGCTCACCTATTGAAGGCCGGCTTCCTAGGTGTTGCACAGATACCCATCACATAGCTAGATTCACGCTAAGTCACAACATTGGTGGATCAGTGGCATCTAGAAACGCATGCATTTCACCTATCGACCAAGGAGTGGACCATCACATTTGTAGGACATATCAATTCTTACCGGGCTCCCCATCGATGGTCATGTTGTAAGTAAGAGCACACATGTAGATTGGCCAAGCATGTGCCATCATTTGATTTGGAATTAGACCTACTCTTATTGAGCTATTAGGCAGCCACTTGAAGACGTCATAGTCGGACACACACTTTAATAGATTATCGAATGATGTGGATGAAGTGACCTTCCGGCACCATGCCAAGGTCTACATATTATAGCTGCTTTTAGGGAAGGAGGGTTGTCTTGGTTGGAAACAAGTCTCAAGATTCGGTTCATGTTATATACCTCCTTTTGCTTAAGGAATGTTATATTGTTGGACAATACCTATGGGGATGTTTTTGCTTAGCATGGCTTTATAAGCAGCTATGCACGACATCCTATATTGACACCACTGACATTGTAGAGCCCTTTGTTATGCTATAGCTTTAGGCATAGGAACACTTCTCAACATTACCCCAGCACATTGGAGGATTACATCCATTATTGAAGACTACCCTCTTATACGTAGGTGGGGAGCAAACTTTGATGTGAGACAGCACCTAACACATCTCCTATCCAGTACAAAGAAGCCTATCATCAGCAGATCTCGACAGGTGCGATTTTCTAAATTTTTTTATGCTCTTTTATTTCCACATGCACGATTCTGATTAGGTTTTGCTGAATTATTTCATGAGTAGGTCATTTGGTAGTCATATGCACATTTTATGGACGATCCCTATGATATATAGTAAGTTTGATGTGTAATTGTTAAGCTATTATTTTACTTTTTATGCATGACATCATAATCTTGTTATATGTTGTCTATTGCAAGCAGATTTCATCTATCATGTGTCCAATATGCCACCAGCTAATGCTCCATCTACTGTACAAGATATTATTCGTGTATATGGGTTCATGGGCATCAACCTTAAGGAACCACCACCACCAGTACCCACCCACTTCGATCACGACGATAGTGGTGAGGATACTCCATTACATCAATCGATACATGCACAGAGATGCAGGCCTTAGAGAGATAAGCGAAGGTAGGTCGAGGTCGAGATCGGGGTTAGACGCAATGCAAAGACATAGCTGAAGATATTAGCGACAAACCTTTAACCCCACATGTTAAGTTGGATGAGTTTGGTCCTTCATCATAACTATATCTTCATCCCTTAAACACTCATGCCCAAGAGCTCATGTGTCCATAAGAAAGGCGCCAAGCACAGCCTGACGATATGGGGAAAAGCCCTACTCAGGTAGATTCAAACCCCATCCCATTTTATCAATACAGCTCATAAGATAGTGATAGGGAAGGGATAGGGATGGCACCCCGATACATAAGTGGATTTCATTTATCGAGAATCTTCAACTGCATCTAAATCCACAACCTATGGCAAATTAGCAGGAGTGTGTGACATTTGTTCGATAAAGAAGGGGCAAGCAGAGTCAGCAATTAATGATTTGGGTATTTTTTATTTCCATCCATTTATTGTCTCTTTTGTATTTATTTTTTATATGGAGACATCAATTATAGTGCAAGCATTTCTAATTTTGCGTATCTTTAACTTTCACTTGTTTTATGTTGTTGAAAAGATGTTTTGGTTTAACTACTAGTGTTTAATGTTGACCTTTGGGGGAATTAGCAGAAAAATTAAGTCTAATGATATACTTATGCATTTTATACGTGATTGTAGAATCAATTTTACAAGTGAATGAATTAAAGACATTAATGAAAAAGCAGCAAAGTTTAAATATTTAATAATATCAATTGACATTACTACAATAAACTTGTCTCTATTAAATATCAATTGACGTTATTATAATGAACTCGTTTCTTCAATGAACTTCCCTTCAAAAAACGAGTTCTAGTAACGTCAATTGACATTATTTTTGTTCCAATGGCATTTTCACAATTTTTTTTAAAATTAATAATATTAATTTCCTTTTCCCCACAACCATATATAGTGTAAATTTAATTATCCAAAAACAACATTAAAACAAACAACATTTTATTAAGGTAGATATCACATTTTACCTAAATTTTATTCATCCTTACAATTCAACATCAAAGTTTTAAATTATTAATTTAATACTTAAATTTTTTCCATTTTTACAAAAATTTTATCTATTTATAAAATTAACTACATAAACTTTGTGAATTTTTACAATTACCACCTAATTCAAGGATTATAAATCATCTCAAAATGTTTTTAGGTGTCAAGTCTGATATTTTTAAACTATAAGTAACCATTTGCATAAATAGGCGAAGTTGAGAAACTGTCATTTGCCCAGCATGGTGATCTCATTATCATGTTCAAGAAGTTGATTAGCTTAGGCAACCATTCGAACAAAAGCATTTGAGGAGCATTTCGTTTCAATTGGCGAAGAGGGTTTGAAACCCTTCCAAGCCATTACGCTTTATTTCCAAGGTAAAATCACCCTAACATAAGTTGCATCTCCACGACCATCATGTAGCCCCACAGTAGTAGATGGAAAAGTAGTAAACATAATAAGCGATGATTTTGCAGCATGCCTCCGATCAAGAATTTCAATAGCATGCTTAGGGAAGAAGTTTTGGCACTGTAATGTGGGAAAGAAACTAGGTATTGTAGTTGCTCTTATTGCATATTTTGAATCAATGAAATGAAAAATAAGCCGTGTAAACCTTTTCATTTTCTACTTCCTACGCTACCCCTTATCTAACAGGACTTTATCTATACTCTCTCTCTCACACATGCGGATCACTTGTATTGGAACTAATCTAACATTGAGATTGCAGTTATATATATATACTATGCCATAGTCAGGATTTACAGATAGCCCTTTGATGCTCCTAGTGCAAGTGCGGACTGCCAACCAAACGAAGAAGTAAATCAAAATTTATGAATCGGTAAAGAATATCAGTTAAAATATAAAAGAAAATAAAAAAGATAGGGCACAGACTGGTGAAAGAAACATTAGGTGGTTTCTGCTAGAAACATTTCCAGTAAAGAAAAGAAAACTACCGAATTTAGAAGTCGTAGAGCAGATGGCCGTGTAAATTTTCTGGCAAAAGGAAAACACCGCGATGGTTTTCCCTTGCTATTGCACCACTCTTCTTTTTTAGTCTCATAGTATATATTGTCAATGCCCTGCAACATTTGTTATATTGATAAAAAATATACTGAATCGGTATTACAAAAATTTGTGACATAGTTTGCCAAACAGAAAAATTGTGACATAGAGCTGCAAAGAACAAGTACCATGCTTTTTTGCATCCTATACATGACGATAGGCTTAAAGGACAGTAGTATTCTTCTATGGATTTATAATTTAAACAAGAAAACATACAAACAAGTTGTCAGAACTTCGACCACTGTGCGATTAAGGTCCTGAACCTTTTTTTTTTTTTAGGCCAATAAGCTCCTGAACCTTAATCATATGGAATTAAGCCACATACATTAATATTGGTGCAATTCAACCTTGAATCTCTCACTTGTAAAAATTAGAAGATTTTGCCAACAATATTCCTTGTTGAAATTCAATTTTAGAAAATGAATGATTTTGATATGATTAATTAAATCTTTAATTATACATGATATCATAACCACATGCATGTGAATAGCAGAGTAATGTGCATATAATGTGCTTGAGATTAAGTAGTAAGAAGTTGCTTTAGTATTGGAACTTTCCCTGAAAAATCCAATGTGCTAACAGAAACTCAGTTAGGAGACATCATTAGTAAAATTCTTCAATTTGTTACAATAGAAGAGATGCAGCAATTTGATCAAATTGAACACAAATAAATTTCATGGGTTTAAGTGCATAACAAGCAAAATAAGCTAAAATCATCTATTAGTTTCAACTTGGCCTGACCAAGTGCCACTGGTATATTCAAGATTTTTTGAGACTTGTTCACCTTCAAGCAATAAGACAGTCAAAACTAGCCATGCAATGTTAGAAGGCCAGAAACTTTTGGTATGCAATCAAGTATCAATATTTTAAAATTAATCAATTTAGTATCCAAAAAAACTTTCTTTACACACCAATAGTATATCCACCAAATGGACTAATACCGTCATCCCATATGGCATTTTTAACTAATATGATAGAGATCTTATAGGAGTACACAAAAAGTTCTTTTAGATACTTAATTGATTAATTTCAAAATTCAAGCACCTAATTACATATTTTACTAAAATTCAAATACCATTCGCGATATTTTTCCTAGTGAAAAAGATGATCAAGTAGCTGTAAGAAATTTTGGCATTAAATTGGAAGTCCCATAAAGATTAACATGTTCTAAAGCAAAATTAAAATGCATCTAAGGACACTGCATTGGCTAAAGTTGAGAAAGATGAAAGCAATGTTTTGGAGATATTTAAGCTAGTAATCAAAAACATAGAATTAATTTCATCCACCTCAATTTGCACATTTCATAAACAAGATTAAGGGAACAATTGAGGATAATGATTTGCCAAAACATTCCATTAGGGAAGAAAGAAAATGCAGTGAGGTAAATAACTTACTACCTTAATAGATTGGATCTTAGGAGTTGCATCAGAAAACTTGTAAGTCACAGGATGCCACCCCTTGCGTTCACGGGCTTTAGAGGATGAGAGATCCCATGAAGAATGTGTTAACGATCTTCGTGTGATTTCTCCTTCCAGTCCCTCCTGCTGTATTAAAAAATTAAAAGTATCTGAAAGTCAATTGGTGTTGTGTAATAGAACAAAGCAGATCAATTGCCAATGTCAATGATTGATAATTATTGTTATTTCTTATTACAAATATATTATGATGTCTTGCAAAGCATTTCTTAGTTTTGAGGCCTGAGAGAGCCCTAAAAAGGAAAAGCAATGTTGAGGATTCAAAATTTAAACCTCCTAATTGCAATTTAGCCTTAATAATATAAATAAAAATAAACGGTGCATGCCTAACAATTACAAACCTCAAAGCTTACAAATGCTTTGTAAGACATCAAAATATTTCAGTATAATCAACATATTACTTGTCTCAAGTACCCAAGGTTAAAGCAATATCTTACAGCCAACAGTGTCGGCACATAATGTTCATCTGGGATACAATTGTGCTCCTTTGAATTATCAATTGGCTGTATGTAGGAAAAAATTAACAATCAGAAAGGATGGACAACTAAAAATATAAGTACAAAATCTTGGGATGTGTTCCCTTTTAGACATTATTGCTTGTAGTGAACATTTATGTCATATAAGGATAGGATGAAACTAAACTTACCATTGAATGTTCCCTCCAGAACTCGGGCAATGATTTCCTCTGCACATTAAGCAATCTTTTGGTTAAATAGAGTAGAAAATGTTATTTTTACGGAAGTAATATGTCAATTGATATAAGACTCATGGAAGGTAATTGATAATGGCCTGAGATGGATATTATTATGTTCCATATACGTTCAATTAAGCATTGGGATTTCTCCTCCATACGCTAAAGGTTGTATTTGGATCTATGATCAGCAGTCACCATTTACACTAGAAACTTAGTCTGTGTCATTGATAAAAAGGTGATAATAGCAAATACGTCCTTCAAATTGGTAATAACAAGTAAAAGTACATTTTAAACTCCAAAGCGAGTCCTCACCACCCCTAACTTTTGAAAATATATATTTAAAACCCAAACCGTACAGGAATTCCCAAACCGTCACTAAAAGTCCATCAACAATGACGATTTTAGCGCTTTTGCAACGGTTTGATGGGCAAGGGCATATTTTCAAAAGTGTGGGTATTGAAGGCATATTTTCAATGGTTCTTAAGAAAATTTCAGTAGAAGTACTTGTGTGTCTACCCATTTTACAAATGGCAAGATGTTTAGAGGAAGACAAAAATTTTGGACAGAAAAAACATTTCCTGTATCTCTGGTAATTATCATTATGATGGTGAGGTTCTATAGCTTGCATGGGATGATCAAAGTCTAAGAAGCTTACCTTGCAGTGCAACTGAAACATTGGATAGACAGTATTGTCCTTCACCACAACCTCCGCATGTTTTCTTGTTAAAACAACCCACTGTGAGAATAGATATCAGAGAAAATTGTCAAAAACATCAAACAGGGGAAAAATGATAAGTACCAACAATAAGACCTTCTATATTGCAAGTGCACAAGGGGGGAGTGGGGACAAGCCTCCTAATTTTAGTTAGTTTGCTGTGTGATGTGTATGTGCAGCATATTATGTGGTGTTGGCTGTGGATTGTACAATGGTGTACTGTGTAGTTTTGGGCTGAGGAATGGTGTTGTTTTGTGCAGTGAACTGTTCTGTACATGCATGCAAAAGGGGGCCGGGGTAGTGGTAGTAAGGTGTCATGAAGGTGTTGAGTTGAAGTGATGTCGGTACTGTGATTATGTTACAGAATCAATATTTAATACATAAATTTTGGGCTCGTCAAGAGAATCCAATGATCTCTTGGTTAAAGCTCATTAGAGAGAAACCTACAATCTCATGATTAAGGGCTTAATTAAAAAAAGAACCCTAAGATCTCTTAAACTCAAAAGTTCTGAAATTTTTTCTGACAAATATGACTTATGCCCATTCCCTTTCTTTGGTTACATATATATATATATATATAATTTCATAAGTAATGCAGTTACCAAAAGTAACTGCCAAGTCTTTAATTTTTCTCCTATTATTACACATAACAAACACATCTAATTTTCTTTTTTAACAATTGACCTGTGCATGACTTAACTTTTATCCATTATAACACACACACTACAACACATGCACAAACACTGTTCATGCTACTGTTCACCTCACTTCGCACAAGACTCAAGGGATGTAACATTATTACCCCCTTTGAAAAAGCACATCCTCATGCACATACCACAGATTTGTTGACAAATCATGTCAAACTTCTTCCTAATATGCATCTGCTAGAGCATAGCCATCTTAATGCTCCAATGCTTTTGGTATAGCAGCATATTTATGCACATCTAGTCACCTTGGGTGAAGGAATCACATCCATGGTAAATGACAAGAACAACAGGCTGTGGAGACACTTTCTCCATTTTTTTTATTTTTTTTCCTCGACACATGAAAAACATAATGAGCCTTGATCCCTCCATAAAAATTGGCTCTGATATCAAATGTTATAGGACCGATATTTAATACATAAGTTTTGGCTCGTTAAGAGAGAACAATCTCTTGGTTAGGGCTCATTAGAGAGAACCCTACGATCTCATGATTAAGGGCTCAATTAAAGAGAGAACCCTAGTATCTCTTGAACTCAAAAGTTCTGAGATTTTCTAACATATATGACTTATCCCTATTCCCTTTCTTTGATTACATAGATTTAATTTCATAAGTAATGTGATTACCAAAAGTAACTATCAAGTCCCTAATTTTTCTCTTATTATTACACATAACAAACACATGTAATTTTTTCTAACAATTGACCTTCGCATGATTGACATATGACCTAGCTTTTATCCACCATAATACACACATTACAACACATGCACAAACACTGTTCACGTTGCTGTTCACATCACTTCACACAAGGGACATAACAGATTACTTCAAAAAATAGCCAGAATATATCTCATTCGTTGAATACCAACTGGCAAGAGAGATCCACTATAGAAAGGATGTAGAGGATCATTTTAGTAATTGAGCTTTTAACCCAATTTAATGCTATGGACCAATCTTCTAGGCTAGTGAAAGGGCTTAGAAGATTGAGTATAATAAGGGATATCGAAGGGAGATTTGGCTTAGTAGGCTCGAAACATGAAGTCTAGTTCATTCCACTCTCGGCCTAATTCTGTTTTCTCATGCACGAAAAGTAGATTTCAAAAATATCTTCCTAACTTAATTTGGGTTTTATTTAACTAAAATAAGTCTTAAGCCCTTTTTATATTGAAAAGACTTTTTTTTATATAAATAATGGGCTTTTTTGTATTATAAAAACCCTTAGGCTCTTTCCAAACCTATTTCAAGCCCCAGCTCATTACTAAAAAAAGAGAGTGTCAATCTTAGCTGCTGGATCCTTAGGAATAATCCAAAGGTTAGTATTATTTTCCAACATCTATAAATAAGAGACTACCCGTCTCATTCAGGTCATAATTCTATGCATTGCTAAAATCGGAAGCAACGTGGAAACTCTGCTGAAACATTTTCAAAAAAGATTAAAGCACCTATGCTACGAAGAACGAGTCAACAACAATCGAATCTATCTAATTTGATCTTCTGTTACACTCGCTCACTCGAAAAACTAGATTTGCATGTTTCTCCTTCTACGCATCTCTCTACGACATGCTACACATGTCATCAATTCAGCACTTCTTTCAAGTCAACCGCCAAACCTATTGAGCGTGATCGGCCAGCTGCAGTACCCCACCACACAAAGGTTAAGTCAAGTTAGTTGAAAGGGGAAGTTCATTTGTCAACAAATTGGAAATTGACTTCATCTGAGCACAGCTGCTCAGGTACCTCTTTCTCTACTTCTACAGTTTTAAAGACCTGGTTTTCACAAAGCCAAATGCTATTGCAAATACTATATTGGATAAACTTTTAATTTGAACCGGAGTTAATCGTCCTCTATCACTTGAAAAGCTTTTCCAACTATCAAATAAATTGTCACCAACTAACTTAGATATTGATTTCTAGTGACATAAGATGGATTCCTTTGTGACACAGATTCTTTTGGAAGTTTGCAGCACAGATTTGGCAGTACCAGAAGTTCCCAAGAATATTCCACGATGTTGAAAATAAAATATCATTGGATAAAATGCACTTTTTAGCTACCTATAGTTTTGATATATCTGTCACTTTGTTTGCTATAGCTAAATTCTCTGTCGATTAGCGAACTGTGTCTACATCCATTAGGAACTGTAAAGTTTGCCATCTCATGTCAAACAAAGGATTGTCTCATGAACTCCCTTTTATCCCAAATAGAATAGGTCCTCCTTCTCAACACAGTGCTAAACAGAGATCCTCGAACCAATAAACAAGAAACCAATCTACAGCTCTTGATGCTATCAAATTAAAGAAGCAAACATCCACTCAAAGTAAAAAAAATATGGCTTACTGCCCAATTTAATCAAAAAGCATATTTCATCTCTCTAGGTCGAAACTAGAAAGTTCAAGGTCAAAAAGAGGCCTGGATGCAATACTATTGCTTTAAAGAAGAGCTCAAATCAATGTCAAGTGGATATTAAAGAATATTTTTTTCTTAAAAAAACAGTAAAAGAAACAATTAAAAGCTCAGGAAAACAAAGGCTATTTTGGCTTCAAAATATGAAATCATGGGAAAATATATTAACATTCAAGCCAATGTCTCTCTTGCCCAAAGTCATTACAATAAGCTCATTACTCATTTTACAAACGAGAACAGAATTTATTATAGTATCAGAGCTTCACTTCAGTAAATGGCAAGAAAAGGATAAATATTAGATAAGAATGAAACAAAACTATGCCTGATTGCTGTTGTGCGGGTAGTCATAACAGAGCTTATTTAGATGTCAGAGCTAAGGAAAATGGTCTACAAAAAGTAGCCACATTCATAGCTTCAGGCAGGCACAAAGCACAATCAAATCGATCTCTTAACTAGAGTTAAATTTTCTCGCATGGATTGATACATTTTAAAACAGAAATATCAAGATTTTATTGTCAAGAATTTATTTATTTGATTCTTTCTTCTATCAGATAGGTTAGGTTATTAATATTTAAGGAGTTATCCATTTATGCTTTATGGAGAAGATGAAGATCCATATAATATAGAGGAAAAGGTGTTCATGTGTGTTTTGAGGCTTATGCTGGCCAGCGAAATAAACCATTGTTAGCAGAGCTAAACACAGGTAGGAAAAGTTACACAATGGGCATGCAATGTGCAAAGAGAAAAAACACAAGAGGCCGTGAAATGTCCCCAAAATTATATAAAAAAAAATTCTAATAAGGTGTTTTAAATAGAATTTTTGGTTAACTATGATTTGTTTTAATTTCTACCTCAAGCAGAAAATCAAGTAAATGCTACCTGTGATCCCTTCCTCCAGTTATGAACAGGAATTATTGGATTCATCTTTGGATTATACCGACCCTCTTTTGTATCTGCAAAGCTGCTTCAACCAAGCCAACTTAGACTAACAATTGTGAATGAATTGTTATAAAAGTCAACAGATAAGAATCTAACATAATATTGTCCAGTTGTCCTAGCTCAATAATATCACTTATCAAAAGGAGGACAGGCTGACAGAAACAGTTTGAGGAGACTAGTGCATCTAATGCCTCAAGCAGAATTTTCGAATGTTACATTACAAGAGTGGCAAAACTGGATAGAGAATTATACGGATCACGAGCACATTAGCTAGAGCCAAACTTCTAGTTTAATTACATGCCACGTATTGTAGCCTAAAATAAACATTCAGTTCAGTGTGCCATAAGTCTGATTTGCAGGTAAAGGGTTCTCACTAGTGGATAGGTAAAGATATCATAGGGCAGTCACCTCCGAACCAATACTATAATCCTTCCAGCATTCTAGAAGTTTTATAGTGCCTATCATGGACAGATTCAGAAACAAAATAGCTCCAAAGCAAGCAGACATCATACAATCCTTGAAGCTTAGAACAACAAAAGTATATAAGGAACTTGGAGATACTGGTGAAAAGAAGACAAGTTTCTCTACATCAGTTTGGTTAATGATTTGTAAAACTACCCAGACATGGCAGGTCAGCTAAACCAACCATGCGAAAGCTTAACAATTCCTGCTCAAACATGTCAAAAATATGTAGGCATGCCTGCCTTTTCGGTTTTTGTCAAAATCTAAGTAAGGTTGATGTCCAACCAATTGCGAATACATCAGAAAAGCAGTCTTTTTTTTCCCACTTTGAGGAGGTGGTTAGTCTGATAAAAAGATGAAGCAATTTTATAAGTCAGAAACCACAAAAGAATGGCTAAATTACATCAAACCAAAGTCATATTCACCCTTGTAGTAACTGCAAGGAAAAGTATATTCTCCAGTAAAATATACATTTTTGGTTCATCAGACCGACACACCAAGAAATATAGGAAGATTACATGAACAACTTCTAAATCTAAATTGGGTTGCCACTTTTATATAAAAAGTTTGCAATAATTCTATTCTATATTAAAAAAATAAAGTTCCAGCCACTGACCTGTCCACAAAGCTGGTTGGTGTGGACATGATATAATCATACGTATAGCCGAAGTTATAGAGAGGTATACAGCTGAAAAAAATAAAAGAGGATAAAAATTTCATTAAATACAAATTGGATTGTACTGCATAAAGTACCAAAGAGTGAGAGAGGGAGGGAGGGAGGGAGGAAGGAAGGAGGAGGGGGTGGGAAGAGAGAGGAGGAGGGCGGGTGGGGTGGGGGTGGGGGTTGGGGGTGTTGTGGTGGTGAGGGAGGAGGGAAGAAGAAGAAGATTCAATGGTGAAAGATTCTTTGCTCTGTTTCCTTAGCATGGAATCTTTCAAGTAATAATAGATAAAATCCAATTGGAATGGCTGCACACAGCTGTTATCATAGTATACATAAACAAACAAATGTGCATATGTTGCTGCACATAAGTATTTAGCAAAGAATGATGCCCCACCTATCTGATACGAAGACAAATCGCTCATTATGTGGATCCTCAAGAGCATGTCTGAGCAAAATGCGCTCTGCTTCTATCATGCTTGCTTCTCCCCAGTCCACCTGAAAAAGATCCCGAAACAAAAGAAATATTAATACCAAGGAGATACAAAGTGCTATCAATTTAAAAATGAAACATGAGTTTGTTTGGATTGTCGAATTTTTATCTGTATCGTATTTGTATCTGATCTACATTGTAACTTATCGGCATCATATTGTATTATATCTATATCATATTTATTTGGTCATTTTGAGTAAAACTATTAGTTTTCATCAATATTTGTTTTTTGACAAATATCTATTTGAAAAAGACAAAATATAATACCAAAATAGTTAGAATATAATGAAACAAACACACCCTATATCATTGGTCACTAAGGTTCAAGCAGCTCAACTTCATTTGACAAAATTGCAATAGTAGAACTCAATTGATTATGATCGTTTGGTCCATATTTTTGGGTCGTTTTAGTATATTATTTTGTCACAGACTGTTTGTTAAAAGCAAATACAAATGAAAATAGATATTTTTACTTAATAACAGACCAGATGCAGACATAAATTAGATATAGATATAGATAAAATCAGACAATCCAAACAGACCATTGCAGAGAGAGTTCATTCATGCAGCATAGATATATCAAAGCCAGGCAGATACAGCCTGGTAGATATCTCTAAAAGAAATTGGATGTGTTATCAATTCACATGCTCTGCTTGACTCCTTTAAATGGCTGAATAACAGTGACTCCTCTATTTTCTCTCTTCAACAATACATGTTTTCTGTAAACTGAATAATCAACAAGTTGAGTCCACTGTGAAGTGCAGGTAATTAGTGCATACTACCAAAGGGTAATTTATTTTCAGATATCCGATGTAACCTAAGCAAATCGCAGCTAAGCAGTAGCACCTGTACACTATCATTAACTTGACGATCTAAAAAATATACAGATCTTGTTGTAGCCTTGTTCAGCTGAAACCCAGGCCTAGGGTGCACAAAAATTGAAAATGCATCCTCTGCACCCTGCAAAACATCATAAATATACATTAAACAAGAGTATGAAGCCAGACTCGATCAAGTACAGGCACATGGAGTCCACTGTAGCATCTTCACTTGAAGTACACTTACAATGTTTTCTTTGTACTAGGTTAGCTTACCATCCAGGATATACTTGATTACAGCAGAATGCTTCTGCTCAAGTGCCCGCTTTACTTATACTTGCCACAACCATTTTTCCAAAAGCAGGGTTGATACAGAAGTTTGCATTAGTGTTCAGGGCCCTGTTTGAAATGTCTCATTTTATGTGCCTTAACTTGTGTGATGATTGTGTGGTAGAATCTTATGTGCCCCAAGGACATCCTTCAAGAAAATGAAGGTTACATTATTAACATAGTATTTATTTATTTATTATCATTTTTTTTAATGTTTTGTCTAAAACACATTTGCTTAACAAGTGCCCTAAAGTAATCCATTTTATAGCCCACTGGTGAGTTTCATTTGATTCTACTGCACAGAATTTGTTGAAAATGTAAAACACATATCCTTCGAAAGTGCCTCAAAATAATCCATTGAAATGGGGAAGCCGGGTCAATTGTGATGAACACCAATATCATATCTGCCATACCTCCCCAAAAGAGAGAAAGAGAGAGAAAGATTCTAAACTGAAGGATGGTAGATATGATGTATGGATTTTGCATTCAACATAGTTGACCCAGGTTCCCCTTGACTCCTCTAGGTACTTTGTAAACAGTGAAGCATTAAAGATTTCAATTTGTTTCCTAGCAATATCAAAACCCTTCAATAAGCGGGAGTACAAAATTGTTCGTATCAGTCAAAACCGTTGCAATCCTTAATAAAAGTGACATAGGAGGTAGAGAAATTTACTATTTTCGAACCTATCCGCCACTGCAACAAATTAGATCAGAATACACCCAGAGCAGAACCAATGTTTTGCCACAATTTCAAGCTCAAGTGCAAATACGTGTATTCATATGTAACACATCATACACGAAGTAACAGAAATTTAACTACTGAATAACTGTATTATAAAAATTGAGAATTAGATACTAAATATAAACTTTGCAAGGAAAAGAATAATTCAGGTACCAAAACCAAACCTTAAAGAAAGCATCCCAAACAATGTCGAGAGGAATCCGATTCCTGGCAATGAAGAGAAACGCGATCTTCGGTTTCTGAGCTAGACGAGAATGCAACGAAGCTAGGTTCATAATATGACTGTACTGAGTCTGCATCACCACCAAACTCACAAAACAAAACCCTAAGAACACTGCCACAAACAGTTTCCTCTTCCATTTATGCTGTGAATCCTTCTTGAAACTCACTCTACGCTTCATTTATCGAATATGAAAGCTCCTCTTCCTTAATCCTCACTTATCGTAGTCGAATCACTTACATCATATAAAAACAATCACTTCCATCAATTCATGTAATAGCTTTAATTTTCAGCAAGATTAGGTTCCTTTTTCAGTAGCATTGCAAGATTAAGAACTTTTTTAGTCGGACAAGATCAGTTTCTCTTTCTCTCTGGAATCGAACTAGATCGACAGGGAGAGAGAGATAGAGAGACAGTTGAGAATAAAATAGTTTGGAGTTTAAGAAAAGAGTTGAATTTGAGTGGAATTCAGAGGTATAACGGGAGATGAGATGGAAATTTAAAGGAAGTTGTAAGAGCGGAGTTTGAAGTGAGAGAGAGAACGAGAAGCATGTGAAGTAACCGCTTCTTGAGAGCGCGGCGTTCGGTTTGGTTTTGTATGAAAAATTTTTATTGTAAGAAAGAATGGGGGAGGAGGAGAGAGAGAACCGGGAAGTGAGTTGGAGCAGAAGAAGCTGGAAGCTGCCTTTCTTGTTTATGTGTTGGTTTCGTAAGGTGCTTGGTTTTTTGGGGACTTTGCTTGTGATTTAGGAGATCGAATCTCTTTTGTTTTTTCCAATCATCAAAAACTAGTGAACTTGTTTTGGACACCGAGAAGTGTATCAATTATTATCTTTGGCATTTTTAGGGAGGAATGTAAAATTTATTACTTCAACATTCTATAAAATTTAATTTAATAGATGTATTTAAAGTTATTAATTTAACATCCGATCGAATATTTTATAATTTCTATATTTAAAAAACATATCAGTATTATATAATATTAGAAAAAATAGTAAAAATTTAATGATAAATTATTTTTCTATGTCAGCAAATTGAATAGACGATATTATAAAGAAATAAAAATAATCATGAAAAGTTTAATCAGGTGTTATATTGATTATTTTAAAATTTATGTACTAAATTTAATTTTTATAGAATGTTTAATACCAATTTTGACATATACTATTTATTTTTAATTGTAGTCATAATCTTGAGAATATTACTAGTATAATATATTTTTTAAAAAATTACACAAAATCAAATAGTGGAAAAAATATTATAAGAATAGTAATACTATATCGCATAAAAAGGTACGATATAGATAATTAAAATCTTATGCCGCCTACCCTACATGCGATACAAGCATTGATACATACTATTTCATTAAAACTACATTGTATTATTGGCGATACAAGGAATTGTATGCTCCGTTTGATTAAACTAGCTTGTATCGTCTATCCTAGATCCAGTACACTAGCTTTTAAAACTCTTAGTAGGTAGGTAGTTATATCGCCGCTTATGTATGTGATATAAGTAGAAATTATGGCATTTCCATCTCGACATGCGATATAACAGTACTAATTTGATATTTATTTTTGTATAATTTATATTTGTGTATTTGTTTAAGCAATGGTAGACACGTGTTCCGCCCTATTATCTTTGTTAAAAACTTTGTAATTTGTCCTTGAAATTTTGGTAATGGTTGTTTAAAAATGTTAAATGTAATATATGAGATATTGACCGAACAATAATCTAAATTGTGTTTAAAATCATACTTAATTAATTTAAGTTTGAATATGGTATAATCTGTACTAGAAGCCCTATAGTATAAATGTCTAATCTTATCTAGCTTGATCCTATAGGGTTAGAATCTAAATGGGGATTGAGTGTTACAAAGTAAGTTTTACGTATAAATTTTTCAAACTTCCTCCCACGAATGGTCATTATAGGATATTGATCCTTCCACTCTAAAAAATATATAGAATTTAGGATCGGGTTGCGAGTTATAGTAATAATCTAATGGGAAACTTAATCCACCAAAATTTAATAAGCCTAATATTAAATAATTAAATAAAATTTTAATTCAAAATAAAAAGAAAAGTGCATAGCCTGAAGAAGCAATTTAATTTTCTTTGAAGTTTTAAGTCTCCCATTAATTGAAAAATAACTATATCATATTTTAAACTTGATTTTATATAATTTAATTCAGAATTCAAACAATTAAAGATAAGACGAAAGAAAAATGAGAGGCAAATAACTAAAATTTAGAAAAAAAGAATATTTTTATACCATTTTCCTATACTGGATTTATGTCAATATTTCATTTTTGCTTTTTTTTATAATATAATTAAAGATAAAAATGAAAGAAAAGTACATAGCACTATCCAATAAAAAGACATTTTCTGGACATATTTTGTTTAGTTTTACTTATTGTTAAGTTGTTAATAACGATACAATGAGAAATATTCTATCATCATATTGTCATCATGATTATCATTATCAATGTTAACGTTATTTTTAATTGTTCATTTTAGTAAAAGGAACCTTAATAGATGTTGTGCATTCAATTATACCTATCATTTCCATATTGAAGACACTTAAACTATATGTTCCTCCTGTATACCATTCTCTTCATGCCATGTCATCAAGTATCGCCTCTTTATTAGCACTCTGAATTCACATGCAAGACACCAAATTCATATGATACGTACGTGACAACTCAAAGCGAAAACTCGCATCTATAAGTTTCATAGAGTACCTTATATTTATAAGGTAAAAGGTGTTTCCAGTATGCTATATGATAGGTTCCATATATATAACTTTATAGAGTAAAGTACGAGTAAGGTTTTATTCTTTTCTCGTCATGTACTCATTTTCCCTTACTAATTATATAAAAAAAGTAGAAATTAATATATAAAATATAAGAATAAAGAATGTATACATATGTTTTTTTTTTATTTTAATTTTGTCTTTAGATGTTGTACACATATATTTTTTTAAATGTTAAAATTATAGACGGGCCACCTAATTGTTAGGGCAAAATAAGAGAAAGAACAACAATTTTATTAGAGAACTAAGTAGATGGAATAATTTTTGAGACTTCCTTTTCTTTTCTTTTTTTGTTAAAATTATAAATTAATGTGCTTATCTTTTGAACATCTAAGTAATGTTTTCAAAGGAAAAGAAAACATGTGGATGCAAAGTAAAATGATGATGAAAGTACACGTATACTTTCCGTAATTAATTATTTATATTATATGTTTTATTTAGTCATTTAAAATTCCTTTTTCTTTTTTTTTTTTATGTTTTACTGAAATAATATATTATTATAGAAAGCTATAATTCTTGAAATTCTGGCTTCTTAATACCATGTACCTTAAATATGGTATTTTTTTATGTCAGCCCTCAAGCTCGAGGTGAGCCCTCAGGCTTGAGGTTAGCCTAAAATCACCATGAGTGATGTCCATAATAAGCAAACTATTAGGAAGCAAGATTTTATCCGCACCACATTTCAGCAACTCTCCCCCCAGATTATATTAAAACCACACTTGCAAGAACTCATAATTATCATAATGGATGCAAATGCATTTTTTTTCCCAACCATATTAGTTTGCAATGAATTAAATGGAACAAAACTTCTATAGAGGAACGAAGTTTCATTTTAATGTTTTAATTTTATAGTAGTGTGAAATTGAATAGTCTCCTACAATTTGTATTCATCTTAATTCAATTAAAGTTTAGTTATTTTTGGTAAGTTAAGTTAAATTCATGATTCCTTTGGGACATTATAAGATATAGATAGTGTCTTTAAGTTAAACTTGATATCGGGAGAACAGTTATTGTGTATATTGTATATTTATATATATTAATTCTATTTCCTAAGGCTAGTTAGGTTCACTTTCGTGACATGCTAATGGAATATGTTGATTTGACAAGTGATAAGCAGGATTGAAGTAGGTTAGATTTGTGTGCTTTGCTTATGGAAACATAATAGAAAGAAGTGATTGGGTATAGGTATGATAGATGACCTACGACAATTCTCAGTGTTTCATATAAACTATGACTTGTTGTTGATGACTATATACAATTGTTTGAATATAAATAAAATGACACATCGAGTTGAGTTGTTCTTAGATGTTAGCAATTGATGGGGATGTTGTGTTTTATTATGTTGCACTTGCTAAGAATGATTATGACATGTTGGAAACGTTTGCATCTTGCTATGAGCGTGGTGCACTATTGATGAGATACATGAAAATGAGAAGGACTTGTCTACTTTACATGAGATTAATTTAAGAATGGATGTGGGTTGTAGTGATCTGCATGCAAGTCAATTGTTTGAAACATAAATTTTCCCTTCTACTGTACAGGTATGTACAAATCAACATTAAGAAGTTAATTGTATGCCAAGCAAACTAACTGAGGATAGTGTCAAATAGATGGAAAGAGGTGATACATCACCTTTACATGATTTTAATGAATTGAGTAGTAGTGATGATAGCGATGCTGGTAGTAGTGCTCTACGGCTCACAAAGGAATAACAATTGACATTGTTGGTTAGCGCCAAGGAATGTGGATGTTGTAAGAAATTTGAGTCTTATGTAGTTCTTCATGACATTCATAGGCAATGTTTATGCAGCTTTTGAAGATAAGCAATAACTGGGCGATGATAATTGGAATTTTGTGATGAATTGAAGTTAAGGATGTGATCTTAGACAAAAGAAAATTTGATTTTAGGTGGCAAAGATGCATTACATAAGAAACCACTATAATCACAATGTAATTGAGTTGAATAGAAAGGTATTGTCAGCGAAATGCATTGATTTAGATAAGGACTACTAGTGGAGGCTATGCACATACTTCAAGAAGCATGGTAAATGCTTTCAAATCACTAGATACAAAGGCCTCCACACTTATTTGAATGTAATGGTTAGTCATCACTCATTAGTCGAACACCACCATGATGTCTAGGATAATCATTCCATATGTAAAAAACTATCCCGGTATGAAAGTGAAAGATCTTCAAGTTGAAATATAAAAGAATTGAGGGTTTACCGTTCAATTGCGGTAGATTCGTGAAGCAAAGAGGAAGGCCATTAAATAAATATATAGCAAGTGAGTGGAATGATATGCGATACTCTCACTACTAATGAATGTTATCGAAGAACTAAGGTTAAGTGGAGATGCATGGAAACATATAATCCTGGAATTGTCATTTTTTACAAGCATTTTTTGGCCTTTAGACCATGGATCAAGACATTTATCTGTTGCAAGTATAAAACAAAACAATAGTGTCGTGTCTTAAAACCCCTTTATTGTAGTTTATAAACCATTTCTCATTAAATGTAGGCGAGAGACTACCATAAACAGCACCATCTTATGTGGGAAATTCAACTACAAGCTATTGATAGTGACCGATATGCTTGGGGTATAGCATGCTTATTGGGTTATAGTATCAATTATGTTTAGCTACCCATGTAGATGCTAGAGAGATTAGTAGGCTATTAGTACTCCTCCAGGTTTGGACACAGGGCTACTTCCAATATATAGCCCCTTTGTGCAAATGGGTACCAGTTGTTTGCAAGGATTGACCATTGATTTATAGGTAGGCTGCAAACTTAAGTGTTATTACGTAGTGACCCATGCATTAGTATAGTATGTGTATGGGGATGCTTTTGATCAAGAGGCCTATAATTAAGCCCTAAATCAATGCATTGGTTTTCTCATTTAATTAAAATCTGTGTTTATTATCCAATGTTTGACAGCTTTGTTTACTACAAATTGTCTTTAGTTCATATTCTTATGCAGATGTAATTAGCTTATCTACTTATTGTTAATTGGGTAACTGTATAGCTTATTAGTTTACATGTGTCTTGCTTATAGTTTTCATATCATTGAGCATTTATTACTTGGATCGTGTTACTAGACAATTTAAGGTATTGTGGTGTATTCTAGATTCTATTGACTTGGGTAAGGAGTTACATGAGTTAGACCTTTGTGGTGGAATGACCAATTAGGTGACCAACCATGCTATTTAGTTAAAGCAATGGGCAGCCCATTGGATCATGTCATCCAACTAAAGCTTAAGGGTTGATCACTTAACAAAATGGCCGTAGAGTATATGACATAGTATAGTTAGATCACTTGGTAGGACATTGGTCACACTAAGGTTATTTTGACTATATGATAAGTCTTGGGTTAGTCTTTACATTCCTTTCTTCTTTTCCATTTTTAAAATATTCCTAACTCATTATGTGTTGTGTGACACACACAAGCTTCATCCACCAATTGCCCCACATGGAGCATGCAAACATCATATTGAATGTTTCGGTTGTTGAGGGTTGATCACTTAACAAAATGGCCGTAGAGTATATGACATAGTATAGTTAGATCACTTGGTAGGACATTGGTCACACTAAGGTTATTTTGACTATATGATAAGTCTTGGGTTAGTCTTTACATTCCTTTCTTCTTTTCCATTTTTAAAATATTCCTAACTCATTATGTGTTGTGTGACACACACAAGCTTCATCCACCAATTGCCCCACATGGAGCATGCAAACATCATATTGAATGTTTCGGTTGTTGACAAAGTGGTGTCCGAGTTCATGCACATCACTCTAGATGATCCATCGCAACCTGTTGCTCACGTTAATGATACAGATGACTCTTTGCCGCCTCAACAGACTCAAAGAGGTCAACATAGGCTATTGAGATGATGGCTAAAGTAGGAGGCAAGCCCATTGGTGTGAACACTCACTACATCATCAATTTAAAGAGTTAGGACTTTATGCGTCATGCTCTTCTCTATTTGAGACACCACTAAGAAAGATTCAATAGCACCCTTGCAAACTCCACTAACTTCACAAAGGAGAAGGCGTCTACCAACTCCTACTCATGATATGGGTGAAGGTCTTAACTAGCTAGGTTGGACCCAATTCGATACCGATGCATTTAACTCCACGTTATAGTCTACTTTGCATGGATTGATATAATACGTTGCTAACCTAGTTAAATACGTAGGTACTGTCAAAAGCCACAATCACAGCTAAAGCCAGTGCTAATGCAAGATCAAGTGGTATGGTTTTTCATCCGAAGGAGGAGTAGACAACACCTATTTGCTAGCCTTTTACATTGATTTGACCATGTATTAATCTACAAAGAATGTTAATCTCTTTAATACTAGAAAACGCATTAAAAAGAACTAGTGAATGATCATATTGACATATGATCATGCTAATGCTTTATAAGATACAATTATTATCAATATGTAGAGATTGGTGTTTATTTGTATAGTGAATAATTGGGATTTATGTGCTTAGTGGTGCTAGACTACAAAGTTTGAGCTTGGGACACATGTTGTAGAGACTGGTTTTGATATGTAATTGCAAAAAAAAAAAAAAAAAAAAAAAAAAAAAAAAAAGAAAAAAGAAAAAAAAAAAAAGAAAAACGATTTTACTTTGTAATAAGGAACTTTATAATTGCAGCGTGACTTGCAATTTTTAATAGGTCAAAATTGTGTAATGCAGCCTCAATTTTAGCCACCATGCTAAAATTGTGTCTTTTATATTTAGGACGTGATTTTATTGTAAAGAAACGGTTTCAAATACGGTATTTTTAGAAATTTTTTCTCAAAGCTCTGATTATTTATTTATTTATTTTTTCTTTTCCCTATTAAAATGTGTGGCTTTCAATACAAAATAAATCGTAAATGCTAAGTCACGGATAAAAAAATAATGTAGGAAATAGTTGTTAGATTTTGATTATTATATTTGCTTAGGGTATGATTGCAATCGTGTTGACGTAGATGGGAAATGGATCTGTTGCAAGGCAAGTAGCATTTATCTTACAATGATTGAAGTAATGAATTGAGGTTGGTGTTTCTTTATTCAAGTAGATAGATATATTCGGAGGTCATTGTCATTCATGACCCCGCATGCCCCAGCCCCAAGCACCATCTGATCATATGAAATTCTTCTGAGGAAGAAGGCATGTGGTGATCCATTATATTTATAAATTATAACGTACTTCATTTCAGTTATTTAATTAAAATCGAAAACCAAGACATTTTTTTTATAAAAAAGAAAAAAGAAAGATAAAAAGCACTGGAATTGACTGACTTCCTAAACGGGCACATGATCTCATTAGCTGGACCAAAGGATGAAACAGGTGAAAGCACTAAACTTTGCTTAGATATTGGAATATATATATTGACTGACTTCATGTTTTTAATTTTATAATTTTTCAGGATTTAAGTGATAGAAAATGGATTATAATAGGATATTACTTTCTTATTATAAGTACCTTTGAAAGTCAATTCTTGAAATGGAAAAACATCAAAACATAGGTCTGAAATGTAAATACAATAAAAATTATGGGTCCTAAATTGAAAAGGTATGAAAAAATTAGGTTCTTCAATTATTTTTTTAGGTTTTTTTTTTCTATTTTTAGTTGAAGACCTATGTTTTTATTTTAATTTCGTTTCAAAATCCAACTTTAATGACCTAGCAATGGAAAGTGGTGAAAACCCTACTTTTACAGGTTTTTGAAAAATTTAGATTTGAAAATGAAATTTTTGAAACTATGGGTTTTCAAATGAAAAAAGATTAAAAAAATTACTTCTTTTCATGATAACTTAGGATGTAAAATTTATATTTTATGATGTATTTTCCGATTGAATGGGTAATTAAACGACATAGACAGTATTACGAGTCTGATATTTAAAGATTATCTCACATTTCTAATAAAATATATATGGGTTAAAATATAAATAACCCTTAAATTTTTATAGTGGTGCAGACATATTTATAAATTTTCAATTGTTATAAACGAACTACTAAACTTTGAATTTTGATAAAGTCGCAAATAACTCCTAAAATTTGAAACCAAACCCTCCCACTGTAAACTTTGATTGAAATAGGAAAAATCCTTCAACTTATTAAATTGTATTTTAACGTCACATAAAATTTTAAAAGTGTATTTTTAGACTAAAAATAAACATTTTGTATATTGTCGATTTATTAAAGTTTTGTGAAGTTATCCCTAGCGTAAAAAGTTGAGGATACATTCCAGCTGAATTAAAATTTGAAAAATTATACGCATTTTTCCAAAAGTTTATCATCCAAAACTTCATCTTAATGGATGTACCGAAGATAAATTCTATGGTCTCATTATTAATTTTGATGAAACTGATCATGTCGTTATCCAACTGCTCATACTATATCCAATCGTGATTAAATTACTAAAATGGTTAATATTCTAATTACTATATTTATTTTAACGGTTAGATGATTGACTAGACAATCATGTAAACGGGACTGTAAAAGCTTCGCGTGCTAAAATACAAAAGATGACTAATTAAATAACATTTAAGAATTCTTGTTAATGAATTTGTTTATCAAAACTCTCAAAATACTTCCCATAATTGGCATTTTGCTGATAATTGATGTGTTGGTACGTTTAATCATCAATCTATAATATTAAAGTCTCTTAACACATTTTTACCGTGTTATAAGATGAATAGAAAATACACACGCATATCTATATATATATATATATATATATGATTCATATTAAACTTCCGTGAAGGACCCTTCATGTTATTATTATATTAAAGGAACAATTAACGTTATTTTTTTTAATGATAATATCCAATATGAGTATATCTATTCTTTTTTTTTTTTTTTAATTTTCAAGTTTACTATTAGTATAAAAGCTGATAGCATAAAAGAATACACAAATCAACCCTACTTCTTCCATCAAAAGAAAAAATCAACATCACTTCAGTAAGGAAAGGAGGAAGGAAATGAGGGAACTTGCTAGAATTTATGAAGAATGAGGATGAATATAACAATCGAACAAGTAGTTGAGAAAGATAGAGAAAAAGAGAAGGAGGAGGGGGAAAAAAAAAAAGCTAACAACCAAGTGTTGACAAATAATATTTTAACACACTTTGGAGAATATTTAAGTGAAAGCAATGCACATGCACCTAATTATGTTGAGTGATATCAAACGTTTATTTTTGTAATCATTAATCAGTACGAATTGTGAATTGCTGTTAATACGTCCATGTCCAGATTGATACATATAATTATGCGGCACATCAATCGAAATCAAATTAACAGCAGATAAATTTTATGATTTTATCATTAAATTTAATGATACCAATTAAGTTATCATTTAATAGCTCATATTATGCATAATCCATTATTATATTTATTTAAATTATTAAATAATTAAACGGTTCTGTGCTCTCATTAACATATTATACTTTATTTATGGATATTACTACGAAACGGCTTGGGATTGACATAATAGTATCTCGCAGTGATAAAGGTCACTGTCGCAATTCTATGAATTTTATACAAGTGTGAGTACACTTCAAGGATTTTTAACATTTACACATGCTTCGGTATAAATTTTAATTCATTGATCTTCTTGTTTGCTAAAGGGTTTGTTTGTTTAGTTTTTTTGATAAATATAGATTTTTTTTTAAAATTTTTTTCTAATAAATCGTTTATTAATAAATAAATATAGATAAAAAAAAAAAGTCGATAATTTGCACAAGTAGAACATGCATCTTCATCTTTAATAATTCGCAACATGAAGACGTATCCTCCTCATGTGTCTTCATTCACCTATTTTCAGAATAAATTTCGAAGGAAGCTTGTTTCATGATTAAGTTTTAGAAATGGACACAAATTTGTATAAAAACAAAGACATAGACATCAGACTCTAGCCAATCTAACCAGGCTGGAATCAATAGGTAGTGGCGCCTTAGATTAAAGATCTACACCTGGCTAAACTACGGTCGCAATTTCCTACTATGTCAATAGATTTCTAGATCCATAAAAGTGAATATGATTTCTTTTCCTAATTCCCAATGTGTTTCACAATTTTCGCTTTGCTATGTTTAATATTTTGCTATTAATGCGACCTAATAATTGATTATTTGATGCTGTCTCATATAAAGTGGAATAATAGATT
The DNA here is from genome assembly GCA_024138025.1 of Combretum micranthum. NCBI lineage: Eukaryota > Viridiplantae > Streptophyta > Magnoliopsida > Myrtales > Combretaceae > Combretum > Combretum micranthum. Next base: position 45,379 of record JAMXBD010001112.1, on the reverse strand, counting down.
ATATGACATGTAGATCCCTTTATAGGAAATACAATGTTGAAACGTACAAGATAATACTATTGTCTCATATGAAACAAGTTATGTAAAACAATAAAGTAAATAAATTCGGCAAGTTGTTACATCTTTATATTATGGGTTAATGACTTTGTTTGGCACCTAAACTTTTCAAAAAAAAAAAAAAATAATTAACTACCAAAACTTTAAAAAGATCAATTCAATACTAGATTAAATTTTTAAGGACTCAAACCATAAATGAGCTAACTTTGTTAGCTCCGTGAAATGATGTGGCCAAATGATCCAGGCAATGCATGACATGTGTCATCATAAAGGAAAAAAAAACAAAATATCTATCTTTACAATATCAATACAAAATTACAACGCAAGAGGAAAAAAAGAAAACAAGGATATTCACTTTCTCTTGATTCTTCATCACCTTCAAATTCCCTCCACAGGTTTTTTCCATTACCTATGTAAACAAATATCTAAAATCCATCTTGCACCATCTATATTCACAACCAAAGAAAGTCAATACCCTTAGAAACCCTAAAAAATTTAGGCAGGAAACTAAAAATTAAGGGAACTAAAAATGTTCTTGGAAATTAACAAAATTCTACGTTTTTTTACGACTGAATTCTTTACCATCTTTTCTTGATATGAGTTTAAATTTAGATTCTTCAGAGAATCATCTATATTTGGGGAAGATTAGACGATCCCCCATACGAAACACCTAGCCAAAACACTCGAGACAAGACATCGGTGTAAAACTTAAAGGATACATTATGACAATGCAATCGAATTAAAGCAAAAATCTTTATTGCAATTTCGATAAGAAAGTCAAGGATGGAGTTCTAAGGTTCGGTTGAAAATTGAAAAAAAAAAAGTAGAGAGCAAAAAGGGAAAAAGAGGGGGTTTTGCTTTATAAGAAGACAAGAGAAGGAAGTTGGAGCATGGAGGATACGGTATAAGATTTTTGAGGTTTCCATAGGCTTTTGAATATGGGGGTTTCAACAGGTTCCAATTTTGGGATCGTGGTAAATTTTTCTAAAGTTTTGTACGTTTCTTTTTTTTTTTTCCCAATTTTTATCTTATGGAATTACATAAATATGCTTGTTTTTTTTTTAATATTCAAACGACACATGTCATGTTTAGATTAGATGGTTTGGCCATGTCACTGACACAGTTAGCTCAATTATGGTTTGAGTCCTCAAAAAGTTAGTATATGTTTTAAATTGATCTTTTTAAAGTTTAAATAGTAAATTGCTTTTTTTTTTTCAAAATTCCAAGTACTAAATGGATCATTAACCCTTATAATATTAATATTTATCACTTATGATAAAATTTTACAAGCAGTCCTATAACTCATGTTATAATCACCATTAGTGTCCCTTTGTGTGGTCTTACATCTTTATATTATTAAGTTATCATTTCAGTATCCTTCTTGAATCCCAAACTAATGTTTTTTTTTTTAAACTAAACTAAATTGAAACTAAACATTGGTATCAAGCATAATGTAGAGGCCAACAATCATCTATAGATAAAGATGGATGACTTTGGTATGGGCTTAATTTCAATATCGACTCCTTAAAGTACTTGAATTTGGAGTAGTGCATAAAAATGTTCACATTTAAATATGTATCACAATTAACTTTACTATTTCTTTTTGTTGCACACTACCTAAATCAATTCGATGTAAGCATTCGATTCCTTATCATTTCCCAATATTCTCCATCACAGAATTGGCCACTCTTTAATCACTTACTCAAATACACCATCAATTAATTCTTTACTAAGTGGTGCAAATGTTTAAGAAAGTGATTTTAAAGTAGAGATTAGGGACCTAGAGAAATATCATGGAAGACTGGATTGATAAGCACTTACATCTAACTAATGCAAGAGAGAGCCATAAAGAGAGATAGTAATACTGATTATAACACGTCGCTTTTTTTTTTAATATTTTTTAGATATTCCACCATAAGTTAATATGTATCAATAGAATTATGTTTCATCATTGTTCTCTCCATATGTCCATTTCTATAATCTTTGACCCTTTTGCTTGCCTTTCATGTTAATCAGTTGGTTTAACATCTTAGGATTTTAAGAAATATGATACAACTAGCACTATGAAAAGAAATGCTAATGTTTAGTATGAAATTCATGCTATAGGACTATTGTAAAATTAAATGATGCAACATCATCAACTTTTTTTTCTTTTGAGAGGCATAGGGCTATAAATGAGTCGAGTCAAGATGATACATCCGAAGCTCGAACTTGATTGAAATGAAAAAAATAAAAACGCTCGAACTCAATCAAGTTTTAAATTTTAAAACTTGAACTTAACTCAAATTAATACTCAATAAGCTCAAGCTCGACTAGATTAGGCTTGACTATTCCTATAGAAAAAAAAATTGGACTGAAAAATAAGTTGGACTTGCGAATAATATAGGTTTATAGTTAGCTTAATTTTAGATATATAAACATGGATGGGTGGATATAAATGAAAAAAGGAAAATAAACAAAGATATCAAAATAGGTTTTAAAAATGGGGAAAAAAACAAAAGTTTATGATATATTTTTATAAAATGTAAGAGGCTTAAATATGAATAGGTTGTGAGTCGCTCGAATCGAATAATTTAAACTTAAGCTTGAACTTGATGACTACTTGAGTAATTTAAAACTATCTGAACTTTACCTATTTTTGTAATTAACTATCTCATTTAAATGCCATAAATCACTATGAAAAGTCTATAAGTGATAAATTAATATTTTTAAACTTCAGATAGTTAATTATATAAATAGATAAAGTTTAAGTACCTATGATATTAAACCAACTATCAAATAAAGGAAATGGAAATGAATATGGAATTATGGTTACATTTTAGTTCATCCATGAATGTTAAACATGTGACTAGGCTTTGCATTGTATTTAATTTCTGTTCAAGTGTTCAATCATTAGAGTAACATGCTTAAATATGGTTGATCCTAATCAAGATAAAGGATTGAATTAGTTACTCTCTTTTAAAAATTAAGGCTTTTTTGCTAAAAAATAAATTCCCATTGATTACTTAAATTATAATGGTGTATAATAATGTTTGCAATGCACAAAACTATAAGAGAGAGGGAAAGAAAACTTGAACACAACAATATATTTATGGTTTGGCCTTGTAATTCACGCGAGTAGTCTCACTAAATTCAATAAACTTGATTGCAAATAGATGCCAACAACTTGGACTTAATAATCTCTATTGGGCTTTACTGACTTATCCTTAAACTATCGCTAACTATAAAGCTATTTGTAACATTTATGATCAACACAAAAGACAATCAAACACGGAAGGAAACTCTAAAGTTCATCCTCTAAATAGCAGCAAAAGAGAGAATAATAAAAATTGTAGGAAGTTATGAAAGCACAGGAGCTACTCTTAGTAATATGATTAGTAGGCCTTCTTTTTTTATCTTAGAGTTTATCGAACTTTGAACTCCTTAATATATATATATATATATATATATATATACATCCTTGGCTTTATTGACTAAGTATGGATAAAGACATGCTAGAGCTTGAACGTCGAAGCAAATGTTATTCTTAATTTTGTGCAGCCAAATCTTCTTCTTCCTATCCTTTTAGAGCTTCAAAACTTCAAAAACTAATTTCATAAATATTTAGAGCTTCCACTTGTTAAAGTTGATTATTTCTTCCTATAAATATCTCATTTAAATTGATATAAATCGTGGAAAAACTTCTATCCTTATCTAGGTGTAGTTGTCTTCATAATATCCCTTAAAAGTAGAAGCAAATCTTGTACTAGCTAAAAATTGAATTTTGAACTTTGATCTAAATGTTTTTTGAACTGCAACTTAACTTATTTTGAATCTTATCTTTGTGTTTTCATAAGAAAAATCCATGATATCACTTAACAAACTTGAATCTTTAGATCTAGAGTTAAATTCAACAACCTGTTCTTATAAACTTGAAATAACTTGATGAACTTGCTAAAATTTAATTCAAATATCCATGGATTTTAATCTAACTTAATGAAACATACGAATATACCCAAATGTATTAATCCTTTGGAGCTAGGCCTTGAAAACACATTTAACCAATGTTGAAAATCGTTCTTATTAATATGTGATCAATTCGTAATTTCCCGCCTAATGTAATGCTACTCTCTGAAGAGACTTCTGGACAACCGTTGTGTGCTTTATGTTCTTTTAGTTTGTCAAACATATCATCTCGATAATGTTTTAGGTAACCTAGTACTGTTCATAATTTTATCTTATTTTATAAATAATTTTTTGCACATTTAAAGAGTTATTAGTTATCTTTTTACACTTTTGTTACCATCAAAACATACTTATAAAGAACCTAACAAACATGAACACATGCACACACACATGCACGTACGCACACATACACACAAAAGTTCTATAAAATCGTTAAAAAACTTTAAAAAGAACGTTAAAGATCAAACGAAGAGATACTTAGAAATGGTAGTGTTCAAACTCTCTAATGTAGGGGTGGATGTAATACAGTTTTGTTCACCTCTCAAATTATATATTACACTTTTTTTTTTTATCCGAACATACCCATATGGTTTGACTCATAATTATTTCATGCTGAAAAAAAAAGGTATGGTCCAGTTTAGTTCATGGTTTGTAACTTCTTTTCATTTTTAAAAGGATGATACATTCTATCGACAGGTCAAGTATACTTGCTATGAAATATAAACACTAATTTGAATTTAACTATTTATCCAAATAAAATAATATATAGATTTTATAAAATAAATATAAAATGATATTAATTTAATAACTTTACTTGGTATGGTTATTTTCTTAAATATGCTTAACTCATACCTTTGATCCAATAAGGATAAGTATAGGCTATTTGTAGTGGAGAAGGTAGAAGAATAATCCCACCTTTAAATCATTGAAGTATAGGACATGTAAATTTATCTAGTTGTCAACACCACTAAAAGTTATCTCATCTTAGTACTAAGTTTGACTCCTTGCGTTAACATATTATAATAGTTCTGTATGACCGCGTTGTAATAGCTCTTGTGGCTCATTTGGAAAAAAAATACTCAGAACAATCTACAAAGAATGAAACAATTAAAAAGACATAGGCAGAGAAGGAATGAAAATGATAACTTTAGCTAAAACTAGAGTGAAAAATATCATAACTTTATTCAAACTAATGTAAACAAACCGGGTCATGACTTATGACTTAAAAGTAAGTCGAAGCAAATATGGACTATGTTTTTGGGCCAGACAATTAGTTTCCTTATGACGACCCGAAGTGGATGATGATCTGCATGTGGGGCCATTGACAACCCTTAGACTCGCAAATGGTTCGACTTTAAGCAGGTTGATACTCTTTGGCAAAATCTGAGTTTTTTTTTTTATAATCTTTTATTTAATAATGCAAAACAGTTTAATTCAGTTTCAATAATGCTGTTTGGATTTTAAATCGAACAGTTAATTATATTTTACTGAACTAAACTACGAGTCAAACTTATCAAAGAAAAAAAAATCTGAAATTTAGTTTGTTTCATGATTTGGTCGATTGTTTTCTTTGTATAGCCCTACCCCAATGCACAACAGAGGCTATTATATTCCTTATTGGCTAGAAGATGGAATGAATTGATGCAGCACTGTCCTTTGAGCTCCTATAAGTTGCTAGGGATGCTAAAAAAAGAACATAATTAATTGAATATAATAAATTGAATAATTTGTCATTTTATAAATCTGTATTTCATGACAAATCTAAATAAATTTTTTATATAGGTATTTAGTATTAATTCTGTTAGATTATAAACTTATCCGACTAAAAAGATATAGGCGAGAGTAATTCCTTTCTTCAAAGATATTATCAAAGCATAATTTAATCGCTTGTATTATGACTAGAGGTATTTAATATACATATATTATGTGAAAAATAGCAATTTCTTTATTATGAAAAGGAAAATAAATTCTGTATTTATCTATGCTATTATTAAGAATATGGAGTTATTCTACTCCAATTTTTTAGCATAAAATTGGGCCATTACATCACTTTTTTTTTTCAATGTTTTTATTTTGTAATTGCTTTATCTTATCACACTCTTTATCCAAAATTCTTTAATTGCATTATCATATTATCTCTTTTTTTTTATATAAATATACGTACACTTCATAAATTATTTATATATTTTTTATTTTTTGTGGCTTGTTCATACTCATAATTTAATCTAATAATTTGATATGTTATAAATTTTACTATAGAGCTTTATTTAATTGGTACATGCTAGTTCTATACTATATGAGATATTAATCCTTTGGGTAATTTACATAGAATGACCTTCAAAACTTTTAAAATGAGATCCTCAGCATTTAAAAAATTTATTATCTAAACTAGAGGTGAACATGTAAGTCTGGTAGATCAGTTGAGCTGGCTCACTTTGGCAGGCTAAATGGACGAAAGCATGGCAATGAAGTGGTATAAACTGTCTACAAATGTCCACGAAGCAACTTTTGAAGTAGAGGTTAGCTGTCTTTGCGGAACATGTTTGTTTTATGTGTTTATGACAAAATAATAAAAATAAATCAAACAATATGTAAATTCGGAAACCAGAATTGGGTTTTATCATTTTGGGAAATTGAGCTCAATCATGACACATCAGCTATTGTTCCCGAAGAAGAGTGGGTTGTTTTAAATTCTGATTCGTTTGAATTTTGAATTTTATATTGGATTAGCAATTGTTTTGTCCGTGAACAATTTTACATTATGTTGTATAAGCATTTTAAAAATACTGCAATAATCAAACTACAATTCACATTGTGTTATAACCCGACTATTACCCCTTCGACCCGACTCACTTAAACTGAGATATATAAGCCTTCTCTTTCTTTCTCTTCGTCACTTCCGCCTCAGATAAGTTCGAAATCCTAACTTTTCTCTCTTTATGTTTTCTCTCTCGTGTTTCTCTATTTACAACCTAGGGTTTACTATTACTGATGGCTTATGATGTTTGTGTGCAAGATGAAGGAGATAGAATATTAGCCTGTTCGAGAAGGCTACTCTCCATGTGTTCAAGAACACAACTTTTCAGGAACTACTCCATATGTTCTCATTCCTTCTTGGATACTAATTATACAACTCTATGTAACTGTTATTAGCTACTGCTATTAGCCTATTGGCTACTATGGATTCTGTTACAACTATCTTTGCATGTTGTAGTACAATCTGAGTTGTCAAGATATTTGAAATCCAACAGTTGATTTATGTGAGTCTTGCTGAGTTGTCTTTCGAGTCCTTCAATTTTAGGTTGTATCACATTGTCTGTTCATATGGTTATGGTAGCTGCACCTTTATGTGAAGATTCAATCTTGTATGCATGTATTCTTCATCTTGACGAAAAATGCTGATTTGCTTTATGATGACCTATACAAACTTGTTCTTGGTAAATCATTGCTCACAGTGTAAACCTTTTATATGTATATTCAAATTTGATTTTGTTTTTTGTTGATGTTAAAAATGATATTTGAATTTTTGCAAAAAGTTCAATTAGGTGTCTAAGTTTGATTTTAAATGATTTGGTATTGGAAGTGAGTTTTCACATCTATTTTTTCTATCTAAAGTTTGGCTTTGAATAATTTAGTATATAGAGTAAGTTTTCGCGTTCTACATAAAGCAATTTCAATCAGGTAGGAAAAATATACGTAAAAACTTGCTTCAGGTACGAAATTGTTCAAAGCCAAACTTGGATATCTGATCAAACTTTTTACGAAAATTTCGGTATTAAATTATTCAAAACCAAACTTCATGCATTCGATTGGGCTTTTTGCGAAAGTTGAGATACCATTTTTGATATTATCTCATTTTTTTTAACATTTTGGCTTGCGAATTAAACAGACTGGGTAAAATTGATCAATTTTTGAATGGGTTAAAAGTTGACAGCAACCTATTTTTCAAAAAGGATAAACGAGTCAGTTCGCGGGCCTTGACTTATATGCTTGGCTTTAATCTAGAACCCTTATGTTACTCACATTTTTAACACATAAACTGCCTATTTGTATTTTATTGTTGAGATGAACAATTAGTTTAATATATTTAACTAATTAGTGTTCAATAGAAAGAGAGAAATACACTATCTTTGTTGCCATTACCATTACCATTGAAATGTCACTTCCATAAAAACCAGACCAAAATACCCCTCTTTTATCCTTAAATATTTAAAATGAGAGTGATAAGTGTTATGTAAGCAGGTTAAGCAAGCTAACTTGCCTTGCCCCTCCTTTAGCCTATGGGTTATGTAGGTCAGTTAGCTTTGGCTTAGCCTGGCCTGTCTCGCGTAGGGTGTGTTATTTGGGTTAACACGCCAGCTTACTAAGATTTATTTTTTGGAAAATGTTGATATTACAATATAATATATTTTCAATCAAAATTAAAAAATTTATTTAAATATGTAATAAAAAAATGGTAAAGATTAAAAGATGCATATAATATTAGGATAACATATGACATTAATGTTTTAATCCGTTATTCTTTTAATTCGGTTAATCTTTTTAATGTATACTCATATATGGTTACTTTCTAATACTGTTTTTTTTTTAATTTTCATAATTTTTTTCTCATATTTATGAAGGGGAAAAAAAAACTTATCCAGACGTGTGGGCCAACATGACCTGCAAGTAAATTGGCGCGTATAGTAAAGCTAATTGGAAGATTTAACCTCTCTCTTTTTTTTCCTGGATCAAATAACTTAGCTCGTGTATCTCGCCTCTCTTTTACAGCTCTAGGAGTAATAGTGGAGTCGGAATGCTTTTGAAATGGAATAAACAAATTGGATAAAATGAAAATTACCATCTTTTCTAGGAAATCTTCTGATATGGCACTATAGTCAACAATAATAACAATGCTAATGCAAATGCAAATGCAACAGCTCTAGCTCTAGGATGTGGGCTATTGAGTAGGATCTTCTTTTGATGTATTTTTTTTAATTTTATTTATATTTGGACTTTTTAAAATATTCTTAAACAATAATTAGTTAAAAATATTCAACTAATTGTCCATACCAATATGAAAATACACCAAGGTAGTCTATACATGTCTTACAAAAGTTTTAGGATTTAGGTATTGATTTTTTCTAAAGGGTTAATGTTATAAATAGTATCCGAACTTTAAAATTGATCAATTTAGTATATAAACTTTTGTGATTGGACTTTAAAAATATATATTGTTTGTTTATTTGAGCTTAACTCATAGGTTAGGTGATAGATTGACAGGACCCAACGAGTCTACTTTTTTTATTAGAATGATTTGATGATATTTGACTTGGTGAGCTCGGAACAGGGACCATTATATCAGTTCACTGTATCCAACCTTTTTTAGGTAAGCTCATGTACATAGGGGATGGCTATTGACCTTGGCCCATGAGAAGCTCATTCGAGAAAATTATGAATTGAGCTTGCTCCACCTTATCCATCAATTAAGGATGCAATTTAGGCGGGTTTTTTGAAACTCGAACCCGACTCGAGTCTTAATGGGTGTCCCAGAACCGAGAAAAACCCCATCTAGTTTTTTTATCATTTCCAAAACCCGACCGCTAGGGTTTTAAGGAACCTATAACCCAACGCAACCCGACCTGACTCGACCACAAGATTTTCAATTTTTTTCTTAAAAAAATAAGCAAAAGAAAGAATTTTGTTTTAAGTTATTAATGATACAAACACTTATATTGAAAGAATGAATTTTTGACAATAATATCATATAAATGATTTAAACACTTTATTTTTACTTACTTTCACATACATAGAATATAAATGGGTTCCTTACTATAATAACTTAATATTTTAATTTTTTAATATTTTGAATTTATGCTGGGTCAGGTTTTCCCAATGGGTTACTAATAAACCCAAAATCTGACTCGATAACTTATCGGGTTTTTTTTTTAATCCCAAAACCCGTCCCAAGACCTTATAGGATTATCCTATAGGGTTTTTAGCAGGTTAGGTGATCGAGTACCCTATAACGACCCGCCCTGCTTGCATCCCTACCATTAATCACTCAGATGATTTAATGGTAGTCATCTAATTCGAAGACTTTTGGGAGAGAGAAGACAAGCAACATTTCATAGATGAGGTTCTGTTTAAAAAGATTATATAAGACAACTTAAGTGATCATTTCCCATTACTCAAGAACTGTAAAGTCAACATGCGGGTTTTACTTAAGTTCCCTACCTATGGTTTGTGCATTTAAGACACTGTGATTGCCCGTTCCTTCTCTTTATCATATTTTCCAAACCATCCCATCATCAAATATCATTTCCTTAATAGTATTTCGAAGTCACGTGCTAGATACGAGATACACATGATACGTGTGTGACTACTTTAAAAAGAACAGCGCTTTTACAACTTTCAAAATTGATTAATTTAGCCCCTAAAAAATTTCAAAATCGATTAATTTAGTTCCTAAAAAATTTTAAATTTGATTAATTTAGTACTTAAAAGAACTTGATGAAAGTACTATTAATATGCATCAAAAGTTTTTAAATACTGAATTGATCATTTTTATAATTTAGGTAATAAATTATATATATTTATCAAAGTTGAAGTACTAATATTAACCATTAAAAAAAAAAAGAAAAAGTAGAATCACTGCAATTTTAAAATTTTTTAATGAGGCCTCATGCGATCCATCCTATTGTTTTTATACAAGGAAGAAGGTCCATCGAGGAGTGATATTTCCATTTCAATTAGCTGAACTCATCATCACTGCACAACCGGGAAAGGTCGAGACCATTCAATTTCACGCCTTCTTAAATCCACCTGGATTCAATCCGCGCTTCATCGTCTGTCCTCTCTCTCTCTCTCTCTCTCTCTCTCTCTTCTCTCTCGTTCTACCCACATCAAGCAGTTTGCTACTTAACAAGGCAAGGCATTTAACTAAGCACAGGTTGCTCTCTTTAAAATTGTCACGAGTGAAATTCATTTAGTTTCTCGATTTTGTATATCTTGTTCATATTTTGACCCTAAACTGGCGTGCTAAATCAAATGGTCTGTTCATTTAGTCTGACGTATAATGAATGTAGTCGAACGAAGTTGTCCCGCCAATCATCCATCATCAATTAATTACGAGAAGAAGAAGAAGAGTAAATATATCCTGTTTGTTGAAATTCCTATTAAAGCTAAAATTTTCTAAGAGTTTGCATAGTACAATTTCATTGTAACCTATCACCTAAATTCAATGAGAGTCGTGCTATTCAATCTTATTTCATTGCCTCTGTCGGTTACTTGTTTGTTAAGCATTGCTCATATTTCTTTAGCATCTGGTTACGTGCTTGTTTCCACAGCTTAACATCAAGCTACATCGTCCATAACAGGAGTGGGCGGGGAACGTAATTGCTGTGCGGTACTGGGTGTCCTGTCTGATTTTCTTTTCACTTTGGCTCACTTTGTTCCACCCAATAAATAAAGCGACAAAAAGATGAAGTTAGGCTCAGCAAATGTTTCTCACCCTATAACTCTTGATAGGTAAATTCAACCCTATTATACTTTTTTTTTCCCTTTTATTTTTCATTTACTTCACTGCTTTGCATGGCCTTAGGTGTTTATTGACCGCAAGTGCCCAGAATTGCAAACATGGGACACTGGCGTTCGTCAGTTTGAGAAATCGAAATTCATACTCAACTTTCTGCTTGAAGTCCCAAAACAATGGGATTGGTGAAAAGGATGGCTTGATTATTGTTGACCATGGATCACGGCGCATGGAATCAAACCTCATGCTCAGTGAGTAGTGATTTTTTGTTTCCTTTTCTGGTAATCTTGGTTCAGTGACAGTGTGCTAGATTTATTTCGTTTATTTTTATACTTTTATTCTTTTATTTTTTTGGGTTTCCATAGTGTGACTTCTTTGGCATAAGGATTGATGAGACAGACCAGTAAAATAGAATGTAAATTTAGCACTTGTACTATTTAAAATGTTTGTTGTATGGTGAACTTTTTATAGTTTCTATTTGTGCGTGTTTTTGCAGATGAGTTTGTGGCAATGTTTAGGGATAAAACTGGATACTCCATTGTAGAGCCTGCTCATATGGTAGTCTTCTCGTTGACTTTTTAACTTCATGATAATGTTCTAAGCTTCCATCAACTTACCTGCTTGAATATGTTGTGCTGAACTTTCTTCTTCTCTTTTTTCCTTTCTTTTTTTTTTTTTTTTTCTTTTGGTTGTGCTGGTATGCCCATTTGCTAAGTAGACATACTTTGGGTGGAAGTTCCAGTCACTTTTTATGTTCTTGCACCGTATTGAAAATAATTTAGCCTTGTTTGGTTTGCAAGGGATCTTATTCCATAGATGTAGGAATTATATTTTTTTATGGCTTTTCATAATATTATAAAATAATCTTATTCCAAAGAACTCCTATTCATGGAATCTCATTTCCATAAAAATACGACTTAGTCAAAGATTCTCTCTCAATCACTACTTACGCTACCCCCCACACCACTGCCCCATATTGCTATCGTGGTCTGCTGTTGCCACCAACATATAATGTTTACATCATTATGAGGAGTATGAAGGTCCATCATCATCATCATCATTCTATGAGATTTAACAAAAATAGATTGGAAGTGGATTGCCAAAATTGGATTCCAAAATTTAGATTTGAGGTAGAGAAACCAAACATTGCCTAGCATAGTTTACTTCATATGATGGAACTAAAACTTTGGATTTCATTCTCATGTTAACTTTCCAATTTTTTAGGAGCAGCTTGGGAGACGCGTCTAAGTAAAAGTACAATAAAAGACAATTACATATATAAATTTTCATCTTTACATGTAGTTCCCCCACCCCACCCCAACCCCCCCCCTCTCCTTCCTCATTAACTTTGAAAATATTGAAAATTCCCTTTTTTATGGCTCTTAACAAGTATTTAGTGGCACTTGTTAATGGGACCTTTTAAGTTATGAGATATTACTATTCTCCATTGAAATAATAGTTCATCATATTGTTATTTATTAAAATGGTTAGCATTACATTCTTCACTCTTAATCATTATGAAATGCCTCTTCGACATTGGTAATGTTAGAAGAGAGTTGAAATTTATTGAGTAAATGTCACATTTAATATCTGTATTTTGCCAATTTTTGCAATTAAATACATCAAGTCTAATACTTTCAATTAAGTATCCATAAATTTTTCGAGATTATATGTTATATTTGGGTAGTTTATTGAGAAATTAGGCAAAATTTAGGTAGTTAAATTATAAAAATGAAAAAAGTTTAGCTATCAAATTGATATTTGTGGACTTTTAGTAGATAGCTATAAAAATTGGTAAAGGTTAGCTATCAATTTTGACATTCCCAACAGCTGACTTCTAATGCAAAGTATCATATACACGTATGTTGTACAGCGTCCAAAATATAGAAGGAAGGAGCCAAATCCAAACAAGATACAGTCAACAACTAGAATTCTGTTTATTTATTTTTTGGGTAGATTACACCAGAAGGCCACAATGTTTAGGGCTAAGTTCATTTGATGTCACAATGTTTCGAATAGTTAAAAAGATGTCATAACTTTTAGAAAATTAGGTTAATTGAGGTCTTTGTTAACACGTATTAATAGGATAAATAATTTATGTAATTAATTAAAACTAAGAGGATTTGTTACATTGTGACAAGTGTCAATGCAAATGTCAATTGATCCACTTCTCTAAATATTGTGACCTCTTTTCAACCATTTAAAATGTTGTGGTCTCAAATGAACCTACTTCTAGAGTTTTGGGACATAGAAGTGCATCAAGGCTTTGGCCCATGTGCCTTTCCAGGTTTTAATCCAGGTTTGTCTTAGAGGAGAATCGAAGTTTTAGGTTATCTTCTTGTATGCTTCATATGTTTAGTGGCAAGAGGGTCTCCATGTGGAGCAATCAAGTAGCTTCCACCATCCTGCAGCAATTGAGATGCTTAAAGTTTTTATTGAATGTATGTGTGTTTTGATCTGCTGATGGATGCATGGGCTTAGAGGATTAATTTTATCAACTTACTTTAAACAATGTTGTAATGCATCTAGTTGTTGTTTCCACTCTTGTGAGGCTACCATCACCTTGTTTTCTCCCTTTGTTCCTTTATATTCCTTGAAGCATCTTATTCTCTTGGATATTTATCTCACTCCGACACTAGTTTTTTATTTTTATTTTTTTCCCTGAAGAGTAGGAGTTGGCGGAGCCTTCCATAGGAGATGCCTTTAATTCATGTGTTCAACAAGGGCTATTCGGTCATTGTGAGCCCCTTTTTTCTCTTTCCTGGACGGCATTGGCACAAGGTAATTTATCATACTATCGTAATTCTAAATTCAAGAGTACATTAATAAAATGTTGTTGAGCCTATTAAACTTTCAATATTGACAATAAAGGCCTTATATAAAGCTTTGGTTTCTGCTATGCTATAGGATATTTCTTTAACAGCTGAAGCTGCAAAGGAGCATCCTGGGATTTCGTATATGATCACTGCACCTCTTGGTCTGCATGAGTTACTTGTTGTAAGTTATATTTCATTTCTCTTCCCTGTGAAATGTACACATGTAAATATTGCCGATATTCAGAATTCAATATAGATGTTACATTTACCTATAAGGAGCAATCCGATTTTCGCTTAGAAATTCTATTGGAGTGTTCCGATTACGGTCACTCGCGCCTTTTCTTTTTTCCTGAATTTATATCTTACATTCTTCCCTTTATTGGTTGCACACACATCATTGCTGCATCATTTTGTTAAATTTAAGTTCTCTCCTCTGTTATTGTTCAAATAATTAAATTTCATTGGATAATATGTATTATTTCCACTTTGTGACATGCTTTGTCAAAAAATTTGGTGTGAAAAGTTTAAAACTGAGATAGCATTGTTGGTGCTGATACAACGTGTGTGAAGTGTTTGTGTTATATGTGTATATATTAAGTCTGCAAAATGTTAGTATTGATGTGTCCTGGATGCTGGTGGTAATGTTGTAAATTAATTGTTGTGGTAAAAAATGTTGAGTAGTTTTTTTGTGTAGAGGGAGCTGCTAGACAGTTAATAGTCTATGTCCACATAGGATGTAGGAGAAAATGTAGGAAGCAGTTAATGTTAGAAAAAACTGTACCTTATACTATTTATGTTGAACAGTTTTGTAGAAATGAACAGAACACTATTTAAAAAATTCTAGAGAAATTGCTGAAGAGATCTTGGGTTCTTTTAAATTCAGCCTAAATTTGAGATCATGGGATCCTCTGAAAAATGAGCCCTAAACACATCTATAGATTGGCACAGAAGAAAATGATACAAAAATTAAAGACAAAAGGAGCCAAGATTTCACCTTAAATCACCCTAAGATTTAATCACAAACAATTCTATAACAAATTAGTGTCCGAGCCGTGTTTTATGGAGGAGATAAGGCAATTGTAGCAACACTTTGAGGCTTTTATGCTGATGTACAAGGAAGAAAGAGAGAGGATGGAGGCATGGCAGCAGCAATTGGGGTGCATATGGCCAGTCTGATGCATGGTGTGTCTGATATGCACACAGAGGAAGAGAATCAGGATTAAGGAAGTTAGAATAAGAGGCAAAACATCTGTATTAGCCACTTTGAATGAAGTGAAAGTGGGGTCATTACCCCAAAATTTGCTAAGTTTGATTTTCCCAAGTATGATGGAGGTACAGATCCATTGGGCACCAAAAAATTGTGGTGGAGGAAAAGGTGGAACTAGCCACTTATCATATGGAAGGGGATGCGCAATTGTGGTATTTGAAATTAGAATGTGACCTGCTAGATTTGACAAACAAGGAATTTAAGATGCCCTGCAATTTGTTCTCTGTTTGACCATTATGCAGTAACAAGTTGGGAGAGATGTCGAAATTCAAGTGAGAATGGTCGGAAGTGAATTATCATCAAGGATTTGAGCAATTATTAGCCTAAACTATCACTTTGTTGCCAGAGCGAGAGGTGGCTATATTGGTTAGTGGATTGAAGGATTTCATTGTTGTGGAAGTCGAGTTACATCCTCTGAAAGATCTCAACCATGCTAAGAGTTTGGCTGATGGTGGTTGGTGAGAGGAGAGCCAATGGGGGGAAAAAGGGCCACTTCCATTTTATCCTTATCCTGAACACTGTAATAAGGAGTTAAGCATGTTTGAGATGGAAGAAAGGAAGGATAAGGCTTTGTTTGAATTGTGATGTGCCTTCTACGATGGATTAAACAAGTGCGAGAAGCTGTTTTGGTTGGAATCTGTGGAGGAACCATTCTGGATTATTTCTTTTTGGAAGCAAAGTAGGAAGGGGAGACCAATGTGTGTGTGTGCACACACACTCGTTTGGGGAGTAGTGTTACAATTGATATAGCATCAATATTGCTGATGTATTGTTTGTAGGGTATAAGGTGGGTAAATTGTGTGTGTTGGATATGTATGCATGTTAGTCTGCAAAATATTTGTATTGTTGTGTCCGAAACATTGGATTGATATTGTAATTTAATTGTTGTAGTCTGATATGTGTTAGGCAATTATTTGCATAGATGGAGTAAAGTTAATAGTATGTGTCCAGATAGGGAAAAAAAAAAACTTATGAAGTAGTTGATGTAAAAAAAATCACCATCTTGTGCTATTTAATATTATGCAGAGTAGTATTTTTAGAAATCTACAGTTCTGTGGTGCTAAAAGAATCTTTGGTTTTCTGTTAAATCGAGTCTAAACTAGGGAGCGTAAGGTTCCATAAAAAGAGCCCTAAGCACATCTAGAGACGGGTAAGTTAGGAAGAAAAAGCCAAAAAATAAAGATACTAGCAGCCAAGATATCACATTAAATCCTCTTAAAACTATATTACAAACATAATTTAGTAACAAAAAGTGCAACAGTTGTCATCTTTCAAGTTAAATAAATGTTTAGCACGGTTCACTGTCTCTATTCGAATGCAGCATTGTAATTACAAGTTTGAAGTGGATGTTGATATCAAAAATTCAAAATTGGTAGTGCTTCAATCGTGAGTTACAATTCGAATGAGACGTTTTGCTAATTTAATTCTTTAGCGGTTTATGATTAGGGAATATTACATAAAAGTTTATGTTTACTTCTCAAAAATGAATGAAAAGAGATGATATATTACTGGATTATATCTCTTAACTTTCATAAATTGCAAGAAATTGAAAAATCATTGAGGTGGTTTTTTGCTGAAAATAAAATCATAGACTAGGCACTGTATGTGAAATATATTCTTGATGGTGATATGTGTAAGGGTTATGGTCTAGCTAATGAATGGTCTTTTGTAAATTCTGTGTTTGTGGGATGTTTCAATTTGTTAGAACTTCTTTCCTTTAAGGTTAGAAGCTATGGTAATTGGTGGTTTGAGTGCTCATTAAAGAGAATACTCTAATTTCTTGGGGGTTTATTGAGAAAGATCCTTTCGATCTCTTTAGAAAGGTATATAGATTATAAGTTTTGCTTGTTTTCAAGTGAGGGATGAAACCTATCTATATAGGACTGGTGAATGACCTCCATCTAACATGCATCAATTAGCTAACCTATTCATACATCGATGTATTCGTAGATTCTTAAGCCTATCAATGAATATTCCCATTCAATTTATGAAGACAAAGTAATGATGAGGGACATAATAAGGAAACATAATGATGCATCTCTAACGTCACTCACTCCTTGGATGGTGACCCTGTTTCCAAGCTTCCACAAGACAGTTACAAGTGTTTTTCATCCAATCTTCATCTTTCAACTCTCCATCATCAATTAATTCTGACCAAAAGAGTTTCTTGTAGCTGTGTCCCCATTTGAAAAGGTAGTCACAATTAAAACACAATATCTTTAACTTGGCAGTCCATCATGTCTTTCTAGGTTTAGACAACTAACTGGTTTGCCATTAGGATTCACGATTTGTGCTGTCTGTGCCTTCACTATACTTCCTCCGACCGTTGCTACAACATCCCAGCTCCCAAGTGATATGCCTCTCATATACAATAAGCAATGTTTATTACATGTAAATATTGAATAGACAAGGAATTTATATCTTTTTTTTTTTTTTTTTTTTGTTATCAGAGTAAATTGCTATTTCTTACTACAATGTAACTTTTAATAAAAAAAGTCCCCAATTATAAGACAATGATATTAGAGGAATTACTATTTCTTTTTAGTCATATATCATTTCATTGAACCATATATGACATTAAGGAATTACTGCTAATCAATGGGTTGAATGCTTGTGTCATTACTTCTTGAATCTGTTCCATAATAGGCCTGGCTCATCTTGTTCCATGCAATATCATATCTGGGCCTTCCTAGTCAGGAGGAAGGATGCCAATTCTGCCTACTCGACATCGATGTTATTTGTTGCTGAAAACAATGCTTATATCTAGTTAGCTATGCATATGGTCATGAGATGGAAAATCCAATTTGGAGGGGCATAAATGTCTGGTCACCTCTTTTATCCATTTGCAGCATATCTGGCATGGTGCCTCCTTTGGCTTTGTCATGGCCTAGGGTGGCTGCACATTTTGTGTTGTGGATTTGTGAACCTCCTATCGCACTATTGAATGTCCATTTGCTGGTGCAACCATCATGGGCAACTTTGTTGCTACCTTTGTGGTCATGTCCTACTCATTTTTCTTGATTTCCACCAGCTGACGTGCTAGTCCTTTAAGCCTAGTTGCTAGGATTTGCTGATTGTCCATAATATATCCCCATAAAAGCCAAGACCTTGTCTTCAAAAATGCTAGACTTGCCTATGATAGCTGGCTTTAATATCAAACTGTCATGTCCATGGGTTATGGATCTTGTCAATGGGTGATTTTTTTGTGAAATTTGTGTTTGTAAAGTGTTTTAGTTTGTCTGAATTCCTTCTTTTACAATTGAAACTTATTGTAATTGATAGTTTGAGTGCAATAATAAATGGGATGCATTAAGGAAATATAATGACACATCACTATGGCATAGGTGAGTCATCAAACTATATCTGAATTTTTCTTTGCTCCAATTGACATACGAGTTAGGGCCCAGGTTAGGTAGTTACGTTTCAACCATAGGAAACTGCATTCAGCTTGTTTCTTATACCATTTGTTGCTGTTTTATCTCTCACCTATATGTAGGTGTGTGTGTGTTATTTTATTTTATTTTTTTGTTCAGGCGGGGGGGGGGGGCGGGGGGGGGGGAAGGGGGAGGGGGGGGGGGGGTGGGTGGGTTGGGTTGGGGGTTGGTGGGGTGGCGCAATTTATGGTCTAAATTTTGCAATTCCATGCACAGAATATGAATATCCTATATTTAAAACCATTAATCTTGTTGTAGGATGTTGTGAATGACCGGATCAAACATTGCTTAAGCCATGTTGCTGGAGACACAGATGAATGTGCAGCATGTGCTGGAACAAACAAATGTAGGCTTTATTAAATTACTGGAGACCAAAATCAATGTGTTCGCAGTTGAGTTGGGATACTGAAAACATAGCAGTCACTCCGGGCCACATCCATCAAGAATGCTGGTATATATTACCTCTTGAAGTAGTAGCTTGTCTTGAAAATAATGTGACTCATAGTGCAGAGGTAACAATGGACTATATACTAACTTGTCATTCAGTACCTACAGCACAGTGATATAAAGATGCTTAGCTTTTGTTGCTTTCTTAGGCTTAGATTCAAATAATGTTGGAGACACGGGACATATCATGGCGAGCTAAGTCATAATGAATGGATTCCTCCAGTGGATATACCTGTTTATTTGAAGGTATATATTTGAAGTTTTAACATGTTCACCACACATCTATATTGTAAAACTTGAGCTACTTCTTTTGCATAATATATATAATATTTTATTGGGGATAAGAATTATGTACTGTAAATGTAATGAAAAGCATTTCCTTGGATGAAGATTTTTGTGGTTTGCTTCATTAGGAGTATTATATTTGATAATGAGGGCTTTTTTTACTAACTCTCTCTCTCTCTCTCTTGGAAATAGTATGAAAGTTAAAGACGTACCTGCGCTGCAGTAGCAGCAGTCTTCATTAATACTAGGCTTGGCTACGTGATTTGGTTGTCTTATGCGCTGGGGTGATTACCAGAACATCTTTCATTCTGAAACCTATTAACGGATCATTATGGCGATAAAGAGAATATATCTTTTTCTCTAAATGCTGCCCATGGGAAAAGGGAGAGGAGGAATAATAGAAGCTAACGACTCTCTTTATCCATTACGATGAGGTTCTTACGCGAGCAACAAACTCTTCGTTTTGACCATAGCTGTCATGTTGAGGCTCTTTGTGCTTGTTACTGCAAATCTCATCAAGCACGGGGTCAGAAATAAATATACAAATCCTGGACGGTTCTGAAATTCGATAAAAATTTCTTCATTTGAGAGAAATTAAGTTATTAAAAATTAATCAACATGTTGATACTTCACACAAATTTTGTGAAATGTCAATATTCATTTGATTTATTTTATGAAATGTTGAGTTTTATTTTAACCAATATTATCAGATGCGGATCATAGTTTGATCTAGACATGTCAAGAGGTCAGAGATCGAATTGGGTATAACTGAGGTTCGAACTCGGTTAATAAAAATATAGTAATGATTCTTATTTTGATTATAAAAAATATATATTTATATTAAAATACAAATTCAAATAAATTATAACTTGAGTATTTACTAGAATAAGTTGATATATAATATTTATGAGATTCATAGATCAAAGATCATTAACATGAGGGATTGTAATGTATTATTTTAATTAAATTTTAATCAAGCTTGATATTTGTGCTTGCTATGAATATATAACGTTAAGTACATTCTTCAAAAGGATTTTAGTTTGATATTTTAAAGAAATTTGATATTTTATTTTTTATTTTTACTTCTCTTAATTTTTAATTACAGTTTTTATTTTTAATGGTAATGCATTTTATTTTTAATTTTACCTTTTACTTATCTGAAAGTTTATGTACACTTTGATTTTTTTTTAGTAAAAGCTACCGTCCATACAATTTTTTCTTCTTTTTCTTTTTTTTTTTCACTACATTTTTCAATTTTTCATTATAGATTGCTTACAGCCCATATTTTTTAGTACATTCCTTTAATTTTTGTTATAAGTTTAGGTAGCACACTCCATACAGTTTTTTTTTTTTTTTTGTATATATATAAATATATATATATTTATATTCAAAAAAGAAATAAGGTTTGAAACCTTTTACCAAGAAGCATCCAGCTCTAGCACTGCTTTTCATCATCTCAGTTTGTAGTGTTTCTGTGGACTAATATACGAAGGCATTTGCTGAATTGTTAATTCATGTGGGGTCTTTTACTTTTGATTTTCATTATATGCAATCAATACCAACCCATCACTTAGATCCACACCTTTTGCTTATCCGGCATTTAGAACTTTAATTACCACCACCAATGTAATCTAGGATTGAGCACAGCTTATCCAAGCTATCTCCAACTCTAAACAGTATGCAAAGTTGTGAATCTTTTTCTGCCATTTGTGCATCTTATAGTTGCATGTAAACACTGGAATGGTCGTCCCACATTGCTTACATTAATGAGAACCTCATGGCTATATCTATGAAACGATGTGGAATGTCGGTCAATGTAGGTTCGGATTAAACCGATCCAACGACAAAATGCGCGCCCGGATGGTCCTGCGTGGTAACCTAGGTACCGATAGAGGACGAAGGAGATAAAATACGCCATTCGAGATCCTCTGAGGAGGTATAAGTGCTGAACATGTCGGTGTCAAAAACCTTTGAGACCTCGTTGGCCTTCGCTCGAAGGAGTTGCGACTGTCGATCGATTCCAATCGAGACCTTAATAGCTCTTTGTAGAGCTTGTACACGGGATTGAAGCCCTTCTTGGGCCTGAGGTCTTCAGGATCGGGGCCTTTGTTGGGCTTGTTGGTCCATTAGCTTCTGTCAACATAGGTCTTAGACGTGGTCAAGCTTCGGTTGATAATTCCAAAACCTTCAGAACCAGATATTAGAAACAAAAGAAAATTAGAAAAAAAAATTAAATATATAGTTATTTACGTTTAAACTATTTCATCCGAATAGTAAATTTTATTATTATTCTAGTATTTAATGTGTTGTTAATAACTGCAAAATAAATAAATAAATAGAACTTAGAAAAGCATATATACTTTAATTTATATAAACTTTTCTTAAAAGCAAAATTCCTTTCCTAGATAATCCGAGATTATTTTTTATATTGTGATTTTCTTTTAACCTTTAAAATAATTTGTAATATCACATTATTAATATTACAATTAATATTGGATGTGTTTGCATATAAATAGATTTCTAAAAGTTTTGTTAAATATTTTAATACTCTTAGATCCAATTATTATTTTGACTTTAAAATTACCTTATCAAAAACTATAATTCATTTATTTATTATGTTTTTAATTTTAACTTGAAAAAAGTTTATAATTCCAAGGTTTCGAAATCGGACTTGGAAATGTGGGTTCCATAGAACCAAACCAAAAACTATAGAGAACAAATTCAATTCCTTAATTTCAAAACCCATGGATTCTGATTAAGTTTGGTTCTGAAACTGTGGATGTACCTATTACTTTGTAAATCATGGCCCTGAAACTGTGGTGATGTACCTACTACTTTGTAATCATGGCCCTTCTATGATCGTCGTCTTCCTTTTTTTTTTTTTTTTTTTTTGGTTTTGAAAGTCGACAAAGAGGCGATGGTGTCGTCCCTACAACTTTTGGTATGTTCTTACTTCTACTTTCTCCATTCTCTAGTCATCAACAAGTATAAAGTAGTGAAGATGGATTATAGCAAACTAAAACGTGCTTTTAGTCAACTAATGTAGAGAAACCTCCTAGGGAGAATAGTAATTCAAATAGTTAATATGCTTGTAAAGCTGTAATCAAATCAAAATCTCAAAGTTTCAATATGCAAGTTGTGGAGCAGAAAATGTCAAATTTGATACTTCACATAAAAATTTAGTTTGGTATCTGAATATTGAAGTAGTTAATTTAATATCCAATCAAATTTTTCATGAATATTTTTACTATTTTACTAATAATGATTACTTTGTTTCTTGACATGAAAGAAACAATCTATGAATGTTAGATGGTGCTGAGATGAAGTAGTGAGAATTCAATGATATGTTAAACAGTATTAAAAAGATAATAAAAATAAATATAAAAATTTTAATTATGTATCAAATTGATTACTTGAAAATTTAGATACCAAATTAAATTTTTATATGAATTTTAGATATTAAATTTTACATTTACCCAAACCTAAAATACATAAAATTAAACCAAATTATAGATATCAGTACACGTATCACACAATACGTCAACAATGCGATCAAATAAAATATCCATTAGTTTTTGTTATGGTATATGATCCTATCTAGCGTTTTCTAATATTTAAATAAGTAAATAAATTATAATGTATTACTCAAAAGTTAGCCATTGCATGATCTCTAATATGAGCTAAATAATATTCTTTGTATTTGACTTACGTTTCATGCTCAGAAAGAGTTAGCATATCAGTCAACGGGGGAACAGGATAGAAGAACCATGACGATATCGTCAATACTAATAATGCAGATTGTATTATTAAAAAAAAAGAAAAGGTTTGAAACTTTCATTAAATTTCTTTTGCGTCGTAGCTACGAGACCTTTGTCGTAATCCATCTTTTGTTATTAAATTTTAGACATGAGAAAGACTGGTGGATTAACCAAATTAAAATATAATTAACCTGGCTGGTCGCCTTCACCTATGCCTTTTTACATGTTAACTACTAGAATGTTGTCATTATCCACAGTTTTCACTAGTCTGAATTTTGGATGCTTTTTAACTAACTACTTATAATTTAAGATTGTTAATTTCTATTTCCAATTAGTTATTGGAAAAAAAAAGATATTTTAAAGTTATTTATACGATTTATATCAATTTTGTATTGAGCTATTTATCTAATTGATTTTATTTAATGTCTGTGATATTTTCCAAACTATCATTTTAATAAAAATATTCCAGTTAGATTTTTTTTTTTTTTTTTCTGATTACGTTTGTTTTAAAAGATATTATTTCTACTATGTACATATATTTTTCGTACGTTTGTTTTAAAAGATGTTATTTCTATTATGTACATATATTTTTTGTATAATATTTTATTAAAATATTATTTGTGATACATAAAAGAGATGTTGGGAATTAAGGTTGCAATCGAATCGAATCGAATCGAGACGATACAGTATGGAGTTCAAATTCGAGTTCGATTTAAAATTTCATAGTTCGAGTTTGATTCGAGTTCAATCGAGCTTAATATTTAAAGCTTGAGTTTGGCTTGAAATAAAATTATATAATCTCGAGTTCGACTTGATTAAGCTTGTTTAAGCTCGATTTATTAAAAAATATATTTTAAATTTTAATTAAAATAATATTAATATCTAAACTCGATTCGAATTTGATTAATATTTACGTTCGATCAAGCTCGATTAGGCTCACGAACTAATCGAATCAAACATACAAAAGTTCGAGTTCGATTCGACCATTTTTGAATTAAACTCAAATAAACATCGAGCTGAACTCGAATAGTTTATGAACCGGTTTGGTTTATTTGCACCCCTAGCTGAGATGTATTGGGATAACTTTCATATTAAGGGTCATCACATTAAGATAAGGACACTACCTCTTTTCCTTTTTTTTTTTCCTTGTTTTATCCTTCATATTTGGAATTTTATGTGAAATATCCCAAAATTTCATTACAACAACAACAACAACAAGAACAACAACAATAAACAGTTAGTGATAATTTAATTTGGAATAATAATAAATTTAATTAAAGATAATAAGAATTTATTAAGAAAAATAAAATATAAAAATAAGGAGTTAATTAATTAGCAAGGATAATTAAACAAAATTAAAATATGAATAAATAAATCATTACATAACTAAAGAAGTCTTACCATAAGTGCATGGTGATCAATTCAAGCATAGTATGACCATGGTAGTGTAAAAGACAAAGGCAAAATGGTCTTTGCAAGCTTAAATGTATAATCTATGTTTACAAGCTCTTCTTGAATATATATTTAAACCTAAAATTCTCTCTTTCCTCTCAATTGTGTACCTCTCAAACTTCCTAAACAAGCTAAAGACTCTTTACAACTTCTTCCATAAGATAAAACTCTTTCTCTTTTTAAGTTCTAATCCTTGGCTTCTATAACAAGCCACTAATAAGAGAAGGCAAAAATCTAATTCTAAACCTTTATATCTTTACATCTATATCACTAATATGATTATTAATTCATAGGGACAAAACTTAAGGATCAAGAAGTTTTACAAAGGGATTAGAAACATCGTTAACACCAAAGTAGTAGTAGTAGTATTAATTTGAATATTGCTGTTCATCCACTTAGATAAGCACTTCAACCTTATATTTTCTGATATGATTTTGTGATTTGAATGATTGAGAATTTGTGCTCGAATGTTGTGATTATATATTTTGCATGTGAATTTATAATTAGATGAATAGAGGATGGATTATAGTTGATTTATACTTTGAATATATGGCTAAAATTTGTGAAAACATGAGAGATTATGATGATCGATTAATTTCGTAAATTAATAAACCCAAACTTAAATGATTAACTAAGTAAAAGAGCATAAAATAAACACGTATCAATGTTAACTAAAGGCTAGAAGCGGATGAAAATAATCAGAACACGAATTAGGATAAAACAAGGCAAAATAGTGTTCGACTAATAACAGTGACAATATTGTAAGGGGCTGAATTGGTCCAATTTTCTTTTCCTTTATAGGTGAGAGTATAATGATTTGAAAGCTTGAAAAGTCTGTTTTACAATGGTGTAAAGAACTAGCTTGAACCAGTGTCAATTTGGTAGAAACTTTCCTTGTTCTGGTTAGATTTGAAGTTTTTGATTTTTAAACCATATGAAACTAATTCAATTGGGTTGAACCAACTTAAAAAATCGTAAAACAATGAGTTAGAAAGTTTATATAAAAATTTGGTGTTAAGAATCGGTCAAAATTTGGTGAACCAATCTATTTAAGTCGAGTCATATGTTAAGTTTAAACTAGTTTTGAATTGTTAGGAATAAATGGAATCTAAATTTGAATAAATATATATATGAGTTAAATAATATATTTTCATATTATAAAATATGAATTTAATTTTAATCATTAAATAATTTGATATTAGGAATTAATTGGTAATAATAGGTACAAATAATAATAGTTAAAAATGTGAGTAAGGACCTAATAGGAAACTAGTTTAGATTCCTTAGCATACTTTTAGGTATGGTTGGTCTGCTTAAGCTATCAATTGATAAACCTAAAATGTGTTTTCTTACTTAATAAAATTCTATTGGTTTAATAACTAGTTAATTATTAGGGATATCACCTAAAAGACCTAATTACTATGTGGTAGGTAAGTGTAATATGAACTTAAATGTATGATAAATGATTTAATATCTAGATTTACTTTTGAATTTGATATTAAATATTTGGAATAGCACTTAAAAGGAAGTAAGTAAACTTTAATAAGAATATGTGAGATATATATATATATATATATAACTTCAATTTGATCAGCAATTAATCGATTGTGGATGAATGGATGAATTAGCAACTTAAATCATGTTTGAGATCATTTCTTTATGCAAATTCTTATTCTCGAGTATAACTATAGTTTGATTTGTGCTTGGATACCTAATTGATTTTAGGTACACAGTGCTTGCATGTTGCTTGTTAATGTAGGTATTCTAAAGTGAACTAATACTTAAAGATGGCCTAAATAATTGTTTGATTGTGCTTTCCAACATTTAATTTGCTCTGAAGAGCGAAAACCTTGCATAGCGATACCAATATAGTAATTAGGTGCTTAGGTCATCGGTATTAGTTTGATGGGTAGATGATAGGGTAAAGAGTATTGAAGTAATGTTTATTTGGATTAGAGAGAAGTAATATAGTATAGTTCATATTAATGGGAATGACTGTGATCCTTAAATAAGGCTACTTACTTAAGATTTTTTTTCCTAAGGGATATAGATACCTAGGCTATCTATATCAATTATCTAAACAGTTGTTACTACTCAACATCCCTAGATTCCTACAACGTATTTTCGGAGTGTAAGTGCTCTACTGTTATTTTGCTACAACTAAATTAAAGATCTAAACGATTGGTTGTTGAATTTGCATTAGAATAATTGTATGTTATCATATCATATGTGCTTGTGTTGTTGTTGTACTAGGCTTCGACTTATTCTTTTTTTTGTCGAGTTATGAAAATGATTTGATCTGGATGCTATGGTTGCATGATTTATGGGTTGGATATTGGTTAGGTTTTGAGTGAGCTGAACATTTAGACGCACTAGATTTTATATTGTTATTTTCTAATAGTTTATACTTGTATTGTGAGAATTTTCTTTATATTGTTTAGAGACTACTCATCTTTAATTTCTGCTATAATTTATTTTGTTATTAACCATAATTAAGGATTTCTTAATTTAAAATTTGTTAAAAAATCACTTAGTTAAAGATAGTCTTTGTGTATTGTTGACGGTAGAATATAGGCTTTAGCCCACTCAGTCTATTCATACCACACATGGGCCTAAACACTTGGTAGGCCAAAAACTTTGCCGGTCTAAAAGGGATCTACACCCGAGGACACCTTAGCCCTAAGAAATCTAAAATGTGACCCATGCTTGTCTATAAAGAGATCGGTAGAAGACTCTCGTGCAAGCTTGACCTAGAAGGTCTTTTCTTGGACTCACTTACAAGCCATCTCCATAAGTCCGAGTTTGCTCGGAGCTGATCTCCATCCAGTCGCCTAGACTTGGAAGCTATGAAATACCTATGTCCCACCTTGGGATTGGGGGACACATAATCAGCTCGGCCACACTCTATGTAGTCACAACTCTCCAGCTTGGGTGCCCCTTTCACCTCAGGTGTCAAGTCAGCTACCAATTGGAGATTCGCCTTAACATAAAAGATATATTGGGCCTCATTCTAGTATAAACTTTAAATTATAAAAAACCCTTTCCCCTATGGGAAAAGAGAACCATCTTTCCTTTACATAAGTGAAGACTCTTAGGAGAAAAGGAGACCCACGGACTAACTTAAGCGTTAAAGTGGCTGGGTCGGGCAACTCTTTAGCATGCCTTTGACCTTTTTTTTTTTTTTTTTGTATTTGCAAAAGCCTTACTCTATTAGTGAAACAACTCGTGCAACACATGGTACTGTTGTAGGAAATTCCTCCTTTTCTCTTCTCAGGTCTTCTTTTTCTTCACACTTAACCCTCTTTAAACTAGAACACAATACTGTTAAAACACCCTTGATTCTTATAATTCCAAGGCCACAACAAAGCAAGAATCAACTCAATTCCACTCGTATAGCTAGTAGCTACTTCGATAGTTGACGAAGTTCATGAGTTGTAAGACCAAGAACTACCCGTCACTAACAATACTAGTTTTTCGAATCTAGGGCGTATCCTGGAACTTGAAAACTTGTGCAAACAACTCGTGCACAAGAAATTCAAAACCAAACATTCTAATGCACTTCTTTAAGTTAGAGTCATAGAGCTAAAAGGGTTGAAGAACCTACACTTGGAAGAGCAAGCCTCCGGTGCGTGGTAGAATGCCTCCCTAACTCATTCTACATCTAAATTACACCAAAAGTCACTTAGAAGGGACCACTTGCATACTGCGATATTGTTGCATGCTAGCGCCTTCGACAAAAGACCATCCCACAACTCAAGACTAGACCGAAATGTGTACTGGAGGAACGCTGTCTCTAAAAGCCTAAAGAGAGCCACCTATAGCACCTTACACGAGCAAACAACATCCTGGTAGCTGACTTAAACCCTTTTGAAGCATTAGGAAGGCGATCGAAGATGTCAAAGTGAAGACCATGTAGGACCTAGCTCGACTCGAGCTCATGAGGACCGCGCGCCAACAACTTTTTCCAAGAGAACTCAACTAAGCTCAGAGAAAGAACGAACCTTTGAAGATATTGGAGACATTATGATGAGGTTGTCTACCATTAAGGAAAGCTTTAGTAATGGATCTACTATGAAGATAATCATAGGCAAAACGCCATTCGTTATGGAAATCTAGTCCAAAGTACTCCCATTGGAGCACAGCTCCCAAGATTAGGGTCCTATGATGGCACCACTAACCAAGAAGGTCATGTTGTACGGTTCCAATCCACTATGGCGATACATAATTTACAGATGCAATATGGTGCAAGACTTTTCCCACCACTTTTTGGGGTGCAACTTGAGTTTGGTTCAATAAGCTTGAACCAAATACAATTAGTTCATTCGACTAGCTTAGTAGCCTTTTCGTGGCTCAATTCATGGCTAACAAGCCACCGGAAAAGAATGCCTCTTACCCATACACCATTTGTCAAAGACAACACAAAATGCTATGGGATTACCTAGCCATGTTCAATCAAACTTACCTAGAGATCTCGAATCTAAATAAGGGCATGGCTCTCGAGGCCATCAAATAGGGAGTCCTCACGGATAGCCCTTTCTTTAACTTAATCTCGAAATACCAACTCACCACATTGGAACAGATAAGAGAGAAAGCACATATATATATTTGATAGAGGATAATAGGAGTGTTAGAAAAGATACCAAAGTAAAAGTTGATCTTGCTTGAGTTGAACCCAATCAGCATTAGAACATGGGGTGCTAGAAGGATTGTCCCAACTTTAATAAATGGGCCGACACATAGCTTAGTCGCAGGGATATTGATAAGAGAAAACTTTCTCGATGAACGATGAGTTCACCCCTTTGAAAGCTACCTATGCATAATGTGTTCCTTGAAGTAAGAAACCAGGGCCTCTCACCAGCACCTTCCCCATGAGGCCTAGCTAGAAGCAAAACGAATTAAGAGAATACTTTAAGTATCATCGCGATTGTGGGCATGATACAAAAAACTACTGGCAGCTTAAGAGCACCATCGAAGATGTCATACGATGTGGTTGGCTAAAGTAGTACATCAGATATAATGTTGCAAAGCTCGAGGCACCCGCTCAAAAGTGAAGAACTGATGACAAAGAAAAGGACGCTGAAGCCTGCACTTAGAATATCCCCGACCGAGCATGACCCACCAAGGAGTGCTGTAGCGAAATCAACACCATTATTGGGGACTACCGACCTTGGCCCAAGTCGAGCTCTTGATGTATCTAAGTTGGTTGATATAAGTGATGAGCATGGAGCCTAAGAGAGCCAAGTTCAACACCACCATCTCCTTTGGAGATGTAGATCCCAAGAGGATCTAAACCCTATACCAGGACACCCTAGTTATCTCATCTCGCATAGTGGGTTAGAGTGTTAAAAGAATGCTTATCGATGTTGGAAGTAGTGTAAATATCTTCTTTAACCAAGCCTACGAATAGTTGAAGCACGGATTCCACCTCAAGCTAAGACTGTATGACTACGAGCTATATAGGTTCAACCATAGAGAATCATCACCTTACCCCTTGAGCTTAGTGACGAGGAGTGTTACACTAGACACTAGATTGATTTCCTTATAGTCGACTACTGGTCCCTATACATTGGCATCTCAGTGAGGGCCACAAAGTCAATATTCAGCATGGTTGTCTCCTTGGCAGGGATAGGAATATGTCAACGAGACTAAGAGCAGTCTAGAAAGTTGTATCTTAAAGCCTTAAACGGAGATTGTGTGTGCATCATAGAACTGTAAGGTCAGCACGAATGCCACAATGAACCTATAGAGACCACAGTAGAGGTTGCCTTCGATGATAAACCTAAACATATTACAAAAATAGAGATGTTGATTTCTCTTGACTTGAAGGAGAATCTAATCGCGTTCTTGCGGGGCAATTAAAGATATATTTGCGCAGTCCCCTTTTCACATGCTAGGCATTAGCCTAGACGTAATCACCCATTAGTTAAATATACCATCGAAGAAGAAGTTCATAAGCTCTTACAAGCTGGATTTATCAAGGAGGAAAAGTATCCGACCTAGTTGGCCAACGTGGTATTAGTAAAAAAACCTAATAGGAAATGGCTAATGTGTATAAACTACATAGACCTTAACAAAGCATGTTAGAAGGACTGTTTCCTACTACCTCAGATAGACCAGCTCATAGACAGCATCTCGGGTTACAAGATGCTAAGTTTCATGGATACTTTCTCAGACTATAACCAAATTAAGATAAGTAAGATTAACAAAGTACATACTTCTTTTGTCACCCTATTCAGCACATACAATTATGAGGTGATGTTGTTCAGGCTAAAGAATGTCGAAACCGCCTTCCACCAACTAGTTACTGAGTTATTCAAGCCCCAGATTAGTAAGAACATGGAAGTCTATGTTGATAACATGATCGTGAAAAATATGCAAATGAAAGATCATCTCCATGACCTCTAGGAAACTTTTAATTGCCTTCATTTTTACAACATAAGGCTCAACCCCTAGAAAAGTGCCTTCGGGACCACTTGGGGAAAATTTCTAGGCCACATTGCGTCGTAGAGAGGGATCGAAGCCAACCCTGACAAGATCAAAGTGATCATAGAAGTGAATCCCCCCTCTTACTGTTAAAGAAGTACAACAGCTCACTAGCAGAATAACAACATTAAGGAGGTTTCTCCCTAGAAGTGCCGATAGGCGTTCATAATTCTTTAAAATCCTTAAAAAACGTGACAAGTTCGACTAGACTAAAAAGACCTAGGAAGCCTTTGATGACTTGAAGCTTTTTCTAACGGAACCTCCGTATTGTCAACCTCAACTTGAGGAGAAATTTTATACTTATACCTCGCGGTAAGAGATCGTGCTCTATAGTCGATCCTAACTCTAGTGGAATGTAAATAAAACCAACTTACATACTACATCAGTCATGTCCTCTAAGGAGCACAACAAAGATATTTTAAGTTGGAAAAGTTCGCCTTAGTAGTTGTGGTGTTAACCTGCCCCTTGAGCCCATATTTTCAAGCACTGCAAATCATTGCTCTCACTTACATACCACTAAGGACGATCTTCCAGAAACTTGATGTGTTTGGATGGATGATGAAATATGTCGTAGAGCTTAATGCATATAGGGTACAATATCAACCTCGAGACACCATCAAAGTATAAGTGCTAGCTAATTTTGTGGCTGAGTACTTCGGTATGCTTGAGCCTAAAGACTAGCAGAAATTTGCATGGATTCTCCATGAAATGGACCTTTACACGAGAGGGAAGCAGCTTTGGTCTTGTTTTAGAAGGACCTCATGGGGTTAAAATCCACTATGCCTTAAAATTTGGATTCCCTGTGTGCAATAGTAAGACAGAGTACAAGGACTTACGAGCCAAACTAAAGCTTGTAGCAAGCATCGATCTAGATATAGAGGACCTCAAAAATTGTTTAGACTCCCATTTCGTGGTACAATAGGTCAAGGGAACGTATGAAGCAAAGATTGAAGAGATGGAAGAATACTTGAAAGCAGTTTGATTACTCATTAAATAACTGCCCTCTTAAGACATCATCAAAATACCCAAGGCTAATTATTCGGAGGCTGATAAGCTTTCTAAACTCATCTTTATGATAATCCCTAACCTAGGCAAAATCAAAGGAAAAATTTTCATGGCCTAGAAAAACCCATAATGAGTGAAACCCATGAGGTATTTGAATTGTAGCAAGTAGCCCCACCGCTGAGCTGGATAACACTGATAGAGAGATACTTGAAAGACTGTACCTTGCCCATAGACATGACAGAGGCAAAAAAATTGATGTTTAAGGCAACCAACTATACCCTGATGAACAAAGCTTCGTATGAAAAGGGCTTTAGCTTCCCTCCACTTTGTTGTTTGTACTGAGAGGAAGGACAATAAGTTTTAGAAGACCTCCACGCTGGGGAATGCAATAACCAAGTCAAAGACTAATCATTGCACACCTGAATCATGCAAGCAGGCTTCTTTAGGCCCATAATGAAAATTGATGCTAAGGAATTTGTACAACAATGCTAGAGATGTTAGAAAATTGCCCCCATCGATCACGTGCCGAGCAAGAATCTACAATGCCTCACTACCCCATAGCTGTTTGCCATGTGGGGACTCAATATCCTCAGTTCGTTTCCTCCTTCGATGGGATAAAGTAAGTTCATCATTGTTGGGTGTGATTATTTTATGAAGTGGGTAGAAGCTGAAGCGGTAGCAAAAGTCATGGACAAGAATGTTCAACATATACAACAACATCTTAGTAAGATTTGGAGTCTCCCACTCCATTACAATGGACATTAGGAGACAGTTTAGCTTGAACGCTATCAAGGGTTTTTATGCTAAGTACAAGATCACAACACACTATACCTCGGTTGCCCACCCTTGAGTAAATGGTCAAGTCGAAGCAATCAACAAACTATAATGCATAGCTTAAAGACTAAGTGGAAAGTGGTCAGATAAGGTTCCTTGCATCCTCTAGGGATATCACACTAGCAGATGGACCTCAATAGAGGAAACCCCCTTTCAAATGGCTTTCAGATCAAAGCTGTTCTATCCACTGAGCTCGAGCTACCGAATACATAAGTCTAATCCTATGACAAGCTCATCAACGTAGTAGGCTTCAAAGCTGAGAAAGACGCCATAGAAGAAACTTGAGATATAGTGAGCAAGAAACTGGCAGCCTACCAGCAAAGGGTAGCCATGTACTACACAAAAAAGATTAAGCATAAGGGTTTCCTCCACAGAGATCTCATCTTTAGAGGTGATGGAGGCAGAAAAAGCTTGTGGAAAGATCGCTCCAAATTCGGAAGACCCTATTAGAGTAAAAAAGCCCTAGGAAATGGAGCATACAAGCTCGAAACTTTGGAAGGCAAACTCATCCCCAGGACTTAGAATGCCAATAACTTGAGAAAGTTCTTCAAATAGATGCAACTTACTTATGCCACGTACATGTAAAGTTCGAAATGCAATCTTGTAAATACATGAAAGAGGCCATGAATGAAATGACAATTCCATGGCAATTTGATTTCTCTTACTACTACTTAGATATAAGATCTTAAAAAACAAAAAAGGGAGCGGAGTAGGGGGAAAGGGAGCCCTGGGAGTTCAAAGAAGTTTGCCTTCTTGTATTGAAAGAACTCAAGTAACTCTCTTAAAAGAGCTTGGGTAACTCCCTTTTAAGAGTAACTCTCCCGAAAGAGCTCGAGTATCTCCCTCTGAAGGATAGCTTCCCCTAAAAGAGCTTAGGTAACTCCCTTTGAGAGCTCGGGTAACTCTGTCTTAAGGGTAACTCGAGAGCTTGGGTAACTCCCCTCGAAAGCTTGGGTAACTCTATCTTAAGGGCAACTCCTCTCGAAAGTTCGGGCAACTCCTTCTTAAGGGTAACTTTCCTCAAGAGCTTATGCAACTCTCCTTAAAACTACCAAGACTAACTCATAATGAACTCCATTAAATGAAGAAGAGGGAGAGAAGCTAAGGAAAAATGGAAATGTGAACTCCATTAAATGAAGTCAATTCAATAGTTTTGAATAGCATTTCGATCGGGTTAATTCTAACTGGCATCCCGACCATAGAAGTACAAAATGAAGCTTTTACAAATGCAAGAATCTCAAGAGATATTTAAGCTTCAATTTAGGAACTCCAAAGGGGATTTGGACCTTAAATTTGAAGTACTCATCTTCCTCTACGACCTCATCAAGGGCAACACTTCCAACTGAAAAATGTGGGTTCAGGTAGAACATGACCCCAACCAAGTCACCTCGAGTATGAATGAACTAGAGCTCTTGCTTTCCCCTAATGGTCAAAGTCAACAAGTTAACTAAGGGTGATAAAGCGCTTGGATAACACTACGACTTGAAATAAATAGGATGACGGTGCACCATTTGAATAGGAATCCCAGCTCAAGAAGCAACTAATGGGCAATCTCCAATAAGAAATGCCTAAGCTTAACACCATTAGTTGCGTAATCTTCAAGAATCTGACCTTTTTTCATCCCACTAGCCATAAAAATTGCTAAAGGAATGGAGCTTGGAAGTAAGAGAAAGTGTCGAAGGCAGCCCCCGTGACAAAGAGTTGGAGGCACCCCCCGACAACCTCGGCCTTGAATAAAACATCAAGAGACTAAGCTCCAAAAGGGGGACAAGCCCTGACAGCCCCTGGATACGTCATTATAGTCACCACGACCTTGCCAGCAAAGACAAGAATCGAATGACCTTAACCTAGGGTCCTCAAAAGAGAAATATAACCTCAGGTCGAACAAAAGAGCAGGCAAAGGGGATTGGAACTTAGAAAACATACCCAATCCATTGCCTGGCTATGGTAATGGACCTATGTAAATAGGGACTGTAGAGTCACCGCCTCCATTAAACATGGATGGTAAGGTAACAAACTTTTGATCACAATGCCTAAAGGCTCGACCTCTCTAGCTAAAAGGAGGCCGGCTAAGAGTAACGATATGATTTAATCAATTTCCAAATATATGAGAATACAAGAGAGCATTTCACACAAGAGAAAGTGTCTTGGCCGGGGAAATTATTTATAGGTGGAAGTGAATTGCACTAGAATCAGCATTTAGTGCAATCAAAACTCGAGAATCTCGAGTACGACTTGCCCTAACCATCTAATAAGATGTTGGGAACATACAAACATTGGAAAAGAAAATCCCCATACACACCCAGATCTACCTGCAACTTGATGTTATCACCCACCCATAGCTTACTGAGAGCTTACAATTGCCAAAGTACTAGCCCAACGTCATGGCTAAAGCACCACACGAAAAGGATAAAATGAACAAAAAGTGACCTTGAAACAACACATTAGGTCTACCTAGCCTCGACACGACCTCCAAACAACATCACTAAGCCATGAACACTTAGCAAAATTTCTAATAATAGAAGCGGAAAATTGCATCCAGAAAGAGAAAACCAAAAGGAGACTTAACTCACGCCATAAAATAAATTGATAAAGAGAAATCAATGTACTCATGGAATAATGACTGTAGACACCCAATTTTTGCCCAATTAAAAATTAGCTTAAATTTAGATTAAATTAATGTCATGATTGAGTTCATAAAAATATAAAAACAATAGTATAATAAAAAGAGAAAATAGAAAAAATAAAAATATAGAGGAATAAAATATGTATAATAAAATAATTAAATGAATAATAGTAATATAAATAAAATATATGTAAGAAAAATTAAAATAAATAATTATTTAAGCTTAATATAATATATTTTATTAGTCTTAAGTATTAGTGGGTTAGCTATATGACCAAGGCACAGGCCAACGGCCTAACGGATCAGACCATGGACACAAAGCAAGGGGACCCAAGTTCGAATCTAGCCTAAGGCAGATTTTGCCTCTTTTTTGTTCATTTTTTTTCCCAAAAGACACATCGGTTCATCCACTTTGAGACTCATTTGAGCAACGAATCTTTGTGTTTTTTCGAAATTGATTGTACAGACACGAACTAGGCATGGGATACATCACATATACACACAATTCGTGCATTATTTCATTCCAAAAGACACATTAATTAAGGCATGAAAATTGGGAAAAAATTCGAATGGACATGATTTTTCAAATCTTAAAATTGGCCGAATTGTGTCCTTTAATCAAATTAAACACACTTAATCGAAGAGTTGTGATGTATAAACATAATATTCGTGATCAATTTGAACCAACAATCACGAATCGAGTCCCAATTTTGAATCGTTTTTATTCGAAAAAATGTAACGATTCGTGATTGTAAAATTGAACAAGTACGAAGCTTCGAAATGACAAATTGTTTCGAAATCTATAAATAGGATCACCCCCAAGCAGAAAGCACAATTCAATTTCACGAAACATACACTACACGATCGAGATCTGAAAATAGAGAGAAAAGTGTTCGAATTGCAAAAATTTGCAAATTCGAAGTGATCGGGAGGATTTCGATCCAATTAAAGAGTGTTAGGATCATCTAGGAAGTGTTTTGATTGATTATAGTGTTTAGAATTGTTCGAATTTGCATTTGGGAAGTTCTGCAAATTTTCGAATTTTTTTTAAATCCTCGCCGCCGTCAACCACCGCACGAACCGCCACTTCTGGTGGTTCTGGGAGTGAACCACCACCACTAGCCGCTGCAGCACCTCAATCCACGTCGGGCCGACAAGGTTGTAGGCTTCGAAAACCACCAGGAACGGCCGAGGAACGCTCGAAAACCACCGTGATCGTCTTCTTCACCCGACGGAGCACCGAAATCCGACCCGAAATCCGAATCCAACCCGGTCGGTCGTCGGTCAACGGTGATCGGTCAACGGTCAACGGTCGTCGGTCAAAAGTCAGTAGATCCTGTGGTCCAGATTTGATCAGAGGATCCTACGGTCCAGATTTGATCAGAGGATCAGACGGTCCAGATTTGATCAGAGGATCAGACGGTCCAGATTTGATCAAAACAATCAACGCTCCAGATCGAAAGTCATCAGATCCTACGGTCCAGATTTAGTCTACAGATCAGACGCTCCAGATCTGATCCGAGAAGATCCAACGGTCCAGGTTAGTCTGTATTATTAAATTATTTATTTATTATATATTTAATTTCGGAAAATAGGAAAAAATAGGAAAAAATCAATAAAAATTCGTAAAAAATCCAGAAAAATTCAGAAAAATCCAGAAAAATTAGAATAATTATTTTTAATATAAATTTACATGTTTTAGCAATTTTTGATATTTTTGGATATTTTTTAATATGTATTTGCATATAATTGATCTTTAAATATATATTTGATGCATGATGTTTTGTTTTTGTATTTTAATTTTGTTATGATATATTTTGAATATGTTCTGAACATATGTGATGATTATTGAATTTTGAAAAAAATAATAATAGATTTTTTAAACCAAAATTGTTGTTGAATAATAAGATAAAAATTGTTTTTTTTAAAATCATGATATTAATTAAGTTTTTATCAAAATTATCTTTATAAATTTGCTATAAAGATAATACTCAAAGTTTTCAAAATTGATTTTCATGTAGCATTAAATTAGCCATGAATTATCATAAATTGGTTTTTTCTTTAGAAAAATGATTTTTGGACTTAGAAAAATATATTTTTTATGAGATAAAATTCAATTGATTAGATCATAGGATCATCAAAATTGGTTTTCATGAAAATTCAAAATTTAATAAACTTAAAGTGAGAATATTTTAAAAATATAAAATTGATCAACAAACTAAGTTCTTTATAAAAGAACTACGTTTTGTCTGATCTCGATTAGCGAGTACGTAGGCACCTACGGGGCGACAATAAAATTAGAAAAAATATATTTTGTTTTATAGTTTGAAATAATCATTTTGTACATATTATAATTTTTTTTAAAAAGGAAAATACAAATGTTTGTTGATATTTCAATCCTAAGAAAAAATACATAAAAATAAAAATGCATGATTAAACTTGTAGATATTTGTTTTATAAATGTTTTGTTTGAATTTTTTTTTGTATAGAAAAGGATAAATTCTAAATTTTAAATTTTAAGTGGTAACCGCTTAGGTTTTAATAGGTTAGCCCCCGAACTCAGATATCTGGTATTTTTTAAAAAATTTGATTTTTAAATCAAACTTTTCGCAGACTAGTGGCTAAGTTAGGATTAACCGACCCATTAATCCTAGCTTTCATTTTTCCCGATTTATATCGGGTGGCGACTCCAAAATATTTTCAAAATTAAATTTCTTTTAACCCCTAGTCGAGGATTCATGTTAAATGGGTTAGGGTTTAATATGAATCGGGTTAGGAGAAATGAACCGGATGATTTTTCAAAATCTAGGCTCGACAATGACAAACAAGTTCATTAAATGAAATCACCTTGTATAGCTTACGAGTCGAGAAGCCCATCTCTCGATGCCAAGATTTTAGCTTAATCAACAACATCCTTAATCTACCATTATCCTAAACTGTAACAAGATCCTTGAAAATCCTCTAGTCGATAGCCACATCATTCTACTTGAGAGCTCTACCCCCCATGATGTTAATGAGCATAGTAACATTAGATCCAACGAGCTGACTCCTAGTATTAATCAACCTAATTAGGTCAGTGGTACTCCCAGCAGCCTTAATCCCATGAGAACCTTGTCTAGTAGGGGAAACAGTGATGGGAGAACATTGAGGTAGACTCTCACCTTGGATGATCGGGGACATGGTGAAGTATGAACGACATGCATACTAAGATCAATGACAAGAGCCCTTTTACCGTGCTGCTCATGCCCAATAGGGCTTGATGATGACACAACTTGGATCTCCTTGAAAACATGGGTACACTGACTTTGCTCCTTATTACCGATAGTTCGCTTCTTCGTGGGCACCTTTCTCTTGGTTGCAGCCTTCTTCTTTATCTTGGTTGAAGGTCCCGAAAGAAGCTTAATGATGCCGATCACTCCCATTGACACATCTGCAAGAGAAAAAAAAAAGATAACGTTAACAATAAAAATTCAAAAACTTGCCAAGTTGAGCTCACTTGCTAGATATAGAATACAAACTATAAATTACTGTCTTATGTTTTCCCCTAGAAGAGCTTGAATTGACAGCCTTTGAAGGGAGGGGGGTTGGGAAGGGGGGTGGAGGGAGAGAGAAAGGCTAGATCCACAAAACAACCCACACCTTGGGGAACCAAGTTCTCCTCGCCTACAATGAACAACAATCCCTTTAAAAAGTTCTTCACCAGTAGCTCAACATCAAAAAGGCCTCCTACCTCGTTTTTCCATGAGTTCATTTATAACCTCTAGCCTCCTGGCATCATATGGCCTTAACTTCTCGGATAGACTCATACCAGTCTACCTAAAAATCAATCCGAGCACCATCTTTCACTTTCACCGCCTAGAACTC
This sequence comes from Combretum micranthum, assembly GCA_024138025.1. Classification (NCBI taxonomy): domain Eukaryota; kingdom Viridiplantae; phylum Streptophyta; class Magnoliopsida; order Myrtales; family Combretaceae; genus Combretum; species Combretum micranthum. The sequence goes on along the minus strand of JAMXBD010001112.1, from coordinate 5,593 downwards.
CTCCTTTCAATCTCTCCCGTTTAAGTTGGCGGGGCCTACCTAGAAGCTTATATGAGCTCTTCACCTCCTTAGTGAGGTACCATATCCCAGATTCAGACCTCTCGTACCAGTAGTACCTTAGACATAAGGTAGGAGTGGGCCACATATAGATGCCTAAGCAGATAACCTCGGAGGCTACCAGGATACGCCAAGCATTGAACAACAACTAAGCTGGGCACAACCTATGATGCTCGAAAAACTTCTTTTGGAATGGAGAGAAAGGCATCTTCAAGATAAACTTAAATGCCTTCTTATAAAGGGAAAACCATTTCCCACCAAGGAGGTAAATTCGGTTAGAAGGCGGAGGCACCATGGCTTCCCATTCTCCTAAGGCCCCCTGTATCTCCTCTTGACAAATCTCCTGGAAGTCCTTTGACATAATTTTACTCCTGATCCCATCCAAACTAGAACCATCCTTTTCCTGAGTATGTAAGGGGATGATGGCTCCTTTCTCCAAGCGATCTGAAGGTATTTGTCTACTAGGAACCAATAGACTTTCTTTGCCAGCTCATCATACGACCCTGAATGCATGATAGCCCACTTCTTAGTCGATGTCAAGCTAATTTCTCTACCTCCTTTTTCACGGCCACTCATGAAGGCGGAACCTCCACTTGCTCACCTCTCCTCTTCGCTTGAGCCGGGATATGCTAAGCTTGTTCTTGCTCTTCCCTTACCACTTCCTACCTCATCTAAAACTTGTTGAAGTCTACGTTTCGAATCATGAGAGAAGGACTGGGTGTCAGAGTTACTTGAGCTTAACATCCTTTCTTGACTTGATCAAATAATAAAAAGCCCGAAGAATTCTCTTTCATAGATACAAGATGATGGGTTTTTCTTTATGTGGATAAACTCCCACAAGAAGGAACACACGTGCGCGCACACACACATACACACACATACATAGAGGAAGAAGTAGGGAGAGGAAAATGAAGAGACTATTTATTGCTTGATGCTTAAGAACCATGCAGCTAAGATGCCTCGGGCCCACTAGCGCTGCCAAGATATCCTAAACTGTCATCATGATTGACACGACTTCGGTCATGTCTCATGGGAATCCTATGAAGCTTCCCTGATAAGCCCCACAAGGTCAAGATTTACGACGATACTAGCTCTTCTCGTCTTCACACAATGAGAGTAGGGGAAACGGGTGTTGATGGAAAAATATAGTCCTCAACCCGTTCGGTCCACTTATGCCACACATAAACCCAAGTAGTTGGTAGGCCAACAACCTTGCCGTTTTGAAAGGGATCTACACTTGAGGCCACCTTAGCCCTAAGGAATCTGAAATGTGACCCATGTTTGCCTATAATGAGATCAGCGGGAGACCCTCATGTAAGCTTGACCTCGAAGGTCTTTTCCTAGATTCACTTATAAGCCATCTTTATAAGTCTAAGTTCACTTGAAGCTGATCTATACCCAATCGCCTATACTCGGATGCTATGAAATACCTGTGTCCCACCTCGAGACTGGGGGGGATATCATCAACTCGGCCACCATGAAGTCACAACTCTCTAGCTCAGGTACCTCTTTCATCTCAAGTGCCAGGTTAGCTACTAAGTGGAGATTCGCTCTATCAGAGAAGATATGGTGGACCCTATTCTAGTATCATCTGGAAACTATAAAAAACCCTTTCCCTTATGGGAAAAGGGAGCCATTTTTCCTTTACATAGGTGAAGAATCTTAGGAGAGAAGGAGACTTACGAACTAACTTAAGCATTGGAGTGGCCATGTCGGATAATCCCCCGACATGCCTCTGATCGCTTTTTTGTGATTGCAGGAGCTTAACTCAACCTGCGAAATCAGCTCATGCAAATAGGTATAATACTTAAATGTTATACGTGGCGAAATTATCGGTGCTCTATAGACCTATTTAGGTTATGGGATTATGATTTTATATTCGTCAGTTAATGTATATGTGTTTTTTACTAAAATCATTTTATGAGTTGTAAATTGGATTGGTGATTCCACTTTGCTTTTTGGTTGTATATATTAGTTAGGTTCACATTGCCCTCGACATTTGTGTATAGAAATTCTTGTTATGCTATTTCATCACATAACTTTTGACATTATAGTAATCCAAAAATCTCTAAAACTAACAAGATGAAGCCTAAGCGAGCAATTTTTGAATGAGCAGTTCCATGTTTAATTAATATACATACTCCTTTTTAATGGCAAAAAACAAAAAAAATTTGATATACATACAAGTGTAGTTACTTGCAACAAAATAGAGAGAGAGAAAAGAATGACTATCTTGGGAAGATCGATATGTTTGGAAAGAGGCTAACTAGAGGAGCCATTATGATTTAGTTGCCATGGTCTTGCATACAAGCTTATCTCTTCATCCTTCTAAAGCAAGTTTTATGGAAAGGAATTTGAATTTGGTACCTCTTACTTGAGAGACTAAGAATAATACCACTAGATTATAAAGCCATTGGCTTCATCTCCACGAAACTAAATAGCCAAAAACAGGGCGATCTAACATAATTTTTTTTATAGTTTTTATTCAAATTTATTTATTTATTTATTTTCTACAATCTTATAATTTTTTTTAATATATTGTTTTCTTACATTTTATAAATAATATAACTTTATTAAAATAATTAATTTGGACCAATAAAATATTGACAAAATGACAAGTGTTTCTTAATTACCATTAGCACTTAGTTTTTCATAACATCAGTTAGCTGCTTACCAAAAAAGAGAAGTTACGAGTCAATGTTTTATTCTTTTTCAATTTTTATTAATCATTATTATATAATTTAGTAATAGGAAGTATAGAATATATTATATGATATAAAATATAAAGTATACAAATGTAATTCTTTGTAGAACGACATGATAACAGGTTGCTTTCAAGCTCAGGGAAATATTATGTATTTCTACTTAAGAAAAATCATAAAAAGATATTTCCAAGAAATATGATTGTAAGTTTACAATTTGGTGTCTTATTTTATTTTATTTTTGCCTTTGAAACTAAAATAAAATCCATTCGTGTCGTTTTCATTTTGTATAATATACCACAAGATACTGATGAAATCTCCATGTACTAGCCCCTGAAGCCTACTTTTTTAGCAAGATTTCTTTTTACATTGGTTATCTATAAAATTATTAGTCCATTTATCGTTATGGTATTCAGTTAAGAGAAATAATTTACGGTGTTCAGTTGAAAGGAACATAATTTATGTATTCACACTCTTGAATTGTCATTGTTTTATTTTCTAGCTCAATATTATTTATATAATTATCCTTTTTTTATAAAAAGATAATGGATACTATTAGATATTTTACATTTTATTTCAATAATTATTTATTTTATTTTTTATACCAAGTGGATGTTACAATTTTTGAATTGAAATTCAGTTCCTCCTTACTCTAAATAACGAAGTGAGCAAGCTGTAAAAGAGTTAGGATGCTTTTGATTATTTTAATATTTTAAGTTTTAAATAAAAGATAATATATAGAAATTATTTTTTTAATTTAGAAAGAGAGGAAAAGAAATGAAAATCCTATGTAGCATTGAGGTCACGTGTGACGGCTAGATGACTATCTGAAGAAGTTGGTTACTTTGCGTCTCGTATTTGGATTGGTATAAATGGACTTTGGCAAAAGGACCCCATACTCCATAGGCTTGATATTTTATGTTTTGGATAACTTTTATAAACATTTTACATTAGAAAAATTTTAGGGGCACTTATAATATTTTATTTACCATTCTATGTGGTGTATTGCATTTAATAATTTTTTTTTATTTTTTAAACCTGATGATGAAAATTATTCGGTAAATCATATAATTATGAAAATAAATATAAAAAATATTTTATAAAATATATTTTAATAATTTAATATAATAAAATATAAAATATAAATATAAATCGTTAAATAATTAATACTATCAATCGATTGGAAAAATATGCGGGACGATAGAATTTTGGATGTGCGCATTGATAACTTTGATAACTTTTGAATATCTAACCTTCGATTTTCATGAGACTTTTTCCACGATTCATGGTTCAGATTCCCCTTGTTCATAATTATTGCCGGAGGTGCTCTTACTAGACATATATGGTTGCCGTTCGTCATCCCAGTATACAAATAGCCACTAGACTAGACTAACGAATATGCTTCAGAAAAGTCCGTTCATATTGGCAATAGTGGTAACGGAATATCTTTGTTGGGATTATCCAACTTTTATTTGTATCGGATCTATGTTAGATTTGTATTTATAACTTATTTGTATTTATAACTTATTTGTATTATATCTGTATTACATTTGTTTAGTTTGTTTATGAGTAAAACTAAATTTTTCATAAGTATTTATTTCTTAATGAGAAGGGCTTTCCTTTATGATATGGTCAATATTTTATTTGCTAAGATTCCATATATGGCCTCATAGAACAAAATATGAACGGACTAGACAAATACCATTAAACCAAACAGAATGCAAATATAATATAATTCAAAGACAAATAGGATAATATCATGATTGATATCTCAACTTTACGATTTTTCATAGTCTAAAATGTTAAATTACTAGTTTGTACACCTGATCATATACTTTGTTACTACCACTTATATCTGGCCTCTCTCTACTTTGTATTAATCATATGAATCTTTTGGTTATGTGGCAATATGACTTGCCATCAATATATAACACAAACTAAAATAGTATAAGTGTCATACTATGATTGGTTACTTGTGATAATAGAGATAACAATAGTTAACAAAAGAGACAAAGTATAAACGATAGCAACTAAACATCTATTTAGGTGCATAAATTGACAATTTAATACTTTAAATGCATGATTACAAAATGATGTAAAATTGAAGTGTGTAGCACAACATTGACCCTATAATAAATTAACAAATCTATAGACCAACAAATATATAACTTGTCATATCACTTAGAAAGTCTAAAATATCTGATCTCTCTACATAGTTAGCATCATATATCCACAACCATATCCAATCTCTCTACATAGTTAGCATCATACACCCATGACCAAAATATGTAATCAACTTCTCATGAATTAGCATGATTCTTGTTATCATCCAAACAAAACACACCCCCCCCCCCAAAAAAAGGGAGGATTGCACGGGATTGCTTAATATAATTCACTACAAACAAAGACATATAACATAAAATCACATGTGACTTAAAAACAATTAATGCAACATTTCAATTAAATCAACCAAGAAACACAATTTTAATTAAATTAATCTTTAAACATTACAATCACAAAACCAATGCCATACCAACACTAAAACCATAATTGTTGAATTAGACCTCAAACCATTTTTTTCCCCCTTAAATTTGAAGCAGAAACCAAAACCTCCACTAATAAGAGCTGAAGACTCAAAGCAGATACGGTTCAAAGTTCTAAGAAAGCAGGGGCGAAGGCTTAAACAAATATGGGTGTAGGTCGCACAATAAAAACGGGTCTTAGCTTCATAGCAAAGTTCGAAGCCTTAGAACAAATATAGATCTATGCTTCACAACTAATTTGGATCTAAGTCTCAAAAGAAAAAGTCTGTTACTAGGCCACCATATAAATTT